>JANAVB010032219.1:19755877-19760877 GCA_029216955.1 Iris pallida | reverse complement strand
ATAAAAATCAGGTTAGCGCTGGAAATATATCTGGAATAACAGGCTCCTTGGAAAAAGGCGTTAACCACCTCGTGGATATCCGACTTGATAATATCCTAGCACGATCTGAAGAATATGCCGATATAACCAACAGGTCCAGGTGCACTGTGTTCGTCGAGTGCCCACACAGCTTCTTTGACCTCACCTTCAGACGGTGGGAGCTCCATCTTGGTATTGTCTCTGTCGTAAATCAAGCGAAGAATCACCGCGAGAAATTCTTCGTCCCGGGTAATGGCTTCTTTAGTGAATAATCGGGAGTAGAAGTTAGCCGCAGCTACTTGGATACCCCGTTGGTCTTTGATAATGTGCCCATTCTCATTAACGATATGGTGGAGGTTTAGCTGATGTCTGTGCCCTTTGACACATTAGTGCAAGTAACTAGTGTTTTTGTCACCCTCGCTGTCCAATTGAGTCTAGCTTTCAGCTTCCATAATTCGGTCTCAATTTTCAGACAGAATTTTAGCAGTGCTGTGGTACGGTTTAGGAAGGTCTGGGCGGCTGGAGATCTGTCGATAGTGAAGAGAGCTTCTATGCGGGTGACGTCGTCCTCCGCAGTACGGACAGCCTGGAAAATATCTACAAATGCCTCCTTACTCCAAACAGTAAGGGATTTTCTGGTCGCTTTAAGTTTGTTCACGATAGGAACAAAGGGGTCATGGGAGTCGGCGCCACTCCAAACAGCCGCGACAATATTCCTGAACTAGGGGTGGTGACTTCGGAAGTCAAGGAAGCAGAATCTTTTCATGACTTGGTTCGATTTGCTGCTAATTTCAATGAGGAGAGGCGAGTGATCCAATTTGATCGCGTTGAGGTGCGAGAGAATGGAGATGATCTTCAAGTCCGACCAGTTCGAGTTGGTGAGGGCACGGTCAAGGCACGAGTATTACCTTCGACCGCCTTCTTGCATGTTGTACCAGGTGATGGCTTTGCCGCTGAACTGATGGGTATATATTTGGGCGTTAAAGATGAAGCTGGTGAAGTCGAAAATGGCCGACGGAGGAGGGGTTCTACCTTCCAACTTTTCCTCTCTACAAGTTATAGCGTTGAAATTGCCGACACAGAGCCAGAGGAGATTGTTGTGGTTAAGATGGGTGTGGAGCAGGTCATCCCACAGCGGTCTGCGCTCAGGAATGGTGCAACTGCCCTGGATGGCTGACAACGAGATTTGAGGAAGGAATGTTCCATCCAGCACGGGAGGGCTTGTCTCGAGTCGTAGATGATACCAAACTTCACGTCAGCAGTGAAAAGATTCCAAATATCATGACAGCCAGCGATAGTCGAGGAGAAGCATAATTACAACTGGAGGGATCTGAGTTTGTTTGGGGGGATTTTGTTTTCAATAATCACAATGATGTTTATTCTGTGGATTTTCTTAAGACTGTTTAATCTTTTCAAGGTGGATTTATTGGCAAGGCCCCTAACATTCCACGATAGGATGCTAAGCATTGAGGGTGCTGGATGAGGGGGGTTTATTGAGCTTCGCAACTGACCTAGTGGTCCTGGCTGTGACCTCGTTAGCACTTCCTTTGTTGAATTTTTTGTGGTAGAAACTGCCTTTACGACCACCTTTATGGAATTGTCTGCCTCCTTGTTCGGGTGCAAATAGACCTCTCCTGCTATTTCGACAATGGCCCCGAAGAAGCTATTCGTGGTGTTGGTTCCATAATGTAAGGCTTGTTACATCCTGGCGACTGGTTCTTGGCTGATGTTGGCCAAGGCCTTCGCATGTATATTGGCCACATTCTGGGGTGTAATGGGGGAAAGTGTGTCTGAAGGTTGGGGGTCCTTCTGGCCCGTCTGAGCCGTAGGGTTCTCCGCTCTAATAATGGCCAAGTTGTGGGAAGTGGATGGGTCTGTTGAGTCAAAGTTTGGGGGTCCACTTTGCTTGTTTATTCCGGCGGATCCTCCGGAGAGTAGAGTTTCGCTTCTGCCTCCCTAATGGTAACTTTAGTGGTAGGGGTCTCCAGAAAGGCGTCATGTGGGACTGAAGTGAGGATGTCAAATTTGTTGGTAAGGTTGATTGCTGAGGGTTTGTAGGGCACAATGGCTCTGCCCGGAGGGACGGGTGATTGAGAGCGGGAGTGATCGGCACTGGTTTCAAATCGAATGTGGGAGTTAGGTAAAGGAAGCATCGGGGATTGGTGGGTTTGCTTTGCCAGTGGAGTGGTGGCTGCTTTTTGGCTCACTTTTTTCATCATCTCTGGGTGCGCTCTGAAACAGTGCTTAGTGGCGTGACATCTCATATTGCAGTGTTTGCAGAAGATAACGATGTTGTCGTAAACAATTTGCTGAGTGTTCGTCTTATTGCCAAGTGCTATCTGGATATGGTTGGACAGATCCTTTGACAAATCAAGTTCTATGCAAATTTTGGCATAATTTCCCCTGGAGAGGTTAAGAGTTTCTTCCGCCAGGGCCACAAATCTCCCGAATGAGTTGGCAATTCTCTTCAAGGCTGCGGGGGCAAAGCATATGAGTGGTAGATTAAGGAAGGTGACCCTGGCAGAAATGATTGCCGAGCCTTCTTTGGTGTTGATGTCCGAGGACCATTTTACGATTTTTATGTTCTGGCCATTAATCCTATCTGTGCCTCTAGTCCAGACCCTCTTGTTATCGCTCTCAGGGGAAAGGTGTAAAAACATATATTTGGGATGCATAGGCACAACCCTGTAGTCGGATGTAAGACCCCAGCCGGCTATCACTTCCTGAACCCTGGCAAGGTTCGGGCACCCGTTCGAGAATTTAAGGACAAAAGCCTGAGAGAAGGTAACTGCTAAAGTTGGAATATCGTCCGTAGAGAAGGGAACCAAAATGCCTTGACTCTCTGGCAGGGAGGAATATTCGATGTCCGGGAGCTCTATCTCCGCTATAGGAGAGAAGTGGAGAGAAGTGTTTCGCTGTCCGATCTGGCCTGAGCATTTCGGCATAAGACGACATGAAGGGTTGAACAGGGGTTTAAAGAAGGAAAGCGGGTTGACCGGGTGGGCTGCCCCTGCTGGGGGCACAGACAAATGAGACGTCGCTAACAAGTTGTGCGCCAAAGCGATATGGACGACGGGTGGCGTGATGGAGGGGGGCAGTCCCGGAAGATGGTACGAGAGGGGAAAGAGGATCTCCTGTCAGGGGAGGGGTGCTTCCGGCACCCACTAAGGGGCAGGATGAGGGATGCGAAAATGAGTGGAGCGCCAAAGCGGCCAGGACGACAGATGGCATGAGGTTGGGGGCGTTCCCTGATGACGATGTTGGGGGGGGATGGAAGAACTCCTGAAAGCAGAGGGGAAGTACCGGCGCCCACCAAGGAGCAGTACGGCCAGACGTGGGATGCACAAGGGCGACACTCGCTAGATGGCACCGGGCGCAAGAGCACAAAGGAAGCCAGTACCAACTGCTGGAATAGCTACACAACACACAAGGGGAGGCACAAGGGCGACCATCACGAGAAGGCATAGGACGAGAGAGCGAAGGCAGCACCTGGATGTTGCCGGCATCGATCAGGGCTGACGCGGCGGGAGGCACGAGGGGGGAACTCTGCATCGAGGGAAGAGACCAGAAGGGATCGAAGGCGAGGACGGAGGTTGAGCGCTGGAGGTCTCGTCGACCAGCCCAACTAGAGGGTAGAGTGCCTAGGGGAAAGCAGCGGAGGGAGGGGCCAGACTACCAAGCGCAAAGCTGGGTAGCGCTCCGAGGGGGAGCGTCGGGGCAGATCGTGTCGGGCTGGCTAGGCACGCTTCAGGGAAAAGTGCCAGAAGATCGGTGCCAAAAGAAGAAGGCGCTAGGGAAGAAAGCAGATTGGGGAGGCACGACTCCAAGAGGAGAAGGCGTAAGAACATGTAGCGCGAGGGGACCCAAAGGAGTTTTCTCGGAGGAGCAGCCAAGTTGAGGTGACAGAAGGGGCACAGATGGCGTGATAGGAGGGCGAGCGCCAAATGGCAAAATAGAAGGGGCGGGCAAAAATTGAGAATTAAAATTTGAATTCAAAGACTTTCTCGGGGAGCAGGATGTCTCGGGCGAGGAGCTCGGAGGGGGGAACGTCGCTGCTTGCTAGAACACGGAAGGGACGCCGAAGGGGTGGACAGAAGGGGATGCTGGCGGAGAAGGAAGGGCACTCCTCCGGGGAGGGACATGGTGGAAGGTCATCGACCGCTGGAGTAGGGAGCCGACCGAGGAAGCGAGGAACGCTGGAGGAGAAAGGCCCATAAGGGAGAGGAGGTCGGGGGGCCACGGGAGAGGCGGTGACAGGGGCGCCACCGCATGAGAGCGGGACTGGCCGGCCATGGAAGCACCAGCAGCTGGAAGAAGGAAGCGGACAGGGCTCAGGAGAGGACGGCCGGATGGAGCTCCGACAAGGGGAAGAGATGACGGAGGAGGGGCAATCGAAGGACGATCGAGGGGAGGGGGCCGGCTAGGCCTGGCCGGAGGGCCACACCAGCAGCTCCATGCGGGAACTGAGCGGAGCGGAAAAAGAAGGCATCTTTCTATATCATATATATATTTTTCATCTCTATATATCATACATATATATATAATATATATATATATATATATATATATATATATATATATATATATATATATAATAGGGAAGAAGAAGCCGAAGCAGCCGCGCGGCCTCCGCTTGTCGGAGGAGCCCCCTCTGCTCGTTGTTCCCTCCCCCCACCTATTTCCCCTGTGGTCGGGTGGTTCGTCTGGTTGGCTGGCCCCCCTTGGCTTGTGTTACGACCCGCACCCGCTAAAAGGGTACGTGAGGCGACAACTCCCAGCCCTCACCGAAAAATCGGCATGGAACGCTGTGGATTTTTCTACTTCTAAATAGTTTATATATATAACAAAAACCTGTCGAGAATATGGTCAACTCCGAACGGAGGACAAGCAATTAATATATATGCGAGTACTCAATCACGACTCTAAAATAACAAAGTAAAGACTGAAATGAAAAGACAACAAGACGATAAAATAATATATAA
>JANAVB010032219.1:19278377-19750877 GCA_029216955.1 Iris pallida | reverse complement strand
TGACCATTGATTTGAATGGTTGAAATCAATGGTTAAGATTAGATGACTTAAACCAGATCCAACGATTTATAACATGGAGATGCATGGGGATACAAAATATTGTGGATGTGGATCCTTCCTCTCTCTCTCTGTCTCTCTCACTCTCTCTCTCTCTCTCTATATATATATATATATTTTTTTTTTTTCAATATATATATATATATATATATATATATACTATATATATATATATATATATATTTTATATATATATATATATATATATATATATATATATATATATATATACAAAATATTATGGATGTGGATCCTTCCGCTCTCTCTCTCTGTCTCACTCACTCTCTCTCTCTCTCTCTCTCTCTCTCTCTCTCTATATATATATATATATATATATATATATATATATATATATATATATATATATATAAGCCTCCCTTAGAAAACCCCCTCACTCTCAGCCGTCCATTTAATGTTAATATTAATATTAATGTTAATATTAATGTTAATATTAATTTTAATGTTAATATGAATTTTTATTTTTATTTTTATATTAATGTTATTGTTAATGCTAATGTTAATATTAATGTTAATGTTAACGTTAATATTAACTTTAATGTTAAGTTTAATGTTAATTTTGGTATTTAACATTAATAGTAACATTAATATTAACATTAACATTAATATTAACATTAAATGGACGGCTGAGAGTGAGGAGGTTTTTAGGGGTATATATATATATATATATATATATATATATATATAATATATATATATATATATATATATATATATATATATATATATATATATATATATAAAAAAATATATATATATATATATATATATATATATATTGTATATATATATAAATATATATATATATATATATATATATATATACAATATATATATATATATATATATATATATATATATATATATATATATATATATATATATATATATATATATATAAAATAGCCCAAGGCCTATAAAGATTATAAAATATATTTAGAATAATTAATTTTAAGGAAAATTCATACTTGATGATTTAAAGTCTAAAAAAATAAATGTAATTTTTTTTATAAATTTGAGATTTTATTTAGAAATATAATATTAAGGGGTTTACAAATCTACCCTCCTTAAAAAAAATTCGTCCTCAAAATTTAAGATTTGGCATGGCCACCAGAAGAATCGAAACATGATCAAGAGCATCTCTTAGGCATGGTTAGATAAAAATGATGTGTTTTTACACGACCAAGAATAATCAAAATCGAAATCATTTACGTATGATCAAGTCATATTAGCACGATCAAGGATGGAATCGAAATACGGTCAAAATTATTTAGGCACGATTAAGTATAATAATTCAAGTTATTTAGGCACGATTTAGTAATGTTTTTACATGATCAAATTTATTTGGTCTTGACCAAGTCATGATAGAATCAATATCCTAACATGGAATGGTCGATCAGTAGAATTTTGGCACGATCAAAATCTATGGATCGAAATTACTTAGTCGTGAATAAAAATCAAAATTCAGACGTAATTAAGAATTTGAAAATGATTACTATCACTTGGGCATGATTTAGGATATAGCTACAAAAAAGTAAAATCTAGGTATGATTAAGAATAAAATCTAAGCACGAACAACAATATAAGCAAAATTTAGGCACGAATGGGGAAATTATTCAAACATAATTAAAATCCAAATTCTGGCACGACTAAGTACATAATTAAAACCACATAGTCGTGATCGAAGTCACATGGGCGTGATCGAAGATCAAAATTTAGGCACGATTTAGGGATGAAATTAATGCATGTAGTCACGATCAATGGAATCAAAGTCGCCTAGTCATGCAAAGTCATCTATGTATGAACAAAATTAAAATTTAGGCACGATCAAGAATAGGGTCAAAATCTAATCATGATTAAAACAGGATCTAGACATAATTAAAAATATAATCGAAGTCTATGCATGAGTAATAATAAAATTATAATATAGGCAAGATCAAAATAATCAAAATCATATAGTCGTCAATAGTATCAAAATTTAGTATTGAGAATCAACGGATGATATCAAAGATAGGAAAATCAAATCTCTTTTTCTAGGATAAAAAAATCAAAAGATAGGATTTATAGGAAAAAGGATAAGGTAATCATCTCGCTCTACCTCAAATACTACAAAATTTATTTGGTAGTTTTTCCTCAATAATGCTTTTATCTTACAAGTCAAGATATACCACTACCAAAAATCGTAATCCTTCAATCATAAAAATTAAACTCTTCTATAATTACTATAAAATTCTCCTATAACTACTATAAGATATATTTGACCATTATTCCAAAGGAACTAATCCTTCTCATACTTATGGTATAAATCATCAATTATTTTTACTTCCCTCGATTTTGTCATCCATTATCAAACTTATTCACCATTAAAAGTTCAAATTCTACCACCTTATTTTTAATTGGTTCGAAAATCTGCCCTTAAAATCTTTCACATAGTTCAAACACATACTTCTCGAATTATACTTGGATTGAAGGTCACCACTAAATTGATAATCTTACTCTTCTAGTATAAAAATTAATCTCCAAAAATAAATCTCGTACCTTCAGCCGAAATTTCCTTAAAATTTTCGAAGGTTCCACACTTGGTAGGTATGATTCTTTGTATTAGAAAACTTTGGAAATTTATATTGTATCAGTTTCTAAGTTATTCTCCTATTAATCCTTCATTCAATTTTATATCATCCCCGCGTGTGTTGGTAACTCCGTCTCATATATTTAGATTTATCAAATTAATGACTTAGCCTTAATTCAATAGTGAAATATCAAGAGCTTGTAATTTTGAAATATCTGAATTCTCACAAAATCAAATTATCCCTGAACATTCTTATACAACTCAGTTCTCACCATTTAATGTATGATCCACCATTATTCTTTCTTGTAATCTTCTATATTTTCTTCTTCATATGAAAAAAATCCATACTCGAAATAATTCCTTAAATATAACCATTTCCAAAATTTAATGAAACTTTTTGTGTCTTGATTTTGTTTCCATTCCTAGTTTTATCTTCCTCCCACTACTTTTATCTCAAAGTCTATGATATCATAATACTACTAAGATTATCACATGATAAAAAATTCCTTCATTTCAAAGCTACATGAGTATGATACTTTGCTCGTCTATTTTCCAAAGGTAAAGAGATACAAAAATTCAATAGAATTCAAGTGTAACTGACAGGTTTTAGATATGTGGTAAGTAGGTGTATACAAGTAGGACAAAGATGAAGAAAGGAAGAAAAATGATGATAGAAATTTGTTCTTGCTTACTAGGTCATAATAAATTTATATTTTCCTTGCACATGACAATAGTCAACAATTCAAAAATTTCAGCCCCGAGGGTGTTCATTTGATTTAATAACCAAACTTTTACTCATCATATTCTCTTCGTGACTCTACGTCACTAGTTATCAGCAATTTATGCCTAGTCTTCACCCTTTAAAAGATCTTTATCAAGTTGGTATTCCCTTCCACAATGTATTTAGCCCTGGTTTCTACCTTAGCACATAACTCTTCTAGATTATTAAGAATCTCCACGTTTCCATTTATTAAATTCTACCCCTAACATCAAAATAATGATCACTCTATCTTTATTAGAATCCTTTAAGAATGAGTCATAAAATTTTTAGTTCCATACGACCTCCAATATTTTTCTTAATTGTTTAAATCTCCTTGCTAGTTATTAATCTACTTCTTCACGGTTAACCCTTGTGTAATAAAATATTATTATTGTCTTAAATCCATACCTCTCCTAAATTTATAAATTCTCAATCCATATTCCTTTATACACCACTTTATTGAATTCATCAAAATTCAAACTAGTTTGAAATCCTTTATCTAAAATTAATCAAAATTTTCCTTAAAGCTCAACCTTTTTGCAAAGAATATCTTTTTATTCCTTTTTTCCAAACTTGTGTGAAGCTAAACATTCATTTAGCAATGTACTCATATTATTCTTGAGATATTCTTAATCCAATACTAGTCGTTAATCCTGCAAATTTTTATTATTCGAATCCTTCCATTTCCATTTTATTTACTCTTTTTATAATCTTTAAATTGCATTCATTGTAGAATAATCGTATATTATGCTATTATTTTGGCCACATAAACAAGAAAGATAATTTGACACCATTCTCAATGGCTCTTAACACCTTTAAAATATATACATTTTTTTCTTAATATTTTCCTTATCACAAGTCCATGATATCGTCCTCAAAATCTTCATTACCGCATTTATGAATCATTCCTAGCTTGATTATGCAATCCTTGTGTTGTTTCCCTAAATTCATTGGTGACTTTTCATTTATTTTTCAAACCTATTTCACCAAACCCTTAAACCCCAAGTGTAAGATTTTCCTAATTATGTTTCTCTTCTCCACCCGAATGGTTGTGAGTCTTAATTCTACTCATTTGTTCCTTCTCGAGTCCATAGAACTCATTTAAAGGCAAGAATTGGGTTCAGCAATCAAAAGTGAAGGTGAGCAAAACCAAGTGAAAATAGGTTCATACATTGTTCGAAGTAAGATTCTCAAGGGTCGTCCATGGAATCTACCAAAAGATCCTAATATTTGATTGAGTACTCTTTATTCATTAATCTGTCAATCCTATCCTATTGCAGGCTCGCAGTAGTACGACTAAACCTAGTACTACCATGATATCGTACTATTTGCAAAGTTTGACCTACATGGGCCACCATAAAAATGTGTTACGACCGGCACCAAGATGTTCGGGCATAAGTACGTGGGGGCATGCCAAGTCTACGCCACAGTATCGGTGGTAGAGCGATGTATAGTCCTCAATAAAAATATCTCATCATTTTTATAATCTATAATATCGACATGTACCTAATTGCATACAACTAAGGAAGATATGATACTAAAACATCCAAAATCTATAAATGATTTACATATCAAGAATGTTTCGGAGGCGAATCCGATAAGCAAAACAAATATATATATAAAGAATATTGGCCAAGAGCTCTCCAGAGTTCAACTCACGGTTGAGATCTGTCTCGGCTAGCATCATCATGGAGTACAAGAATGTGGGGCATAATATCTCCTTAAAATATAGTTATCCATTCAGGATTAGGGCGAATACATAAACCAACATAAGTTCCATTAAATTGACAAAAGCTGTAAGAACTGTAAGTAATAAAAATATAAGATGGAAAAGTAATGCTAGAACAATAATGAAACATGAAAATAGGTAATCATGACGTAGGCAATAATGAACTGTAAGTAAACTAGATAATGAATGTATCTACATGTAAGAGCTCAGACCAGTCATATATGGAAAGCTGTTCATAAGTACAAGTAAGATCAGGCTACGCCCTATGTGAGGTGAGTGTGAGCTAAGCACAACTATTTGGGGACATAAATTATAGTGCCCCGACCCACAAGGTGCCTTATGATGGCTGGTTGGTTCGATGAAGCCTTGTTGGACTTGAGTATATGCGAAGGATTACTCGGAAGTATAAACCCCCAAATTTCTGCTACAATTTTTTTATAATGGTATTTAATGATATTTACTAGTACTTCATATTTATACGCCGCGTACAAGTTCATATTCTCGTAAATGTACGTCGCTGCGAGTTTTCGGTTCGAAATTGCTCGTCGAGTGCTAATATGTGCGAGGTACATATTTTTGTAAAACATTTTTATTGGAGATTTTATAGAAGAAATTTTTGTTTCAAAATAATACGTGATAAATATTTTAATTACAAAAAGTTGTAAAAATGTCACATCGAGATGTGCCACAACTTATATTTTATTGTAGTAAAAGTAGTAATTTAGAAAACTATTATTTTATGTAACTATATTATTTGTGTGCAAGTGACATGAAATTTATTTCATGTCCACTTTGATTTTACGAAGACGAGTATAATTATTATATTGCAAAATGATATTCCAAATATTTAAACATTTATCATGATTTTCAAAATTAATTATTATTATATTCTATTATTTATTAAAATGATATTTGAAATATTGTTTGATTTAATATTTCATTAATTATTATGATTTAAATTGGAAAAGATTTTATTGACCTTATTTTAAATAGCTTTTAAATTAAAGATAAGGTTTATCTATATTAAATTGGATTTGATAAATAAATTTTAAATCAATTTGAATTAATATAGAATTTATCCATTGGGGTTTAAACCTCCCTAATCCTTATCCAACTGGGAATTCCCACCTCCTATATAAGGAGAGGTACTCATCCATAATTTCAACCATCTCCAATTATTTTTTTCACCACAAACATAGTTCATGCATCATGTCCATGTCCGTGTCCCCGTTTTATCCACTATACTTTTTTTTGCATATACATTAGTCGGAACCGAGGCAGACAAATCCGACCCTCACCCTCACCGTATCGGACGCACCCGACACGGACTGTACAACTGTCCTACTCCGACTCCGTCCCCTGCGACCATCATCACAGACCCAATTCACGTCCTCCTTCACCCCGTTTCGACCATCGCTGCACCCACGGTTGACCTCAACCTCGGCGTACCGCCATCAGCACCACCATCTTCAGCAACCAAAACCCCTACCACCAGCAAGACCACAGAAACCCTCCGCTACGTCCTGTCGATCGTTCCGGCCCCGTCCACCAAACCACTCTACCGTAAATCTCTAACACCACCATCGTCAGCATCAGCATCCGATCGAAGCCCCAAAATTACCAACACTCGAGACAAGGGAAAATCGAAAATACCTACCTCCACCGTGACCTCGCTGAGCCGTCGTCGACCACCCCGATGACGACCGCGATGAGCCGCCACTGTCAGATTCCGACGCTGGCGCTCCCTCCAGCGCCACCCTCGTCCTCATCTGTGCGGCCAGCCCCGCGGCCGTCGCACCACGCCAGAAGACCGCCACCTCCTCGTCGTCGTCCGCCGACAACACCAACACCGGACCCCGTGCTCCGCCCCACACCGCGGATGTAGCGCTGCCCGTATGCACCGAGAAGTGCCCTGCCATCATCAGACCGGCCTCGACACTCCGCCGCGCGTGCGATGGTAACCGCCGGCGAGACCCCTCCGCTTCCCCGCGCTTGCGTCGGCGATTAAAGGCCGTGCCTTCTGTCGAACCACCGGCGCTCCAGTGCGTGCATCTCCACGAGCCGTCTCCGTCGAGCTCCAGCCGACCGAACCCGGATGCATCTTACCACCGTGCGAACTCGGCAGCGCCGCCGCTGCCTCCTGCCGGCCATTTGCGTCGGAGCAGCCGCCTTCACGAACCACCGCCCACAGGTGAAAACCCACTCCTCCCCGCTCTTTCCTTCTCTCTTATTTCCTCTCTCTCTCACTTTACTAAAAGTCAGCAGCTTCATCCTTTATATTATTAATATTTTTATTATTAGTAGTAATATTATCATTATTATTAGTACTATTATTATTATTAGTGTTATTAGTACTGATATTATTATTATTATTATTATTATTATTATTAAGGATATCATTTCTTTATTAATAGGGTTTAGCAATGAATATGTATAAATATTTATAAATATGTATAAATATGGTTTATCATTTTGTAGTATTTAATTTCTTATACAAATTTTGTTGACTAAAAATATATAGTAAAATATTCCAGAAATGTAGCTTTCAAATTATAAGATGTATTCTAGTATTTTAAGTTATCAAACAAATAAAGATATGATTATTCTATTTTTGCAAACAGAGAATTTTGCCTAAAATGGTTTTTTTGATTTCATGTATTTTCTAAACTTATTTTTACTAACAAAAATCTAGTCTCAAGTATTAGAAATACTTTTCTAAAAATAGTATGAGTATGTTTTTCACAATTTCACATCGATTTTCACCATTGATCATGACTGATCACGTATTTCTCTTTCTCATGAATACCGGTCCCTTACATATCGACCCTAACTATTGGACAGAACATGACTTGTTGGATCATTGCACCACACCAGGCGTAACAACAGGCAAGATACCTTGCCATTATACTGTTTATATTCAGTTTGCATTTTTATTACATATCACTGTTCATTTATTTCCAGTTCTTACAGTTCTTGATTTTCTGTCTCCTCAGTGATATTAGCTGTACTTTGTTATTATCCTTTGATTGCATATGGACTTAGAGTTGAGAGACTACCGTTTGTTGTGTATTGTATATACCTTGACACAGTTGTACCACGAGGATGTGTGAGATGAGTAGCATGTAGAGGTTCTTGCGTGTTGGCTGATCCCTAGTACGCATGCGTTAGGACTAACTGCTAATAGGAGCATATTAGGAGACTTAGCAGTTAGTAGAGGAACATGGTCGTGGATGCGACTTAAATAGGTATATTGGATGGGAAGGACAATACCTGACGTATGGGCTTCGATTGCACTTCTCTTGTAACCCGAAAGCTGTGCTGGAGATACGGGTATGTTTAGCCTCTCGGATTTGCCACTGTTATTTTTGAACGTCATGCGCTTAGGTCACTGGTGCCCAAGTGGGGACTATACCAGATCCTATTTACAACTAGGGCTCAAGCATCGAACGATTGTTTCTCAACTGCATGTTCACTTTAGTACGGTTAGCTAACCCTCGTCAAGGTCATATCACCTCGTCCCATTTGTAGCTTGAGACAATGTCGCATCGCGATATAGTGTACTACCCCTTGTCCTTGTTTGGTTGTAGGGGTAGTCCACTATTTCGATGATGAGGGATCTTGTTACGAGCGGGACTATTTACTTTACTTATGATTTATGACATAGTATATATATTCAGTTATGTGGCATGTTTATTGTATCTTGTTACGTCCCTCTAAGGACCTGGTTATCTCGTCAGGCGTGTGCTCTTATCTTTCGTAGGTGTTCTAGCCGTGGCCATGGTCATCTCTATTTTTTCGAGGATGATTGCACTTTGATCGTCTTCGTTTCGCTCGCCAAACTCTTTCTTTTATTATGTATTTCTTTTCATAGTTGGTAGTGGATTTGTCTCCACCCAACTACATGTACCAAATGACAATTTCATAGTTGAATATATGATATCTTTTATTCATTTATTTTTGTGGATGAGATTAGTCATGGTTCTACTGCATTTTACAGCTTACGTATATTTATTATACTGCTGGCATGTCTACGTTCCTAGTCCTACGTATTTTGGGACTGGGGCGTTATATATTTTTGTGGTGGTCCATGCAGGTCATGTTTGTCGTTTCTGTTACATGACTGTACCGAATGGGCCTGCAATATAGGATTAGAGTCTAGAATCTCATCCACCTAATTGACATCCTTTTTTGACATCAAATTTTGAACTCTCGATCGACCTCCTTGATTTGCATCTTGCTTGACTCCATCTACCGTAAATTCTTAGTTTTACGCTTAGTAAGATGACTACACTAGTATATGCATATAGGTCAAACACATGGCTAGAAGGTTACATTGACAATTAATATGCATTGAGATTTTATTTGAGTTATAAAGGCATTTATTTTCCTAGAAATATGATCTTAAGGATAGTTAATTCCAAGTTGGGTAGTAGCATGTTACCGCTTTCAAAGGATAGTTGGAAAATTTTATTTTGATATTACAAGGTGGTATACACAAGAGGATTTCTAGATCGAGAAAACAAATTGATTTGATTTGCATTTGAGCATGTATGATTTATTGAGTTATAGCTATACATTTTTGGAGGAATATAAATTTGATTTAAAAATTATCTTAAATTTTTGAAGGTTGAAGTCTGATTTACGAGTGACAAAACTTTGAGGACGATTGATAAATTTTGGTAAAATGTTTTTGAATTGAATTACGTAATATGATCTATGAATTATAAATTTATTTAGATTTCGACTTTAAAGCCTTGATTATGGATATTTAAATTTTGGTTGAAAAAAAAACTTTTGAAGAGTAGTTGTGACTTATTGGAAGCTAGATATACACATTTGAAGGATATAGAATTAAATTCGGGAGTTATTTAAATGTTCCATTTTGTAGTATAAATTTCGACTGATAAACTTATTTAAATATTGAGATTAAGATTTGAAAGAAAAAAAATTATTTGCGATATACAAGGGTTATTTTGAGATTGATTAGAAGTTTAAATTTGGATTAAACATGACAGCCTAAGATGATTAGAAAATCTGGTAGAATATCTTGAGAATTTTATTGAGAAACTTTTGAGGAACTTGAAATTTTGGATTAGATCATATATTGGTAGAGGACCAAGAAGCAAACAAGGTCACCCTAATAGGATACAAGTATTCTTCATTAATTGCCGTGACAGTTGCATATACACAAATATAGTTAGTCATCCCCCAAACCGATGAACATATCTTTGACTTACTCAAATCCAGATCTTTATTCGTGACCATCTAATTGTTTGAAACTTAGAAATGATTAGAATCATTCACTTGACCATACCCTTATCTAGGAGACTATCTTCTCCCTAGAAACCGCGTCCCTAACTTATTTTACCGTGATCTACGAGATTTTCTAATTATCTTTATTTTGTGCTTTAACTGGATCAATTTTATTTGTGCGTAAATATCACCTTATGAACTCCGACTTTCTATTCTAGACCTATTGGTGTTCCCTATCATGACTTTGATATTTGAAGCACAATAGTAGGCTTTTTCTTCCAACAAATTCCATATATAAGACCTAGACGAGCCTACCTTCATGTAGGTATATCACGTGCCACTAAAACACATCTTCTTTTACTCTATTTTCTTGATATGACTTTTGGGTCAAAAAGACTAAACTGTAACCTTTACCATGATGTCGACTCATGACCACAGACAGAGATACAACCAAGACCCAAGACTTTCGACCAAATAAATGATTGTGATCAACTTAATTCCTAAAATGCTTAGCTTGTGCTCTATGTTGATTACTAACCCGTGCTTTTTATTTTCGTGCCTTATCTTATTGGCTTAGACCATAAATTTTATTTCGTTCAATAACCTGTATTTATTATCTAAACCCTTATCATGACCATTGAACCTAACTATAATCTCCTCCTGATTGTTTTTCTTCTCTCTTCAAGGATCTTATTTTTACTACACTTTTATCCATGCAAACCTTGTTTCTTAGATGCGAAGATGGAAAGTTTATCATGACACCCTTCAGTTAAAATGAGTTAAAATCGAAAGGCCATAAAGGAGATTAGTGTAGATAAATAAAATGAGTGTAAAACTTAGAGAAATGAGTTGAAAAGTGGTTTAGATGGAATTAAGAGAAGTGACATTAGGTTTTTATGTTCAAGTGATAATATGCTTGAGATTGGCAAAAAGGTTGCGATTAATCAAACATACTAGAGATGAATCTTACGTTTTGTGCTTGAAAGAATTTTGTTAGATTAAATGTGAATGTCCTACTAGGAAGAACTTGATTTGGCCATCGACTGAAGGGGTTGAACGTTATTAAATTTAAATTTTGAGGAGATTATAGCTTGAGAAAATATAGACCTATATGAAAATATTGGAGAAGAAGAAATAAAAGTTTTGGACCTATTTTTATCATGGGATATAGGGCTCAAAAATTTGTCTATTATAAAGGTCATATGAAGGTAAGATTGATTCTACTCTTGACTAAAATGTGGAAGGAAATCTTAATGTAAAGGAAAATTTGCATAGGAAAAAAATTTGCTTGAGGTTATTTTGGACTTAGCAATTTTAAAGATTTTGGACGAAATTTTGTATTGAAGTAACCTTAGTTTATCTTCAACTAAATTGATTAAAGGTTGACTAGATTATTTTGGAAAATTTTGAAAGACGAGAAATTGGCTTTGCTAGAGATTGATTGCATAAAAAAACATTAAATTAAAAGCGAGCATTAGGAGATATCAAAGGCATATATTGGTTGACATCTAAACTTTGTTCATAAATCTCAAATTTAGGAATGTATGTTTTGCAAAAAAAAGAGAAGAAGAAGTTTGATGGAATATCAATTGGGAGAAGAAATATTTTTGAAGATTAGTGATAAAAGGATAATGACGAATTCAAAGATTTAACGGAACTGAAACCACAAGTGACTCGAAACTAACGTGCTCGTAATTGAGGTTTGAGATAAGGAAGTTACTGTCTATCGACAAGATTGCAAGTCTATAGGATAATGGTAGCGTTATTGATTTAAACACTCATGGGTTGTCATACATTAACCATCTTCGAGCTGTTGATTTTTTCGACTAGAATTATCTAGATCTCCCATTCCCCCATCTTATGCCTTGAACTTCTCGCCCGAGGATTTAAATCATGATTCTTATCGACTAAACTCTTTTCATTCCCTTCAACCCTACCTACCCTATCTATTCCTAAATTTCGAGGACAAAATTCTTTTAAGTTGGGTAGGATATAAATCCCCTAAATTTTTACTACTATTTTTTTATAGTGGTATTTAATGATATTTACTAGTACTTCGTATTTATACACCGCGTACAAGTTCGCATTCTCGTAAATGTACGTCGCTGCGAGTTTTCGGTTCGAAATTGCTCGTCGAGTGCGAATATGTGCGAGGTACATATTTTTGTAAAACATTTTTATTGGAGATTTTATAGAAGAAATTTTTGTTTCAAAATAATACATGATAAATGTTTTAATTACATAAAGTTATAAAAACGTCACATCGAGATGTGCCACAACTTATGTTTTATTGTAATAAAAGTAGTAATTTAGAAAAATATTATTTTATGTAACTATATTATTTGTGTGCAAGTGACATAAAATTTATTTCATGCCCACTTTAATTTTACAAAAACGAGTATAATTATTTTATTGCAAAATAATATTCCAAATATTTAAACATTTATCATGATTTTAGAAATTAATTATTATTATATTTTATTATTTATTAAAATAATATTTGAAATATTGTTTGATTTAATATTTAATTAATTATTTTGATTTAAATTGGGAAATATTTTATTGACCTTATTTTAAACAGCTTTTAAATTAAAGATAAGTTTTATCTATATTAAATTGGATTTGATAAATTAATTTTAAATCGATTTGAATTAATATGGAATTTATCTATTGGGGTTTAAACCTCCCTAATCCTTATCCAACTGAAAATTCCCACATCCTATATAAGGAGAGGTACTCATCCATAATTTCAACCATCTCCAAATATTTTTTTACCACAAACACAGTTCATGCATCGTGTCCATGTTCGTGTCCCCGTTCCATCCACTATACTTTTTTTTACAGATACATTAGTCGAAACCGAGGCCGACAAATCCGATCCTCACCCCCACCGTATCGAAAGCACCCGCCACGGACTGTACAACAGTCCTACTCTGACTCTGTCCCCTACGACCATCATCACAGACCCAATTCACCTCCTCCTTCACCCCGTTCCGACCACCGCTGCCCCCACAGCCGACCCCAACCTCGGAGTATCGCCATCAGCACCACCATCCTCAGTAACCAAAACCCCCACCACCAGCAAGACCACAGAAGCCCTCCGCCACGTCTTGCCGACCGTTCCGACCCCGTCCACCAAACCACCATGTCGCAAATCTCTACCACCACCATCGTCAGCTTCAGTATCCGATCGAAGGCCCAAAATTACCAACACTCGAGATAAGGGAAAACCGAAAATACCTACCTCCATCGTGACCTCGCTGACCCGTCGTAGATCTCCCCGATGACGACCATAATGAGCCGTTATTGTCAGATTCCGACGCCGACGCTCCCTCCAGCGCCACCCTCTTTCGCGCCTGCGTGGCCAGTCCCGCGACCGTCGCACTACGCCAGAAGACCGCCACCTCCTCGTCGCCGTCCGCCGACAACAAAGATACCGGACCCTGTGCTCCGCCCCATGCCGCGGATCTAGCGTCGCCCGCGCGTGCCGAGCAGTGCCCTGCCATCATCAGACCGGCGTCGACCCTCCGTCGCGCGTGCGCTGGCAACCGCCGGCGATACCCCTCCGCTTCCCCGTGCCTGCGTATGGGATTAAAGGCTGCGCCTTCTGCCGACCCGCCGGCGCTCCAGTGCCCGCATCTTCCCGATCCGTCTCCACCGAGCTCCAGCCGACCGAACCCAGCCGCATCTCACCGCCGCGCGAACTCGGCAGAGCCGCCACTGCCTTCCACCGGGTATCGGCGCCGGAGCCGCCGCCTTTACGAGCCACCGCCCGCAGGTGAAAACCCACTCCTCCCCGCTCTTTCCTTCTCTCTTATTTTCTCTCTCTCTCTCACTTTACTAAAAGTCAGCAGCTTCATCCTCTATATTATTAATATTATTATTATTAGTAATATTATTATTATTATTATTATTATTATTATTAGTATTAGTATTATTATTATTATTATTTGTGTTATTATTACTGATATTACTATTATTATTATTATTATTATTATTATTGTTATTATTATTGTTATTATTATTATTATTAAGGATATCATGTCTTTATTAATAGGGTTTAGCAATGAATATGTATAAATATTTATAAATATGTATAAATATGGTTTATTATTTTTTAGTATTTAATTTCTTATAAAAATTTCGTTGACTAAAAATATATAGTAAAATATTGCAGAAATATAGCTTACAAATTATAAGATGTATTCTAGTATTTTTAAGTTATCAAACAAATAAATATATGATTATTCTATTTTTACAAACATAGAATTTTGCCTAAAACGGTTTTTAGATTTCAAGTATTTACCAAAATTATTTTTACTAACAAAAATCTAGTCTCAAGTATTAGAAATACTTTTCTAAAAATAGTGTGAGTATGTTCTTCACAATTTCTCCTCGATTTTTACCATTGATCACGACTGATCACGTGTTTCTCTTTCTCATGAAATACCGGACCCTCACATATCGATGCCAACCATTGGACAGAACATGACTTGTTGGATCATTGCACCACATCAGGCATAACAACAGGCAAGATACCTTGCTATTATACTGTTTATATTCAGTTTGCATTTTTATTACATATCACTGTTCATTTATTTCTAGTTCTTACAGTTCTTGATTTACTGTCTGCTCAGTGATATTAGCTGTACTTTGTTATTATCCTTTGATTGCATATGGACTTAGAGTTGAGAGACTACCGTTTGTAGTGTATTGCATATACCTTGACACAGTTGTACCACGAGGATGTGTGAGATGAGTAGCATGTAGAGGTGTTGGCCCATTCCATGGTCACACCCGATTTTAATAATCGACATGCACTTAAGTCAATACACAAAATATACAAACTGATGCTAATCATTTCAGGGTATATAAAATCAATATCAACGAGTGTTGTACTGCATCATCAAGCTGTTGGAATTATTCAATAATTAAGGGGCCACACATGTAAAATTAATTGTGTTTGGGCTATCTAAATAATTAAGCCAAATTAAAGTGGTCTATTTGGAAATTGGCTTAAGGGTATAATTGTCATGGAATTAATGTGTAGATACCGGAGATAATTCTAATTTGATGAGGGGCCAAATTAGAAATATCACAACACACATATCTATATATATGTGTATTCATTAGGGTTATGGTCCCCAACTCATACGGCCACCAAGAGAGGGTTTTCTCTATTCTCTTCTGTATCCCCATCAACAAAGAGAGGAACAAATATTTCATCTTTGTTATTAAGGGTCGTAGCGGGTTGGAAGATCGAACCCAATAAAGCGACGATCGCTTCAACATCTATTAAGTCTAGCAATGGATTCAGGTACGCTTCCGCAATCAGTTTAATTTATGTTCTTCATCTCATGAATCGACAGGGCACAATAAAATTTCTAACAAGTGGTATCAGAGCCTCCTGTTTGATTTATGAGGTCGAAGTTTAGAATCTAATTTTTTATTTATTGTTATTCAGAAACCCTAGATCTTCGATCTAATTTAATTTAGGGTTCTGGTTGATCTATCGATATCCCCAAATTAAAACTCTCTTAATGTATACTGCTGGTTTATTTTATATATAAATCAAATCATTGTTTTTTTTATTGTTTGGGTCCGCTATTTATCTTTGGATCTGTTAGGAGTTAATTTAGGTATTGCTTTGTGGTTTTATTTGGTAAGACATGCTATTTCTTGCTTCTTCCGGTCACCGATCTACTGATGGTCATCAATATTGCAACTTCTGTTTATGGGTCTTTACGGATTCTAGCATGTTACTATCACTTCTGTTTAAGTATCAATATTGCAACTTCTGTTTATGGTTACCAATTGTTTATGGTCATCAATATTGCAACTTCTGTTTATGGGTCTTTACGGATTCTGGCATGTTACTATCAATTCTGTTTAAGTATCAATATTGCAACAAAAGGTGATAGTTTCGGATATAAAGAAATTATTAGCATGGAAAGCTCTGATTAAGTATCAATATTGTATAAAACAGATTTAGTATTTTCTTTATGGTATTGTTATTGATTTGGATTCAGAAATATAGTTTTCGATAAATTCATGCAAAAACAAATTCACATGCATATGATTAAAGGAGATATCTTTAAGATATATGATTGTTTTTCAAATTAAAATTAGGATTTTGTCTTCGGTAGATTATTTTATTTAAAATAATCCTTATAGATTATATGATATAATCTGTTAATGCATATATTTGACCTTCTATAGATTATTCTATTTAAAGTAATCCTTATGCTTTATTTGATATTATCTTTGGATGCATATCCTCCGTAGATTATTTCATGAATTTTGTTATAGTGATAATATCCAATTTTGCCAAATTGAAATTCATGATTATGCTTTTGATTACTTTATTTGAGTAATAATCTTATGAATATGCATGTATATAAAGTTTTGGACATGATTCAGTTTTGTAAAATTTAGTCAACATTAATTTTTGATACCTTTTATGACTAGCAATAGTTGTCCAATATTCTAAGTAGACTCATTGAAACAAGATGTCACCAAACTGACCTCTCTTGCGTAGATAGTCTATGAGGGATGTCGGATGTTTGTGTGTGTATATTCATGCGGGTATTAGCCGGCCCAAAGGAAGGTTAATACTTGGCCGAATTGCACATATACTTATGGTGATAAATGTGTGACAATTATACGATTTACATGTGAATAATAACTCGATCCAAAGATAGGCTTATTATTTGACATGACTTATTGTCAACATTTGATCACTACACCAAGAGTACCACTTGCAGTTAATATCACTGTCCAAACACTTGATATTAATGATGTACTAGGTATCTTGAGATGGAGTTCGCCATTATTTGAATTTGTTTGACTATATTTTACGCTTTAGTTATTAATTAGAGCATGTCTATTTTTGTTGCTTTGTTCTCTTTACGGTTAGTGTTGTTAAAATATCTGCCAATAATATTTTAATTGTCATGTTTAATGGAATAAACTTTAAGGGCAAAAAAATGAATACAATAGCTGCTAAGGGTCCAGCTCAAAAGAAACAACAATATAAAACTAAGGGTTATTTCTTTTGTGACAAGCCAGGACACATAAAGAAAAAATGTATAAAGTACCACACATGTCGTATAAAGAAAAGTACAATTCCAAATTTGGTCTGTTCTGAGGTTAATTTAGATTTAGTACCTAAAAACACGTGGTGGTTAGATTCTGGTGCGACTACCCACATTAGTATTTATAGACAAGGTTGTATGAGCTACCAAAGCCAATTGATGGTGAAAGATACATCTATGTGGGTGACGGCAAATTGGTAGAAGTGAAAGCAATATGACATTTTAGGTTATTTTTTGGGAACCGATTATTATTTGGATTTGATAGACACTTTTATTGTACCGTCTTTTAGACGAAATTCAGTTTCAGTTTCCTTAATGGACAAATCTGGTTATCATTGTTCATTTGGAAATAATAAGTTTAGTCTATCTTTAAATTCAAATATTATTGGTAACGGTTTCCTTAATGTTTATGATAACCTATATTCATTTAAAACTATTGCATCTTACAATGATACCTTGCAAGTGGAGTCATGTGGTACTAAATGCAAAATTAATAATAAATATTTTTTAATCTCATTATGACATAAGCGGTTAGGTCACATCTCTAGAAATAGAGTTGAACGATTTGTGTCTGATAAGATTTGGATTTTATTGACCTTATAGACTTTAATGACTATATTAATGTGTAAAGAAAATACAGACCAAAATTAAATTGTGAACAGCTACTTCATTGGCTATGCTAACAAATCGATGGATTAATAATTATACTGTCCCACATAAATGGAATTTATTTTGAGACGAGAAGTGTAATAGTTTTTGAGGATGTTGAGTTTGGGGGAGAAATAAAGTCAGGATCATTGTCTTTGAGAAGGAATCAATTACGATTCCTACTATCACTTTTGACGATGTTCAGGATTCTATACCTGTCATGATCAAGAAGTGAATTCAGAGTCTCAATAAGACAATGTCGAATTATCTCTATAAGTCGTTGTTGAGATACCTTAACAACGATAACGCAGCGACACCCCATTCAAGATAAGGTAATTATTCCTAAGGAACAAACTCAACAACCTCAAGAACTGGTAATATTAAGATGGTACACCAGAGAAAGGAGAAATATAATTTTGGATAACATTGTCATATTTCTCTAGGAACGTGAAGAAGACTGTGGATACTGGAAGATGATCTAATCAACTTTCGTCCGGCCATAGAAAGTTCCAGTTCTCAAAGTGGATTGATACAATAAATAAGGAGTATAAGTTCATGCAAGACAATAAAGTTTAAGAACTTGTCCCATTACCAAAAGGTATGAAATTTATTGGTTGCAAATGGACATTTAGAACCAAGAAGGATTTGTGGAGAAGTATAAAGTATGTATTGTAACTAGTGACTTTACTCAAAATTTTGGGATTGATTTTAAAGAGTTTTTCTCTTCGGTATCCTCGAAAAACTGCTTTAAAACAATCATAGCACATGTTGCACATTTTGATCTTGAGTTACATCAAATGTATGTCAAAATAGCGTTTCTCAATGGTAACATTGACGAAACTATTTATATGGTGCAGCCAGAAAACTTTGTGTCGAAAGATCCAAATAATATGGTTTACAAATTGACAAAATTTATTTATGGACTCAAGCAAGCTTCTCGTCAGTGGTACTATAAATTTTACCAAGTTGTTACCTCGTTTGGTTTTGAGGTTAACGTTGTTGAAGATTGTGTGCATCACAAATTCAGTGGGAGTAAAATTATTTTTTTGGTTTTGTATATTGATGACATACTGCTTGCCACAAATGATATAGGCATATTGTATGACACTAAGAAATTTCTATCAAATAACTTTGAGATGAAAGATCTTGGTGACGTCTCTTTTGTATTAGGAATTCAAATACACTGAGATCGTTCTCGAGGTATTCTTAGATTATCACAAAAGAGCTATATCGATAAAGTGCTTAAAAGATTTGGCACATAGGAATACAAACCAGGTGACACACCAGTCGCTAAAGGAGACAAATTTAGTCTCAATCAGTGCCCTAAGAATAGTCTTGAAATTAAGAAAATATAATAGATTTTTCCTTCATGATCAGTTGTAGGGAGTCTAACGTATGCTCAAGTATGTATGCGTCAGGATATTGCGTACATATTAGGATGTTAGGCAGATGTTTAAACAAATATGGATGGATCATTGGGTAGCAGCTAAATTACTTAAGTAATTAATAGAGAACAAGAAATTATATGCTCTTTGTAGGAGATCGGATAATTTTGGAGATCATAAGGTATTGCGACTCCGATTTTGTTGGATGCCAACACAGTAGGAGATCCCCATCAGGTTATGCTGACTAATGGAGATATATTTTGGATGAGTGTCAAATATGCACTCATAATTTCTTCCACCATGGCAGCAAGGTTTATAACATACTGTGGGGCATCTATTCAGGGAATATGGTTGTGAAATTTTGTCACAAGGCTGCGCCTACAGTACGGTGTTGAAAGACCACTTAAATTATGGTGTGACAATATATCAGCAGTAATGTATTCCAATAACAACAAAAACTTGTATAAGTCAAAGGATATTGACATAAAGTTTCTAGTTGTGAAGGAAAGAATTCAGAATGGTTATAGTGTCCATATAGCACATTAGGAAAAACTCCATGTTAGCGGATCCGCTCACAAAAGCATTATCACCCAGGATCATTCATGAGCATGGTGCTCATATGGGTGTTATCTCAATCAAATATATGGCAATATAGTGGGAGTTTATATTTTATGTATTTGGGTGCTATTTGGTTTTGGACACATTTATGTATTAAAGTATTTTGGATATTTATCTGATCAGATATATGAAAATTCAGTTCATTCTGTTTCATTATGTTAAAGTATTGATCTCATTAAAGTTAAGGAGGACCAGTTGGAAATAGACATGTATTGATCACATTGCGTGTAATTTCCATGCTACACATCCATGATTGATCTATGTCGTTTAGCTATATTGGTATATGTGACCATTGATGGTTTAGTTACGCTATATGTGACGAAGGCCGCTTTGATCCTATGTTGATATGGTTAATGGACGAGATTGTCCGGATATATCCTAAGGATTAAGATAGCAATTTATGAGCTCACTAAGGTTAACACAATTATAAGGTTATATATGTAGCCCAGTGGGAGATTGTTGGAATTATTCAATAATTAAGGGGCCACACATGTAAAATTAATTGTGTTTGGGCTATCTAAATAATTAAGCCAAATTAAAGTGGTCTATTTAGAAATTGGCTTAAGGGTATAATTGTCATGGAATTAATGTGTAGATATCGGAGATAATTCTAATTTTATGAGGGGCCAAATTAGAAATATCACAACACACATATCTATATATATGTGTATTCATTAGGGTTATGGTCCCCAACTCATACGCCCACCAAGAGAGGGTTTTCTCTATTCTCTTCTGTATCCCCATCAACAAAGAGAGGAACAATGATTTCATCTTTGTTATTAAGGGCCGTAGCGGGTTGGAAGATCGAACCCAATAAAGAGACGATCGCTTCAACATCCATCAAGTCTAGCAATGGATTCTGGTACGCTTCCGTAATCAGTTTAATTTATGTTCTTCATCTCATGAATCGACAGGGCACAATAAAATTTCTAACACAAGCATATATATCATCAATATGAAGATTGCTTTCAATGGGATTCAGTTCGAGTCATTTTATAATTTATTCTGTATTTTATCTTTATTGAGTCTAGGACTTAAATTGCAAGATCGACTAGGTAATACAGGCTTAGGTTAATCTCAGTCCACATTTTTAAAAAGCCTACCGATTCCCATTTCATCTTTACAAAATGTTCAAAATTATTTTTGCAAACAGTTTTTGACAAATATTTCAAAATTCCCCTTAACAGAACTCAAAACCGAGTTCGGCACGAGTTCGGTCCGAACTCTGCCCGAGTTCGGTCTGTCTGAATTCAAATGTCAGTTGCCTCCAAATCTGCATGCAACGTATATATGCAAAATATTTGCATCAGAACTCTGCCAGAACTCTGCCCGAGTTCGGTCCCAGAAAATACCTATAAATAGGAGAGAGTTTTTTATTTCAAATCACTCATTCATTATTCATCTTCTCTTCTATACTCAATAAGTTTTTTCAATCATTCTAAAGCTTTTAAATCACACCTATACTTCACTTAGCCAAAAGCCAGTAATATCTACGTTGATCTAGAGTCTTTTGGTGTTCAATAGTTGTAAAGAGGTTGTTCCAAGTACAACAACTATCTTTGTTGTGGAGCCGATCGTGCGCTCGTCACCAAGCACGGTGTTGTGAAGTTGGTCGTGCACTTGTCACCAAGCAGGGTGTTGTAAGAGACTACAAACTCTCAATTAGCTTGTGCCTTAGTGGATTAACATCGAGCAAGGGTACTCGAGACTGGATTAGTTCTCTTAGAGGGATACCAGTATACATCGCTGTGTTACTGAGTTTGATCTCTCTATCTCTTGCTATATTTATTTAATGTCTCTTATTTACTACCATAGTTATAACTTCAATATTTTAAATTGGTAATTATTTTCCGCTGCATACACACACTCTGTTCACCCCCCCTCTAGAGGTGCTCAACGGTCCTACAATTGGTATCAGAGCTGGTTATATTCTAATATAACAGACCTCAGAGAGTATATATGGCAGCCGTGAAATCAATATTCAAAAGTGAAGGGCAATCAACAAATAGACCCATACTATTTGATGGTACAAACTATACCTATTGGAAAACACGGATGACTTTCTTCTTAAAGTCTCTTGACATTGATCTTTGGTCTATAGTGATTGACGGTTATATGAAACCGGCACCTACAGTGGTTGATGGCCAGCTTGTAGACAAGCCTCATGATAAATATACTGAAGCTGAAAAAGCTAAGGCTAGTCTAGATGCTCGTGCCATCAATGCACTATTCTATGCAATTGACAAAATGGAGTTTAACAGAGTTTCAACCTATAAAATGTCTCACAAAATTTGGAAACTTCTTGAGGTAACTCATGAAGGTACTTCCCAAGTGAAGGAATCCAAAATTAGTAGACTAACACAGGAATATAAATCTTTCAAAATGAAACCGTATGAGTCAATTACACAGATGTTCACACGTTTCCTTAATATAACTAATCCTTTGCAATCCCTTGGTAAGGATTACAACAATCATGAGAAGATCAGAAAAGTGCTGCAAGCTCTAACCAAGAACTGGAACCCAAAGGCTACAACAATGATTGAAGGAAACGATCTCACCACTATGTCCTTGGAAACACTGATGGACAAGCTCATGACCCATGAGCTTGATCTGCAAGAATTTGAAAAAGCAGCTCCAAAAGAAAAATCTATTGCCTTCAAAGCTCAAGCAAGAAAATCAACATGCAATGATTCTGATGAAGAATCATCAAGTGGTGATGAACAAGCCCTACTTGTGAAGAACTTCAGGAAATTCCTAAAGTTTGATAAATCAAACAGAAGGAAGAGAGATATCCAAGATAGCAATGAAGATGAAACCATTGGCTTTGGATGCAAGAAGACATGGCACATAAAGAAGGACAGCCCAACTTCAAAGAAAAACAGTCCATATGACAGATCAAGATCAAGCAGAAAAGCAACAACCAACCGAAAGTATGCTAACACAAGTATCTGGCATGAGAGTGATGCCAGTGATACAGAGGAAGAAGACAGACCCTGCGAAAATACAAATGTTTGTCTTATGGCATTAGATAAGGTATCCTCAAACCATCTATATGATGATTTTACTTTCGATGAATTAGAGAATGCCTTTAGTGAATTACTTGAAGATCACATAATTGTGCTTGACAAGTATAAACAATCTCGAAAAGAGATTAAGGCATACACAACCGAGATAGCTAGACTGACCAATCTTATTAAAGATATTAAAGAGACGCCTACTACCGGTAACACGGAAGAGATAGCCAAACTCAAAGTAGACTATCATGAGGCTATCCTCAAGATTGAAAAGAAAGAAAAAGACAATGTCAAAATGCAAGAGCTATATGGCATAGAGAAGAAGAAGCACTTAGTCATAGAATAAAGACTCTCAGATATGACTGCTAGATATGAAGAGTCTGTTGCAATTTTTAAAAAGTTAGAAATCAAGTTAGGCAAACAGACAATACCTGTGACACAGCCTAAGTTTAGTCCTAATTCCAAGCATACACCTAAGAGGACTAAACATCAGAAAGCACGAAAGAAATACGACTATCATCATGCCTTCGCCTATAGGTTCTCCAAGAAACCAAACAAGCATGTCAACACAGTTTCAACCACCGCTGGTTCTAAACTAACTTGCACATAAGTGGTACACATGGACACATATCACAGTATTGCTTAGCAAGAAAACTTGTTGACAATCACACTTTATTCTGGAGACCTAAAACTAATCATAATGAACCCTTCAGTAAATGGGTACCAAAGGATTCATCTACTTGTTTAGTAGGTTGACCCTCAACCCTCTCATGATAAAAGCAAATAGATCCTCGATAGCGGATGTTCGCGGCACATGACTGGTGATGCATCTTTATTCGCCACGCTATCGATGAAGAAAAAAGGATACGTCTCCTTCGGAAATAACTTGAGAGGTGATATTATTGGTAATGGCACTCCTTATCCAGTAATAAATGATGTTTGTCTAGTCATAGAATTGAAACATAACCTACTAAGCATAAGTCATTTGGCTGATAATGGTTATAGTATCAATTTTATGAAAGACAAATATACCATATATGATATGTCATCTGGTGATTCCGTATATAAAGGGATTAGAGAAGACAATATTTATGTTTTCTTTTTGGAGAGTACTAATAATGCAGGTAGATGCCTAGTAGCTAATCTAGATGAAAGCTGGCTATGGCACATGAAACTAGGACATGCAAATATGGACACTATCTCACGACTCAGTACTAAGAAGTTGGTAAAAGGACTCCCTGAGATTCCATTCAAGAGAGATATGGTATGTGCTAACTGTGAAAAAAACAAAGCACATAGGTCTACATTTAAATCCATCAACGCGGTAAGTACTTCTAGACCTTTGTAGTTGATTCATATGAACTTATTTGGTCCTAGTAGAGTCGTCCGTCTTGGCGGTAAGCTCTACGCTTTTGTTATTGTCGATGATTTCTCTCGATTTACTTGGGTTTACTTTTTATCAAACAAAAGTGATGCTATTTTTAAATTTTAGATATTTTACAAAAAGGTATAAAACGAAAAAAGCTTCATGATTACTCGTGTCCGAAGTTATCATGGTGGCAAATTCATAAATTCTGGTTTTAAAAAGTTTTGTGATGATAGTGGATATTACCACTAATTTTTTGTCCTAGAACTCCCCAACAAAATGGTGTTGGGGAGCGAAAGAACCGTACTCTAAGCGAAATGGCTAGAGTCATGCTGAATCAGCATAATCTTCCTAAGTATTTTTGGGCAGAAGCTGTTAGAACATCCTGTCATGTTTTAAACAGGGTGTTAATTCGACCTATCTCGAAGAAAACACCATATGAACTTTGGTTTGGAGGATTCCAAACATTTCTTATTTTATAGTTTTTGGATGTCGCTGTTTTATCCTGAACACCAAGGATAACTTAGAAAAGTTCGACTCTCAAGCAGATGAAGGGATATTTCTCCGATATACTGCTAAGAGTAAGGGATATAGGATTTTTAATAAAAGATCTATGGTTGTTGAAGAATCAATTAACGTTACTTTTGTTGAGCTAAATAGTCACAGATCTAGCGACAGTGATAATGAAGATGCACATGCAAAAACTGATAAGAGTCCTGTGGAAGATCTGACTCAAAAGTTTGACTCATTAAAGTTCTTACCAGATCATCCAGAAACACTCATTATAGGTGATGTATCAAAAGGTGTAAGTACACGCTCCTCTCTTAGGGATTCTGAAATAGCAGCAAATGTAGCTTTTATTTCTCAAATATAACCTAAGAATATAGATGGTACATTTTCTGATGAGTTTTTGATTGATGCCATACAAGAGGAACTAAATCAATTTGAGAGAAACTAAGTTTGGGAACTCGTTCCTAAACCTATTAGTCAATCAATAATTGGTACCAAATGGGTGTTCCGAAATAAACTTAGTGAAGATGGACAAGTTCTACGCAATAAAGCACGTCTAGTGGCACAAGATTATAATCAAGAAGAAGGGATTGATTATGATGAGACTTATGCTCCTGTTGCTAGACTAGAAGCCATCCGCATGTTCTGCGCATTTGCATGTTTTAATGATTTCAAACTATTTCAAATGGACGTGAAAAGTGCATTTTTGAACGAATTTTTAAAAGAGGAAGTTTTTGTGAAACAACCCCCTGGTTTTGAAGATTTTTAAAAACCTGATCACGTCTTCAAGCTTAAGAAAGTACTCTATGGACTCAAACAAGCACCTCGTGCTTGGTATGAATGCCTAAATGCCTTCTTACTTGATAATGGTTTTTCAAAAGGAAGAGTTGATACTACTTTGTTTATCAAATCTTTAAATGATGACATTCTCCTTGTGCAAATATATGTAGATAATATTGTATTCGGTTCTACTAATGAAAAACTTTGTCAAAATTTTGCTAAATGTATGTAGAGTGAATTTGAGATGAGTATGATGGGAGAGCTAAACTTCTTCCTAGGACTTCAGATCAAACATCACTCAAAGAAAACATTCATCAACCAAGCTAAGTACACGAAGGATATACTGAAAAAGTATGACTTCGAAACGTAAAGCCAATCGGGACTCCAATGGCTACATCCACAAAGCTTGATTCTGATAAAAGTGGCAAACTTGTCGACCAGCGTAAGTATCGAGGTATGATTGATAGTTTATTATATTTAACTGCTAGTTGCCCTGATATTATGTTCAGTGTTTGCATTTGTGCACGTTATCAGACAAATCCTAAGGAATCACATCTAAATGCCGTTAAGCTTATCTTCCGATACCTTAAAGGAACTTCTACAGTCGACTTATGGTATCATAAAACCAAATCCTTTGACCTGATAGGTTACTCGGATGCGAATTTTGTATGATGCAAAGTAGACCGTAAAAGTACCAGCGGTACGTGTCATTTCCTTGGAAAGGCCTTAGTCTCTTAGTTTAGCAAGAAGCAAAATTCTGTAGCATTATCAAGTACTGAGGCTGAGTATATCGCCCTAGGTCGTTGCTGTGCTCAAATTTTGTGGATGAACCAATCCTTAGAAGACTATAATCTGCACTACACTAAGATTCCTATTTATTGTGATAACACTAGCACCATTAATCTGACTAAGAACCCTATTTGTCACTCACGCACAAAACATATTGAGATACGTCACACTTTTTACGTGATCATCAACAACACGGAGATATCTGCTTAGAGTTTATTGACACAGATCATCAACTAGCAGATATTTTCACAAAATCATTGGCTAGAGATCGTTTTAACATAATGAGACGAGAGCTCGGTATACTTGAATTTTTAGATTCATAATGTAGTATGGTAATTAAATTTGATTTTATGACTTGAAACTTCGAAATTTATTTAACGAAAATTATTTTGGGATACAAGCCTAAAAAGGGTCTCTCTGTCACCACGACTACGGTGGAAGCGAAGCGGTACTTAAGAGTTCTCCAGTGAACCTCCGTTAGCTGGGATAGTACCCCTACAGCGAACCCAAAAATAATACACGTTATTAAATATAGGAGTCAAAAGTCATAAAGTTAAAATTCAAATACCAAAATTGCATTTATTACCTCGAAAATACAAGTAGCCGAACTCGGACCGAACTCTGACCGAGTTCGGGCCGAGTTCGGTCGGCGCTGTTTTAACTTCCAGAACCGAACAGCCGGCCCTAAACCCTATTTAGACCCCACTTCACCTCATTATTTTCACTCAACAAATCGTGAAAACTTCTCATTCCTCTCAAAAACTCCTCTCTACTCCTTCTTTGCAAGATTTTTAGGAGATCCGGTGGGCTACTCGACTTCGTTCTCTTCCTCCTTTTTCAAGGTACTTTATTTTTTTTTCATCCATGGCTCCCAAACGTCAGAGGAGATCGGTTGATCCTTCACAAGCTGGATTTTCCTCATCTGACTATACTCCAACTAGTCTTTTTAGTCCAGCCAGACCAGTAGGCTCAGATGATTTTGATTCTACTTTATTTTCTGATAAGGAATATTCTGACCTATGGTTTGATTCTTTCTCCGGTCGAAAAATTTGTTATGGAGCTATTATTGACTTTACAATTTTTTCTGAGTATGCTCCCACTTTTGACCATGTAGGCTACCGAGACTTTTTCGAAGTAGATAAAAATATTTTCGACAATGCAGTCCGTATGTTTTACTGCAACCTGCAGGTAAAACCAAACGACAACTACTATTCTTGCATTGCTGGACAAGAATTGGAGTTTAGTGCCACTGATATCAACGAATACTTTCATGTTTCTGATGTTGGTGAAGCTCTTGTGGATATTCAACATATCCAATTTCCAGAGGATGTCACCCTTAACTCTTTCAAGGAATTGATTTGTCATCCAAATCCTATTCCTATAAGAGTATTTTCAAGACATCTAAACCAAAAATTTTATGAACTCCATCATTTTATTTTCTCTGTTCTCCTTCCAAAGACATGATCTTCTGACGAGAATACTTTCTTAGAGCTATCTGCTATGTACCATATTTATTTTGGTATTCCTTTCTCTATCTCTAAGACTATGATGGCCTGGATGCTAAACTGCAGAAATGCAGGATACAACCTGGTGTATCCTATGCACCTGGCCTCTATCTTTCGCAGGTTTGATATTGATCTTCAAACCTGTGCCTACTCCTCCACTCCCATCGAGCTCACCAGATCTCGTAGATATCCTGCTCCACCTCTGCCTTCTGGAGCTCAGCCTGCTCCAGATGCTGATGCTGAGGCTCCTTCTCCTGATGCTGCTCCAGCTCCTCCAGCCCCTGCTCCGGGATTCAATCCAGGATTCTATCAGAGGTTTGATGAATTTGTTGCTCTTTCTGCACAATGTCATCAAAGTTATCTCGACTCGGAGTTCTGCCACATCTACCAGGCTCAGGTGTTGCGGAACGGGATTACGGATCTTCACTGGAGTCTCTCTCAGGATCCAGTGCATCCAGTCACTATCCTTCCTCACCCAGGCTTCATAGGTCCTAGGTTCGGAGATGAGGCATCTTTTCCTTACTTCGATTCTACTGCAGCTTACTTTTCTCCTGAGGCTTCCGGCGGTGATGACCCTACTATGTGATGTGGACTCAACTGATAGATAGTGGATAGGATGTTAGTCGGTGATCTTTTGCTATGATGTAGTTTTTATTTTATTATGTCTAAACTTCTTAGTTAGACATATTTAGTACTTTATGATTGTATCTGTGCACTTTTAGTGAGACATTTCAGTACTTTATTTCAGCACTTTATTTCAGTACTAGTTCTCTCTTTATGCTGTGTTTATGGATCTCTTTAGCTTTACTTTGCTTGTTTTTGTTGTAAATTGTTGGCTTCACACATTACGGGGGAGCCAAAGTCATTTTATATTGACAAAGGGGGAGAAAGAGTAACATACCAAAAATCAAAAATCAAAAGCATACAATCCAATCCAAAACAAAACCAACCATCTTTTGTTCAGGTACTTTTTATTTTTGTTCTATTTATTAAGATATATTTTGGTATAGACTCAAGTTTGTCAATTATCAAAATGGGGGAGATTGTTGGCCCATTTCATGGTCACACCCAATTTTAATAATCGACATGCACTTAAGTCAATACACAAAATATACAAACTGCTGCTAATCATTTCAGGGTATATGAAATCAATATCAACGAGAGTCGTACTGCATCATCAAGCATATATATCATCAATCTATAGATTGCTTTCGATGGGATTCAGTTCGAGTTATTTTATAATTTATTCTGTATTTTATCTTTATTGAGTCTAGGACTTAAATTGTAAGATCGACTAGGTAATACTGGCTTAGGCTAATCTCAGTCCACATTTCTAAAAAGCCTACCTATTCCCATTTCATCTTTACAAAATGTTCAAAATTATTCTTGCAAATATTTTTTGACAAATATTTTGAAATTCCCCTTGACAGAACTCAAAACCGAGTTCGGCCCGAGTTCGGTCCGAACTCTGCCCGAGTTCGGTCTGTTTGAATTCAAATGTCAGTTACCTCCAAATCTGCATGTAAAGTATATATGCAAAATATTTGCTTCAGAACTCTGCCAGAACTCTGCCCGAGTTCGGTCCCAGAAAACACCTATAAATAGGAGAGAGTTTTTCATTTCAAATCACTCATTCATTCTTCAATTTCTTTTCTCTACTCAATAAGTGTTTTCAATCGTTCTAAAGCTTTCAAATCACACCTATACTTCTCTTAGCCAAAAGCTAGTAATATCTACGTTGATCTAGAGTCCTTTGGTGTTCAAGAGTTGTAAAGAGGTTATTCAAAGTACAACAACTATCTTTGTTGTGGAGCCGGTCGTGCGCTCGTCACCAAGCACGGTGTTATGAAGTTGGTCGTGCACTTGTTACCAAGCACGGTGTTGTAAGAGACTGTAAGCTCTCAATTAACTTGTGCCTTAGTGGATTAACATCGAGCAAGAGTACTGAAGACTGGATTAGTCCACTCAGAGGGATAGCAGTATATATTGCTGTGTTACTGAGTTTGATCTCTCTATCTCTTGCTACATCTATTTACTGTCTCTTATTTTCTGTCATAGTTGTAACTTCAATATTTTAAATTGGTGATTATTTTTTGCTGCACACACACACTCTATTCACCCCCCCTCTAGAGGTGCTCAACGGTCCTACAAGAGGTTCATGCGTGTTGCCTGATCCCTAGTGCCTATGCGTTAGGACTAACTGCTAATAGGAGCATGTTAGGAGACTTAGCACTTAGTAGAGAAACATGGTCGTGGATACGACTTAAATAGGTACATTGGGTGGGGAGGACAATACCTGACGTATGGGCTTCGATTGTACTTCCCTTGTAACCCGAAAGCTTCGTTGGACATACGGGTATGTTTAGCCTCTCAGGTTTGCCACTGTCATTTTTGAACGTCATGCGCTTAGGTCACTAGTGCCCAAGTGAAGACTATACCAGATCCCATTTACAGTCAGGGCTCATGCGTCGAAGGATTGTTTCTCAACTGCATGTTCACTTTAGTACAATAAGGTAACCCTCGTCACGGTCATATCATCCCGTCCCATTAGTAGCTTGAGACAATGTCGCATCACGGTATAGTGTACTACCCCTTATCCTTGTTTGATTGTAGGGGTAGTCCATTGTTTCGATGATAAGGTATTGGATCTTGTTACGAGTGGGACTATTTACTTTACTTGTGATTTATGACATAGTATATATATTCAGTTATGTGGCATGTTTATTGTATCTTGTTACGTCCCTCTGAGGACCTGGCTATCTCGCCAGGCATGTGCTTTTGTCTTTCGCAGGTGTTCTAGCCGTGGCCATGGTTATCTCTATTTCTTCGAGGATGATTGCACTTTGATCGTCTTCGCTTCGCTCGCCAAACTCTTTCTTTTATTATGTATTTCTTTTCATAGTTGGTAGTGGATTTATCTCCGCCCAACTACATATACCAAATGACAACTTCATAGTTGAATATATGATATCTTTTATTCATTTATTTTATGTGGATGAGATTAGTCATGGTTCTACTGCATTTTACACTTACGTATATTTATTATACGGCTGGCATGTCTACGTTCCTAGTCCTACGTATTTTGGAATTGGAGCGTTAGAGGAAGGCTATACGATCGTAGCAAAAATTGTCTTATAATGTAAGTAGTATTGAACCCTTCAAAGATCCTTTAGCTTCACGCTTAATAAAAGAATTGTATGCTATGTTGCTTGTCGAGCAGTACTAAAATATTGGTATTTAGCGATGGAATAATATGTCGCTAAATACAAATTTTTTGTCACTAATAGCACTTACCAACGGATTACCGACAGAAAGGGTATGTCAATAGCTTTAACGTTTTTATGACAAGTTTGTCGGTAATCCATCGCTAAAGCTTTAACGTCGATAACTTTAACGATGCTATACAAATAATTCGATGAGTACATTGAGTTTCGGTTGGAAAACGTATGGTATCAAAGATGTGGGAAGGCTTAAGAAATTAACATTCTATTATCTTGTCGCTGATGTAGAATGTTGGTTATACTAATTCCGTGGATTGGGCAGTTGGTAATTGTGAGATCAGCTCAAGAAAAAGGTGGCTAGACGGATGAGATTGGTGGCTTATTTACTTAGTTTTACTTATCATGCATTATATGTTTTCTTCATAGATAATTTGCAAATACTTGCATGGTCATGGACAACTTTTGCACAAGGTAATTACTCGAACGATAGTCCGTGGCCACAGACCCGGTTCGTCCTAAAGGGAATAAGGATTGGTGTCGACGTACTGGCATCGGTATATGGGATCTTCAGTAGGGCTAGCTACCCGCACTGCAAGGGGCATCGTTATACCAGTAAGACGGTCCAAGATGGCGTGTCGTCAGCAACCTTCATATAGATAGGTCCAGTGCTAATGATGTCTTATATAGGCATAGTAAGTTGTTACTCGATTACAGGGAAGGATGTCAGATGTTGGTAAGAAATCACCTGAATGGTGACCAATATGATAAATATAATAATGTTTCTAATAATATCTTGTACAGGCAGAGTAAGTATTATAAATGTACATGGATGGCTATACGACCGTAGGTAAGAAATCACCAAAAGGGTGATATCATATTGTCTTACAATATGTTGGCAAAGAATGATGTGCATGCTTTACTTATGTCGAATGTGAACTGTTAATCGACCCTAAGGATACAAGAAAGACCACACTTAATAATGTTTTATAACATGATTGCTTAGTATTGTCTTCTTAGGTGAGTTGGGCCAGCACCGCTTGCCAGTATATAGATGATGTACCGACCCACGTTGTGGGCAATATTTTAGGTGCTCGTGTATGGGGAAAATCGTTTGATTGGTGCTTAGCATCGATGTAATCGGATGGGTGTGCAAAATCTTTTCGTACAAGATGATGTCTTCTGCTATACGGGACATAATGTATGGAACAGTATAACTTAGATGAACCAGTGAGATTCTAAGCCAAATTGGCAAGTCTATTAAAAGCTAAATCGACATGTTTGGTTGTAACTCTAAATGGTAAGGAATTTAGTTGGCTATTCAAAAAGTCCTTGTAATTTGTTGCAATTATCAATAAAGAGATATATTTTCTCATATACTTTGACTTTAATTTGTCTGTTTGGTTTTGCTACGATGTCGTTGTTTTTGGTAAATACCGGGAACTATAATGGTTTTGCCTTGTACAAGTAAAATCTAGACTTGTACGATATCACACCCAGCGGCTTGTTTTCGATCTTCCAGGATCGGAGCGTGACAGAATGGCATTAAAGCACGACTTTACGTTCTTGGATTCTTAATCGATTTGATTCAAAGCTGCTTCCACGATGACTCAAACGTTGCTTCCGCAATTACTTAAAGTTGCTTCCGCGATAAAATCAAAGTTGCCTCTACGATGACTCAAAGTGTATCCGGGTTATTCAGTATTGCTTACCAATTATTCTAAGTTGCTCTCTTGACTGAAAATTCGTTGATCCTCATGGCTGCTTACTGGGTGTTCCTACAATAAGTCTAAATATGTGGGATGTGTTTTGTGTGCTGTAATAAATTCTTAACGATACCAACACGAATAACAATAATGCGATGCTATAATAAGTTGGTAATGTGTGCTTGATTTCTTAAGTATGGGATTGATAGAAGGCGATTGTTATGTTGCAATCGGCAGTAGGTGATGGCGTGGTATGTTGGACCAAAAAATTGTGCATAAGTTCAGTGAATGGGAATCGACAGAATCCTTAGAGTTGGATTATTTGTGTTGGCTAGGTTATGTTTCGGATGCGAGAGAATTAGTTGGTATTTATGGTCAGCAGAGCCGCTGCGGGATGGATATAGTCCATAATGGACATTACTTTGATGCGAAGAGGAATATTATGTCGAGAATGGCTTAAGCTCTGAGTAGTATATGACTCAACCCTCTTAGCGATATGATCTTCCTTGACCCTGTTCATGTTATAGTGATGCTTTTCCTATAAGGTATTGTGTAGTATCGAGTCGTAACTGGGATTACTATTGATACACGATGGCTAGGCGTATTCCTTGATAATTAAGTTTGGATAACTCATTGCGAGTTGAGATGGTTAGCATTATGTTGGATAATAAGAATTGAGAAATATGAAATAAATGCCTTAATTAGGAATGGTGCGAATAATAGATTCAAGCGATGACTTGAATCAGTTGGGTAAAAGAATTATAGGCTCAGAAACATGGTGGGATGTTGCTATCAAAAGATTTGGAACAACATTATACACCGAATATAGAATGATGTTGGAATTGAGTAAAAATGAAATTATATGTTGAACATCAATAAATTGATGGTGATGTTAGACGTTTATTGAGATGTTGCGAATAATTTAGAAGATGCAGAAAGTTACATCAGCAATCCAATGGTAGAGAATAGACTTGAGGAAAAAGATGGCGTTGTACATATGTAGTTGTGTTTAGGAAAATTAGACGTGTCCCGAATTAACAAGTTATGACCCTTGATTATTTTGAGGCATAGAGAATGAACACTTGTTCCTTGATCCATGAAAGAGTAGATGTTCCTTATGAGACTCGGATGGCTGGAAAACAAATAAGTATCGAGATGTTATAATACATAATAGATCCTATCGGTAGATGATGTTATCGTATGAACAACGAATTTGTATGGAATAGAATTGATGGATTATGACTTAGCTAAATGAGTTATGTCATATTCAACTAGATGACCGAGGTACGGAAGCTAGACGATTGGTGCCATATTGATTGGATCAGTACATGAATGAGTAAATCTTCTTATCAAATCACAAGAAGATGATGCAAAACGAATATTGATGGTTCACATGAAATGCTATAGATGACCGTGTTTGGTGCTAGAAAAATTTATAAAGGATTCTTTCAGAAGAAATACAATTATACAGTTGACTTATTTTATTGGTTAAAGAGTACAGACCGTATCGACGATCTAAAAATATGGGAATTGAGTATGTCATGAAGAGACCATAGAAAAGAGATCATAATTGATAGATTTTTGAGGTAGCAATATTGGGATATGACTCAGGATAGTTGGCCTAATTGAATAGACACAAATTGAGTATAATATGAGAATACAAGTTGGATTGAGCTGGTGATGCTGCATCTATGTAAGTGAAAACTGAAGATTTGGATGTTCGATTGATAAAGTTTTATATCATGGCTTCGGGATTGAGCCATAAGAATTATCAGATAGATTTTGTCGGTTGTGGGTAAGTACATAATGACTTTGTTGGGTATGGCCAAGGACGAGTACGGGTAGATAGACTTGACCATAGAGTTTCGGTTGGTTGCCTAAGTTTTGGATTTTTTGGCTATGATATTTTAGGTGTTCGTGTCAAAAATAAGTTCATGAGATTGGAGTGGTGTCTCATATCCCTTAGATTGGTCGGATCATAGATTGTCCCTGAGATAAGATAGAGTCCCTTTGATAAGAATTGGTTGCCTCTAAGTTAAGAGATAAGTATGTCCCTATTAGCTATCCATCTCAGATGAGTTAGCTGAATGTCTAGTTTGCTTAGAATAGTTGACCATAGTGACTTGATCGAAAGCTAAGTTGACTGTTGGAGACCTTTAGGATGTCCCTATTGATGTTGCGTGCGTATAGTCGGAATGAGTGAGATATGTTAGAAAGTAAGCTTCGAAATGGAATGGAGAATGGAAAATTCGATGTTATAACGTTGGATGAAAGGGCAATCATGTTGGTTTCGAAAACATGGTTGCCTGTATTTGGAATGTCAGAAATTGTTTGAATTGGTTGCTCGATTGAATCATATTGAGTTGCCTTAATTGATAGTAGTACCTTAAGATAGTCAGAATAACTTCATGGATGGATAATCAGATTGAAATTGAGAATAAGTATCTGACGGAATGAGACAGTGCATGTAACCGAGATCGATGAGAGCGAAAGAAATTTTGAAATGATCCTTGGAATTAATGTTGCTGGAAATGAGAGTTTACATGCGAGTTGATAATATGTTGGCTTGATCAATGTGAGAAATTTTTGAGTACATGAGAAATTTCGTTAGAATCGAATGATGGTACAACTCAGAAGATGGAACATAATCAAAAAATTTACGAGTTGCAAATAAAGTGTATGGATGTGAACTGTAATGGTTACATGATTTGATCGATGTGAATCGTGGTATCGAAATAAAATATGGCTATTGGCTTTTATTAGTTTTGGTGGTATGAATGATAATGGACTTAAAGGAAATATTCGTTGGTAACCTCGATATAACTTAGTTGGAATACTTTAGGAATTTTGGATCAGTTGTGGGAAATTACTCGAGTTGGAATTGATAACATTTATTATGTTAATAGTTGGTTGGAAGATTGAACAAATAAAATTGAGACTATACGACATGCTTAAGAGGGATTGCTAACATTCAGGAATAAAGGTATACATGTTGCTCGTTCGTTTTCTCTATCACTGAACTTGGTTGAAATGTATATATTTCTGGAATGCCTAAAATATATGTATGATCCAAACTAGGTGGTATGCTGATTTCAAACGAAGCAACGGGGGAGAATTATCAAGTGCTAAGAAATTTCACGAGTATAAAAGGAAAAAAAAGGATGGTAAACTATTTTGAATCAAATTGGGATACTGTGGCATGTTGGTACATCATTTCAAATCAATTGAGATATTGTGGAGGATGTTAAATAGTGCAAGTTGATCGTTGAAAAGTTTCATAATTCAATTGAAGTTATGGGGATGAGTTTTGTATATGTTTCGAGGGCGAAACTTGTTTTGAGTGGTATATATTGTAGTGCCCAGACCCACAAGTTGCCTTATGATGGCTGGTTGGTTCGATGAAGCCTTGTTGGACTTAGAGAATATGTGAAGGATCGTTCGGAAGGCTATGGGATCGTGGCAGAAATTATCTTATAATGTGAGTTGTGTGGAACCATTCGAAGATCCTTTAGCTTCACGCTTAATAAAAGAATTGTATGCTATGTTTCTTGTCGAGATGATAAATAACATCCTACATGAAAACCAGAAAGATGAAAAAAGATAATTAATCACATAACCCGAAAGCTGTTACGAATATTTTATGAACATGTATGCGTGTGTACTATTGTAATGAAATACATGACATTGAAGCAAAAGTCTCAAATACTTGGGCAATGAGTATATCGAGCCCAGCTTGATGAGTAGATGGTAACATAGAAAATAAGACCCGAGAACTGGGCAGCGATATGACTGAATTATGTCTGAATGAATGTATGGTAATACAGATGCTAAGTCCCAAGAATTGGGCAGTAAGTCCATTGAGTTCCGGTTGGAAAACGTATGGTATAAAAAATGTGGGAAGCCTTGAGAAATCAACAATCTATTATCTTGTCACCGATGTAGAATGTTGATTATACTAAGTCCCTGGATTGGGCAGTCGGTAATTGTGAGCTTAGCTCCAGAAAAAGGTGGCTAGACGGATGAGATTGGTGGATTATTTACTTAGTTTTTATTATCATACATTATATGTTTTCTTTATAGATAAGTTGTATATACTTGCATGGTCATGGACAACTTGTGCACAAGGTAGTTTCTCATACGGTACTCCGCGTCCACAAACCCGGTTCGTCCTAGGGGGAACAAGGATTGGTGCCGACATACTGACATCGGTATACGAGACATTCAGTGGGGCTAGCTACCCGTACTGTAAGGGGTGCCGTTACACCAGCAAGACGGTCCAAGATGGAATGTCGCCATTGACCTACATATAGGTAGGTCTAATACTAATGATGTCTTATGTAGGCAAAGTAAGTTGTTACTCGATTACAGGGAAGGATGTTGGCCGTTGGTAAGAAATCACCTGAATAGTGACCAATATAATAAATATGATATTGTTTCGAACAATGTCTTGTGCAAGCAGAGTAAGTATTATAAATGTACAGGGATGGCTATACGATCGTGGCTAAGAAATCACCAAAAGGGTGATATCATATTGTCTTATATTATGCGGGCTAGGAATGACGTGCATGCTTTACTTATGTCGGATATGAACTATTAATCGACCCTAAGGCTACAAGAAAGACCACTCTTAATAATATTCTATAACATGAGTGCTTAGTGTTGTCTTCTTAGGTGAGTTGGGCCAGCACTGCTCGCCAGCACATAGATGATGTACTGACCCACGTTGTGGGCATTATTTTTGGTGCTCGTGCATGGGAAAAATCATTTGACTAGTGCTTAGCATCGATGTAATCGGATGGGTGTGTAGAAGCTCTTCTTGGAAGACAATGTCTTCTGCTATACGAGACATAATGTACGGAACATTGTAACTCAGATGAACCAGTGAGATTGTAAGCCAAATTGGCAAGTCGATTGTAAGCAGAGTCGGCATGTTTTGATGTAAGCCTAAATGGCAAGAAATTTAGTTGGCTATTCAAAAAGTCCTTGCAATTTGTTGCAATTATCAATAAAGAGATATATTTTCTCATATACAATGACTTTAATTTGTCTGTTTGGTTTTGCTGCAATGTCATTGTTTCTGAGAAATGCGGAGAACTATAATGGTTTTACCTTATACAAGTGCAATCCAGACTTGTACGACATCACGGCTAGTGGCTAGTTTCCGATCTCCCGGGATCGGGGCATGGCAATAATCCCATAATCTACCAATATTTCTCCATCCCCTGACTAGTACGATAGATCCAATTTTGACTCCTCGTGATAGGTACTAGCCCGTGTAACCATTGTGCCACGAATCAAGTATAACACTACAATATGGATATCATAGTAATCATCAATATAACGAAAAATATCAAAGAATGTACTCGCCTAAGTTTACTTGGAGTCGACATGTACGACACGAACGTGCCAATATGAAATAGGTACTGATATTATGCTCCATAAGATGGTCCCAAATGATGAAACAAATAGTCCACTAAGTCAAGAATAGACCAACTAGCCAAGTTTAATACATAAAAGTCTAAAATTTGAAGTCGAGACGATTTTTGAGATCGAGATAAGAATTTGTTATTTGCAAAGAATAGGAACGCTTGATTAGTGATATGATCAATAATGTCTATTCTAGGGAATTTGATTAAGAATCAATCATATAAATTTATAGCTAATAATGTTTAGCCAAAATACTATTTAGAATAAATATAACATATTTGAAAGAGCTCATAATAATCCTTATTATTATTAGTCAAAATAATATAATTATTAGGAACTTTTATAAATCTTTATTAGGAATAATATACATACATACCCAAATAATTTACAAGCTAAATGGCTTAAATCCATATTTTAAAAATAAAAAGCCTAATATATTATATACATATATAAGACTCAAAATATATTTATAAAAAACCTCTAATATATAGGCACATAGCCCTAATCTAAAGCCCAAAACAAGCAAATTCCATTAATGTACCAATACACCTATCTACTCTAATAATAAAGTTAATAATAATATTAATAATACTAACAATAATAGTACTAACAATATTATTAATAATACTACTGATAAGAATAATTCTAATTTTAATATTAACACAAATATTAAGAGAGAGAGAGGCAGAGAGGTTGGGAATCGAGAGGGAAATTCGTAAAGAATGGTCCAGTGGCCGCTCACTAGGAGGCTACTCTGACTCGGCGTTCACTAGCATCGGTTTCCAACGCGGAGCTCGCCATGGGTCGACATTGCGAGATCTGAGTCGAGGTGTCGTATGGGAGGGTGAAGGCGGTGCAGATCTGATCGTGATTGGGCTCGAAAGCGTCAGGCTTGAACGGTATATGACGTTCGCAGCAAATTGGATCACCAACGTCGATGGACATGCTCAGCTCAGTAAGGGATGGCTCGCCTGCGTAGACGGCGGTAGCTAGAGCACTAGTCTGCTAGACGCTCCTTGCAGCTCAGCGGCGCTCAAAGAGGTCGGTGGCCAGGCGAGTCTGAAGAGAAGATAATGAGAAAGTGGTGGCGGTCACGATGGTGATTATGGTTGCTTATGGAGGTATTGTTGCTAACAACGACTGAGGGGTATGGGAGACTGGTGGTGGTTCGGGTGTTGATTGTGGGGTCGTCGGGCTCAGGGCGGTAGGCAGCGGAGCTATTGGTAGCGGAGTCCGTCTGTGGGTGGTGGAAGTAGTAGTCGTGGAGGGCGGTAGTGACAGGGATGAGGTCGATAGCATAAGTGGAAGAAGGAGTTAGCATGGATTGACGGGTCGATGTGATTGTGGAAGAATTATGGTGGGAGTAGGCGAGCAGTTGCTGCAGGAAGGAGAGGGGAGGTGGTGGATCTGGTACCCCGGTGGGGGTAAGTGGCGGACAGGGTGGAAAGATGACCGAAGTGGGGGTGCTGGTCGGCTGAGGATGGTAGGACAATGGCCGGATATGGATGGGCATGATAGAGTTTAGTACAAAAAAAATTTGTAAAAAAAATGAGATGCATTTGGTTTGTCGGACACGATGGGAGGGTAAAATATGAATGTAAAAGTAGGAATGAAATGGTTGGACACAGACACTATGCACGGGCACTTGGAAATTGAAAAGAATAATTGAGGAATGATATGCATGAAAATAGCCCATTAAATTGCTAATAAGTGCTTGCTCCTCACGTAACGCAGAAGGGAGAAGCTTCTAGGAAGTTCTCTCAGGGAGAGGCTTAGTACAATAAATAATCAAGCTCAAAAGAAAAATATAAGCCCAAGGCCTATGGTCTCCAAATATCAAAGCCAATATAAACAAAATTCTATTGATTTAGAATTCAAAATTCTAATAAGGCTTTTATGGGTTCAAGTCCATCTTATAATAAAATCTAAAAGCCCAAATATATATATATATATATATATATATATATATATATATATATATATATATATATATATATTCAAAATAGCCCAAGGCCGATTAAGATTATAAAATATATTTAGAATAATTAATTTTTTGGAAAATTCACACTTGAGGATTTAAGTCTAGAAAAATAAATAGATTTTTCTTCTATAAATTTGGGAATAAATTTAGAAATGTGATATTAAGGAGGTTACTTAAAGGGATCGAGGTCTACTACGTCGACGCGTACCTCTACCAGTCGATCCATCAAGAAGAACAAGATGTTGACGCCAATGATGAAGCAGAGGCAAAAATAACTTCTGACAAACCCTTGAGGGTTCGTCTCAAGGGACACCCTCCCAACACACCGGCTCTACTTGTGGTCAAGCTTTAGAGGAAGGCTCAGGAGACCCTAGTAGCCAAACTCCAAGGGAGGGCCTCGGAGCTACTTGTGGTTAAACTTTCAAGGAGGGCTCAAGAACCGTTGGCGGTCAATCTCCAGAAAACGAAGCAACCGTGAAAGAGGACCTCACAACTGCTAGCACCTCGACACCTCTGGTTGTAAAGCTTCACAAAAAAGCTTCCAAACCTCCACCAGCAGTGGTCATAGACCTCGCTGAAACTGAACTTGATGCATATGTCATGGATCATACTGATGTACAGTCACTTGACGATATAACCCCGAGTGACAAAATACAGTATTTTATCAGTAAAAACCTGTCTTTGAATTATTCTGATCTTGCACATTGGAATGTTATGTATGCTATATATAATGGTTTAGGTTCTTTACAAACACAATTGACAACCGCTCATGTTGTAAATCACATTCTTCCATTTTGAGAAACATACTTTGTGGTTCCAACAAGAAAGAATGAGTTGAATCCCAATATCTTCGGTAAGGTGGAGGGTCATCAAGACATCTCCCCAGTTAAGCAGGAACCCGATAGCGGTAAGATATAAATCTACCGTTACAAGTGTCAAGCGATAAAGGTCGACGGTTGTCCATGCGCCTATCTGCGTCGAAAGGGAAGCCATAAGATTACTACCACCATAATTGACGTGGGCTAGGTTATATAACGCCTCCAACCACCCCAAAATGCTCAAAAGTCAAAGCGGAGTTGCACTCTTACTTGTCAGAGTCTTCCGCCTAGGACTCCGACACAAGCATTGGAGAGGTATTTAGGAAAATAATGTCTCTCAATATGATATCCACGCACCTACCGGAGGAGGATGACTAGATCCAAACCTATTTTCATTAGTAAGATCCTTCGAGCGAAGATCGTAAATCCTTGGTTCAGCTTATCAAGGAATACGTCAATGTCTTCGCCTGGAGCTATGAAGATATGTTAGAATTGGACCTGCAAATCGTAATGCACAAGCTCAAAATCATGCCAGATGTTAAGCTAGTAAAGCAATAGCAACAACGATTCTGTCCTGACATCATGGATAGCATTGAAACCAAGGTGGTAAACTATTAGCAAGTGGATTTATCCGTGAAGAACAACACCCAGATTAGATAGCCAATGTTGTTCCTATCACTAAAAAGAATGGAAAGATTAGGTCTGTATAGACTTCCGGGATCTCAATTTAGCATGTTCGAAAGATGAGTTCTTCCTCCCGATCACTGATGTAATAATCGACAATACATGTAATTTCGAGCATATATCCTTCATGGATGGATACTCGGGGTACAACCAGATCAAGATGTTCCCGGACGATGAAAAACATACATCGTTTCAAACACCCATGGGGATAGTTTGCTACACAGTAATGCCCTTCTGGCGGAAGAATATAGGTACGACATACCAACGAGCTTTGAGTGCCATGTTTCGTGAGCACTTCCACAAAACAGTAGAATGTTATATTGATGACATCATTGTTAAGATCCGTGTTTAGGGCGACCGTCTTCAGGACCTGAAGACCATGTGCGATCTGATGCGAGCATACTAGCTTAAAATAAACCCAACCAAGTCCTTCCTAGGAGTCTCCAGTGGCAAGTTCTTAGGTTTTATTGTAACCGTAAAGGTATCCATAAACCCCAAAAGACCAAAGATGTCCTTGACATGCGCCCACCTAAAAACATTAGTGTGCTTCGTGACCTTCAAGGATGACTAGCGTACATTAGGAGATTCATAGCAAATCTGTCCCGGTGATACCAACCCTTCAACGAACTAATTAAGAATGGTGTCTCTTATGTCTGGACCGAAAAATACTAGCAAGCATTCGACAACATCAAGGTATACCTCACGAATCCTCTAGTTTTGTGGCTCCAGTTGTGGGAAACTTTTTGCTTTACATCCGTACAATGGACCATTCCTTTCGAGCCTTGCTATCTCAGAAATCGAGACAGGCCAAAAGCAAGCCATATACTATCTTAATAGGTCTTTGATCGACTCGGAGCATAGGTAAAACCCTGTCGAGAAGGAGTGTCTTGCTTTGTTCTTCTCCATTCAGAAAAACCGCTACTATGTGGCGGGTCGGATAATCTATGTCATTTCTCTAGTCAACCCCCTCAAAGTACTCATGACTAAGCCAGGAGCGCTAAACTCTCGCCTAGCCACGTGGACAATATTGTTACCATACGACTTAGTCTTCGTACCGTAGAAGATTATCAAAGGCCAAGCATTGGTCGAGTTTCTGGCATGCATACGATATCAGATATGTCAAAGTTCTATGACAGCATCCCAGACGAAGTGCTGGAATCCAACGCAGCAGTAGAGGAGCCCATCTGGCGAATGTTCTTTGACGGCACCTTGAGAACAAGTCCCAAGGGTAAAATCGTTGCTGGAGTAGGAGTGGTCTTAGTTCTCCCCTTATTGAACCGTGCTCCAGCAATGTAGCAGAATACAATGCCTTCATCATCGGACTCCAACTGGCTAAACAGCTGGGGGTTGACTATCTGAAAGCGTACGGTAACTCCAAACTAATAGTAAATTAGGCTCGAGGCCAATGTGAGGTCTGGCATAAGGACTTATTAACCTATCGCCGAGCAGCAATTGACATAATCTTTACCTTTACCAGGTTCTTTATAGAACACGTGCCCTAGTTATAAAACCTAAAGACTGACGCACTTGCTGGCCTTGCAGCTTCTTTGGCAGTTCCTATTCGGACTCATCATTCTATCACGGTTATTGGCTGAGAGTTGTTATGCCCCAAGAATAATTTATGCATATGTTTAGGTTGTTCTCTCGAGACCGACACTAATGGTATCAGGGTGGTATTTTCCTTTCATAGACTAAACAATATATATGATCCTCCCAGATGACCCAAAAGAAGTTGCTTCCATTAAAAGATGCTCTCTCCAATTATATTACGATATCGCCACAAAAATGATGTATCATCTTTCTTTTGACGGACTCCTCCTTCGATTCCTATTGGATAACGAAGTGAAGCAGGCACTGCAGGAAGCATATGACGGTACTTACGGAGCTCAACAACCCGATTCTAAGTTACAATATCATCTTCGACGCATGGATTATTATTGGCCTACAATGGTTGCAGATGCCATAGAATATGCCAAGAAGTATAGGGCATGTCAAATCCATGCTGACTTTATCAATCAACCTTCTGAGTTCCAACATCCTACCGCTGTGTCCTGGATATTTGAGGCATAGGTTATGGACGTCATCGGACCGATTAATCCTCCATCATCTAAAGGACATAGGTTCATCCTTGCCATAATCGACTACTTCTCTAAGTGGGCAGAGGCTATACCACTTGTTGAAGTGAAAGCCTCAAACGTATTAGTTTTGACAAACATCATGTAATCTATCGTTTCGGGGTTCCTCAAAGGATTATCCACGATAACGGCCCACAATTTGTATGTCACCCTTTCCATCGGTTTTGCGATAAAAATTGAATCCAGAATGTAGCCTCCATCGCCTACAACCCGGTAGCGAATGGATTGGTAGAAGCGTCTAACAAGACAATCGTCAAACTACTCAAGTATGTCATTTCGTCCAACAAATGCAACTGGAATAAAATGCTAGACGAATGTCTCTAGGTTTATCGAATGATGGTCCAGACCCCCACTGGCTGTCATGCCCAGTTCCATAATACATTGGAACTTAAGACGAGAGCATGCCTGCTATACGATCTAGAATAAGTATCCCAATTTAATAGACTTACTCCAAACATACTACATTGTAGAATATCCAATCCACACAATCACATGCAATACTATAATCTCCATAATCACTATAATCTCATCCATAGAACAACAACAACATAGAGTAAAATCTAAGATAAACTGAAATGCGATATAAATAATATCTGAATATCCAGTACAAATGATCTGTCTAAAAAATAGTTTGGTAGAAATGTCCACGGAAAGAAAATTACAATGCTGGAATAAATAAAGTACTAAAATAAAGGTAATAGCCATAATATAGGCTAACTAGATAAAATGAGTCCTTGGCTCTAATCAGTCTGCATACCCCTGGATCAGGGAATCTGCTCAGGCAAAACATCTAAGTCCTCAGCTAGATAACCTCTCTCAATCCACGGTCCGTAGACAGTAGAATAGAAATGCTCGTCCAGACCTAGAAAAGAACCAGGTCCTTAGAGGGACATAATAAGATATAAAAGAAATAATACCATAACTTGAACTGAATAAATAAATAAATAATTAATTAATAAATAAATAATAGGGCTCGCTAACAATCTATATAAATGCATAGTGAAGATAACTTTGGTATGTATGACTAGTTCAAAGGAATAAAGCGTACCATCCGCCAAAGGTTATGCGTATAATTGCATACCTCCCGACAGTACCTGGCACACAATCAGTGGCCACTGCCGGATATATCCTCCAGCAATACACCCATAACCGAGAAGCAATAATCGGTAACCAGGCAATACTGAGGATGATGAATGTTTGTCTCGTACGCCTACTAATAGTCTTCCCCGCTCATGGACTTACACAGGTCATATCCAGAATGGAAATTGCTCGAGCTCAACCAAGCACAAACTACATCAGATACGGAGCACTTAGGTCATGTCCAGTACGTTGCCTTTGCAGAACTAAAGATAGCATGTCCACTCCATCTAACCATGACACATGTGACCCAGACACTATGCGGCTTCCTTTTCAAGAAGCCTCTATGTGGCCAAGGAGGTAGGCACCTCAAACAACTTAACAAACCCTCAACATCAAGACAAACAGCTCATGCCCTTGGTTGGGCCATCCAGTCGTCAGAACAACTAATTTGTTCCCCGAGATGGATCACCTCAAATCTCGTTGGTAATGGATGAAAGGATCAACTATACGTTTATGGTGTGTGCCCCATAACCGCCCTTTTCAAACCAAAGATTCCCTTCAAATCAAGGCTAGTTCCATACATCAACTAAATATCGTGCCACATGATTTAAGTCTTCCGTTTATGGCACGCGCGTTAAGCTATTCAAACGATAGGTTGTCCAAAACACTCATACGAGCTATGTCAGTGATGAACTTGTCGTGCGAATGGATAGTCATAACTACCAAAAATAGCACTCAAGGATCCTTAAATTCCGTCCTTTGTGCTCCTACAGGAATGGATAACCAATCAGTACCTCGGCCAGACCGAGCGGTAAAATAGCCTACCTAAACTACTGTAACAACCCAGATGGCATATTCCACTCAGGAGATCCTCCTCCATCATTACCTCCTTCATGGCTTGTCCGCTAAAGATGACTATAAGAGGAGGTGCACTCTATCAACATCATCGTTGAAGGATCGAACAATCGAGCGATCAACTAGCCACTCCATTGAAATCAACTTAGAGAAGGAACCCGAAGATAGCACCAAATACATAGAAAAGAGTCATAGAGGGCATTTCAAGAAGCTGTTAAGTATCAGATTGTAACATCCTAGTCCTAAAATATGTAGGACTAGGTAACGTAACATGCTAGCTGTATAATAAATATATGTAAGCTGTATATGAAGTATATAGATAGTCATGGCTCACTAAGGTCCCATTTGGTTCACTGTAATGTAATCGTAATCGTAATATAATCAATGAATTTTTTTTTTATTTGAGTACATTACGACTACAATTACATTAAAATGTACCAAATAAGGCGTAAATCTTATCCACATAAAGTAAAGGAATAACATTAAATCAAACATGAAAATGTCAATGATCAAGTTGCTTGGTGGAGACAAATCCACTATCAAGCTAATCTAAAGAATAGATTGGAATACATGAGTAATGAATAACAATAAATATGTCCACCATCTAGGAGAAAGTCACATAGTCCGCAAAGGATGAGAAGGAAGAGTCTAGTCCAAAATTTGTACTCCTCGGGATACTATCTATAGTCTATACCTGAAGAGATCATCATGTTCTCAGAGGGACGTAGCAAGATATGAAAAAATATGCCATATAACTATGTATAAACTGCCCAATAATAATCTGCTCAAAATACGGTCCAGTATTTCATCATCGAAGCAGTAAACATCCCCTATAACCAAATAAGTACAAGGGATGACACACTAGTTCACGATATAACACTGTTCCATGTCATGATCAGGAATAAGTACATAAACTATACAAAAAAGTATGTATGCTAAAATGAATAAAGTCACCTAACTATATTATGTGATACATGCACCTTTGAAGGCATCGTTCCATGCAGGGGCTCTCCGAACAAACAAAAATAAGTAAAGGGTGGTAGTAAGTAGCACTCATCCGAGTCACTATCGGCCGATAGGTGCATAAAATTATTTAAAGTAACTAGTAGCCCGTGCACCTAATAGAAATCTCCTCATTCCCCATGATTGTATACATGTGTCATCTCTATGACACACAAACATGCGTTGCCTCCAGAATACAGTTTTATCACTAATAACTGCTAAGTCTTCTAATATCCAAATTATTAGCAGTTATATCCTATCATACGGCCTGAACACAATAATGCACAGTCGAGACGCAAGTCCGAATTTATATACGACTCGCGACTTCGTGGCACACAGGGGTCAAGGATGATGAATGCAACACAAACAAAGGATGGTGTCTTAATTCTAGGTCATATATGTATATAAATAAATAAGTCACGAGAAACATGTCTAAATAGTAATTTGTATCTAAGTATGATTTGGAAAAACCATTTATATTGTATAAATTAAATGCATATGATGAGCTGAAGGTAGATAAATAGCAAATGGCAAGGTATCTTGCCTGAGGGTAGTGCAATAATCTGACAATGTCCCGATTTGTTCGACTGGCAGGGGTCAACATGTAGAAGTCCGGTTCCGTAAGAAAACAAAAATGTGATTAGTCATGGACATGATTTGATAACCAACGAAAGTTTTTTTTCATAAATAATTACATATAACTATATTGGAAAAAAAACTTATTATATTTTAAAACTGCATTTTAATGGCCAACATTAATTTTGGCTAAATATTTTAAAATCTAGAAATCATTTTAAGGCTAAAATCAATTTTAAAAAAAAACAATTTTAGGTCAAAACTATGTTTGGAAAATAGCTAGAAATATAATAACAATATTTTTAAGTCAACAACCATATTTTAAAATATCATAAAAATAATATAATAATATTATTAGGATTTTGAACCCAATTTGAAAATATACGACCAAGCCCAACATAATATATGTTTAGAAAACATTATAGATAAATATTTAATAAAAATAATACTAAACAATAATAATAAAAAAAGAATAATAATTCTAATAATTCAAATAATATTATTATAAATAACTATATAAATATATTGTACTGTATGTATTCATATAGATAGCAACAAAATATAAAAGAACAATAAAAATAATAATGATAAATAATAACCACTCTTCTCTATTATAAGAAAGGGAGAGTGAAATGAGAGAGGGAGAGGGAATAATTCGAGAAAAAGAGAGAGAGAACCAGAGAGTGATCGCGAGAAAAGAGAGATGGAGAGAGAGGCGGAGAGCTAACCGCTCGTGGCTTGGCGACGGAGCGTCACACGGGAGCTAGGAGTTTTCCTCGGTCAGGAAGCGTGTCACCGACAATTGGTAGTCGACTACGGATCTACGACAGTACTGGGCTCGCCATCGGTCGGCACGGTAAAGTACTACTGGTAGAGAAGATCAGTAACCACAATGATTGTTTACGGAAGGAAAGGACGAGGAGGTTCTGGATGGAGTAAATGCTGGGGAGATGGGTCGGCTGCGGTGTCAGCGGGCTCTTGTGGTGATAGAATTGAATATAGTGGTTGTGGGTTGCTTCGGCAACCGAAGTCCGGTGAGGATGAAGATGGCAAGGTAGACAGGAAAAAGCAGGGAGGAACTGGCTTTACGTTGACTGGGTACGATGCATAGGAGTCGTCGGGGTTGTATGCTGGACATGGCTCTGACAGGGAATAATTGGCGGCATCAGCAGCGAATGTAGATACGGTGGATGGCCAGATCAGAAAGAAGATGTTGTTTGGTGAAGTCAGGGGTCGTGATTGTTAACTACAGTAGTGGTCACAGCAGGTCGTGTTAGAGTCGGGTTTGGGCACAGGCTGTTCGACATCACAAAAGATTGAACGAACTTTTTATTTATTGAACGTAAAAACACCTATATTCAGAGATAGAAGTCCTAAACAGGATATTCTAAGTACACGAGGAAGACCTGTGTACAGAGAAGGAAGTCTAAACAGGATATTATAAGTACAAGGGGAAGACCTATGTACCGAAAAACAAGTCCAAAACAGGATATTCTAAATAGAAGGGGAACAGTTTATGGGAAAGTATGACGGTGGAGATCGAGCGCTATAGCGGCTCCTTTACTCCATTAACGATCTGACGATGGGTTAAACTTGCTCTGACTTTCTGATACCTTTGATGTTACTCTAGGGTTGTCGATCAAGAGGATGCCTAGAGCTGGAGATTTGATATTCGGTGGTCTCCCCTTTGTTGAAGGAAAACTCCTTTTTATATAGTAGAAGAGAGCACATATGCGATGTACATTAGGGTTTTGAGATATGAAGGAATCTGCCATCATTACACGCTGCTGGCTTCTGCAACGGGACACATGGCGGACATTGAGTTTTTCAATTGAGATCTCTGGTGGTTATCAAAATAACCGAAGGAGGAGACACGTGGCGTGTGCCGATTTGCTTGTTCGGATGCAGCCGAGTAAATCTTAGGATTTTATCTCAGATTTGGATTCTGATTGGTCCTCATCTCAGATTTAAATCAATTTGATAAGATATCAATCATGATTAACCCTACTCTTATCTTTGAGAGAGTCGGTTTAAGCAAACCGACTGGATAGGACCATGCTTCATGTGCCTCTAGCGAGGTCTGAGTACTGCTGTACTTCTGGGGCAACGAGTAAACCGTTCTTCTGGAAACAACGGAGCCTCTGTGCTTTCAGGCGACGAGTGGACTATGCTTCGATGACGAAGAAGCCTCTATGCGTATGAGCGACTAGAAGGCCGTATTTTGAGCGACAAAGTTACTGTACTTTAGGGCGACGAGTAGGCTTGTGCTTTAGTTTGATAAGGTTACTATGCTTTTGGAGCGACAGGTGGACTTGTGTTAGATGCAATGTTATCTTTCCTAGTCTCTGACAAAAGGTAATTGAGCTTCAGGATCGCAGCACAGTGTTGCGCCATTGGAGTTAAGGTGGTATGAAAATATCACCAGTCTGCGCCTGAGGATAGTGCAGGAATGTAGCAGCGCCTCTGATTAAAGGCATTGGCTTTTAAGTCTTCTTTTAAAGAGCAATGAATGATCGCTCCTTAATGAACGACTCCCTCTTAATTGCCACCGTTAATTGGGGAATTTTAAAGGGTCCTAGGATAGTCTAGGACTTAGTCGAATGAACTTTATTTAATGAGGTTCATCGTGCTGAGTCCTAGGTTCATCCTATTAATGTGGGAACTTTGACCGTCGGGCATGTGGCTTGCGTTTTGTACCACTCCCGCCCTATATAAAAGGGGAGTTTCTTCTGAAGAGTCACATCTTCTTTTTCTTCTTGTCCTTCAACACCATGTTGGATCCAGACATAGCTTCGAGCGGCAGTAGGTCTTGCCTAAGTCGAATTTTGGTTAAGGATTCTTTCGTTCAAAGGGGTTATGCCTTCGTAGAAGAACTATTGATGAGCCTTGGAACGTGCCTGGAATGCTTCTCATGAAGATTTTGAACCTGGGCGACGCCTTGGAGGTCTTGGAGGTCCTGACGACCTAGCTTTTGGGTGGATGGCCAACCCGGAGAGCCACAGGTTGTGCTCTGCCATGCTCATTCTGGGCTTTCCGACCTGCTGCACCTTCTGTAAACTCGAGCTAGTAGCTGCTTTAGGAAGTTGCTCGCTTTAGCCGAGCAGCCGATGCACTTTTGGAGGGTTGTGCACCATAAGAAAGTCATAATACGCTTCAATGGAGATCAATCTTCCAGTATGTGGACCAAGAAGAAGGGCGTTGCAGCTTTGACGAAGACTAAACCCCTTGTAGACTCCTCTAGGCTTTGCTGAATCTGTAATCGATTCTTTGTAGAAGAATAGGGTTGGTCCTTTATATGTAGTCGTGATGAATCTATACTAGACCTTTTTAGACATGATAATAAAAGAACTTTCTTTCATATCTTCTGTTTTGTCTTTTTAACACTCTTGTCTGCACAGTTTGTATTATTTGCGCTGTGGTGGAGGAATATTGCCACTTGAGATTTTTTATGCTTCTATACAGGCATCGGGACTCGTCTGTGTGATGGTGGCCAGCAGCTTAGTACGGCGGCCTGACATAAGATTAGAATTAGGTGTTGCTAATTGTGTCATGTCCGGAATTGTCGGACACGATAGAAAAATCATATTGAATTCGTATCTAGGTTTTATAATAAAAGAACTTTCTTTATATCTTCTGTTTTGTCTTTTTAACACTCTGGCTACACATTTTGTATTATTTGCGCTATGGTGGAGGAATATTGCAAGCTGAGATTTTTCATGCTTCTATATAGGCATCGGGACTCGTCTGTGTGATGGTGGCCAGCAGCTTAGTGCGGCAGCCTGACATAAGATTAGAATTAGGTGTTGCTAATTGTGTCATGTCCGAAATTATCGGACATGATAGAAAAAATCATATTGAATTCGTATCTAGGTTTATCGGACAAGAAGATAATGCGAACATGTATAGGGAATTGGATATAGTGGAAAGACACCCGAGTCTAACCGAGGCCAGCACAGTTGACATGAAGATGGATGATGGACACAGACACGATACACGACACAATGGTGGTTACGATTGATGGTGGTTATTTGAGTTTGTTGGAGGAATTTTGGTCTAGAGAAGAGAAAGCAAGATGGGGCTCTCTTAAATAGGTTGAGGGACTTCTAATTAGATAAGAATGAGAACTCCTAAAAATTTCAATAGATAAACTTACAATTAATTTAAATCAACTAAAATTTAAATTCAAAATAATATCAAAATAAATTTAAACTAGTATTTCTCATTGATCGAAAATAATTTAGCAATCTTCTTATTTAATAAATATTTTAAAACATAACTAATCAAATCTCCATTTATTTATATTCAAATAAAATACTTGAAACCTAACTAATGAATCTAAACAAAATCAAATATTTGATCTCATTAATAATAAACTAATTGTTATCATCATCGAAATAATTCAAAATAATATTAATATTAGTTTAATCAATCTTAGTATAAAATTTAAATTCAAATAACTTTTCAAAAACTAAATCCATCTAATCTAATTAGTATTTGAATAAATAATTATTTTAAAATAATAATGAATATTATCAAAAGTTTTTTCTTTATATATTTAATAATTACCAACAAGATTAAGATATATCTAGATAGATCCAAACTCTATTTTAAATAATTTTAATAAAATCTCTTTTTATTGTTTCAAAAAAATATTTTCTTTTATAAAAATTCTAAGGTAATTTATTTTCTAAGAACAAAATCAAGAAAATAATAGTTTTTAAAGTACAAAAAATACTGAGATAGAAATTCTATAGAAATACTTAATATATAGATATATTTATATATCCGAATAAAATCTTATATAAATGAAAGTAATACATAAATATATATACCGTATATATACTTAGTATATACTATAGTTATTCTAATAAAATAAAAAATACATCTAGAAATTTAGGGGGGTTTTACATAGATCGTCAACGGAAAGGAATTTTATTTAATCCTATTTCTATTTCCCTTCTCTCACCCGAAGATCTCCGCGATGGCAAACAATCTGGCGACTCTACTGGGGACGACCTTCTCCTCCGACGAGAAGGCAGTGATGCAATCTAATGCTGCCAAGTTGTGCTCATCCCAGCAGACGATGGTCATCTAGTTTGACCAACAAGCTTACAAAAATATGCTCTCCGAAGGGCCAAACACTTCTCCTAGGTTTCTGAAACCTTAGAAGACTCGCAAGGTTTGGGTGGTCAAGGCTGTTGTGCCACTACTAGCAACTGCGGAGGATGCTCTGCCGACTTCAACCATTAAAGCCCTACATCCAGCTTCTGTGAATATTTCCCATGTTGTCGAAAATGATAATAACAGAGCCCGACACTTCCGGTCCCAATCGGAGAAGGCGGTGCAACACCAGGGACTCGGGAATACGTGCTCCCACCAGGTCATCCTAGCAACTCCTTGCTCAAGAAGACAATGTTGCATCTCAGCCAACTTGTCAGCATGGGGTGCATGAAAATTCCTCGTCTAAATTAAGACGATTACTTGGAGATGCACACCAAGCCTCCCCGAATGCTGCCAGACGACATCAAACACATGGGAGGCGAACGAGATATATCTTCCATAAAGTCTCTCAGAACCCCGCCCAGGAAGAGGATATGGACGCGTTGTACTACTCAAATGCTAGCACAAAGAGGTCCAGGGCGGCACGGGCTCAACATACCCAAACCGTTACCTTGGCAGGCATTCAACAAAAAGTGCCTCGAATGGTTATATGGGCCCCTTATAGAAGGCTCTATCAGACCCACACATACACCCTCCAAAATCATGCACATGAAGTGAGCCGATCCTATAGGTCCATTTGGATGACCCCTGTGAAAGATTAAATGTTTCTTCTTAACAACCATTTGGTCGACATGGCGTAGGTAAACGCCATCTGCTAGACTTGCGAGGTGTAATAGAATGCAAACGGAAGGTAAAAATGATGGTGACGCATGCAACAAACCTTCCACAGGACATTACACCTAGATCACAAACAATGACTATTGCTCTCAGACAGCAATATCTGCAAACAAGCCATGCGTCTTCCAACGGCTACAGCAGACAGCGGAGATGAACCAGTTCATTCTTCTTGCTACTCCGTCGAAGGAAAACACACGTCCCGAAGAGCTCAAAGGCGCTCTCTACCTCAACTAACACGATGAGACAACCAACATGAAGGTTAGCCTACCTGGCTACACCTGCAATAGGGGTATTCTAAAATACTCGATCGAGAAGGCCTTTACAGAAAGGCGTACCGCAACCAGGGATACGTCGTCTCCATCTATCTTTCATGCCGAAGGTATAGCGATCTTCCAAGGGTAAGATACAAAACAGGGGGTAGACCTTCACCCAACCAAGCTACTATAGTGGCTGGGGGTAGCCAGCTGCTGGAGTCAGATAATGACGCCACCATGCGTCCCTACCCCGACGAAGTTGAAGCCTAGGGAATGAGGTCAGCTGACGCTGTACCCTCGCCAAGTCTCCTGAATTGTCGAACAATGTATATGGCTGATAACTGTAATATTCCAGTCCCAAAATGTGTATGATTAGGAGGTCGTATACATGCCAACTATGTATCAAACAGACTCCAGCCGGGCTCGAATATGTATAAGATGTCTTGGTGTTCTAATTATATATATGTCAAATATAAATATATCTAACTGAATCCTCAGAATAAGCAAATCAGTAATGAACAACATATATTATGGTCTACAGCCTAATAACATACATGTTCGATTAGACCCAAAGAACGACATGGGTCTATAAAACTAAGCTGAAAGCAGAGTATAAATAATAGATAAAATATAAAATAATGATAAAATATCTGAGTCGGATATAGCAATACTTTCATGAGCAGCAAACTATCTCTGCATGACCCACTATCTATAGAGATCACCAAGTCCCTACGGGACATAGCAAGGTACAGAAAAACATGCCAATATAATAATAAAATATAAATGAACGAAAGGTATCTACTATATCCAGTCTACGTGATATGCATGTGATAATATGTTCTATAATATCAAACATTGCCACTGAGACTCACAAGCTTCTCAGCGGCTATTGTCCCCATTTCCGTATCGTGGGACCAAGGACAATAAATAACAATATCTAGAACTCTGCTACAAAGATTAAGACTCACAATAAAATAGTACACAATACAATAAGTCTCACATCGTAGTCAAGTTCTTCCTACCCTATTTCTAGTATATAGCAAGTCAAGTCCATGCAATTATCTCGAACAATAAACAATCTAGTAAACTACTACGAAGTCAATAGCATGACTCATGTAAAATCTTGCATCATGAACGTATCTGTGTCCTGTGGTCAATTGTGTTAATGAACACGAATATGATATATCACAATGCCTAGGGTTGATACCCGATATCAATATACTGACCTTGGCACCCGAGTAACCCTCGGACGCTAAGTACTACCGATCCAAAGTCTACAATATCTATAACAAGGAAAAAAAATACAACAATAAAAATAATAATATTAATGATAAATTGGAACATTGGCAAGTTACAATCGCCTGGAGGTTATACGGCAACTTGACGAAATCTCGCGACATAATCGTCAAACCAACAGAAACATCAAAAGGGAGTCTTCTTAAAACAACCCTGGATGCTGAAACAGACATCGCCATCGGTTCTGGAATAAAAGAAATAGCTAAGATTGGCCACCCATAAGTCCAGTTCTAGACACAAGGGCAAAACTATAATTTTGGATCAAAACGATATCCGTCGTTCAACCAATTTGGCACCAAAAAATATGCCAAGATAAAGGTTCTCCAAATTTGATAACTTATATTCAATCTTGACCAGAACGATGCCACGAATCCAATGGTGGTGTCAGATTTGGAATCTGATATCCCGGGTTCAAAATTAAAATATTATATGTTGGAGATTATGGTTTCGAATGACCAACTTTGACGTCGATTTCAACCAACCAAACGATATTCTATTGAACTAAAAATTTCATGTTATGAAGGCAGTTATACTTGCTATGCAGCGAAGTCGATGATTCGACAAATGAAGCTTCGATGAGGGAAAAACTAATCTACGAACTTGGCTCCACGAAACTGTTAACATAAACATGATTTAAATGCCTAACTCGGTAGCCAATTTTAATCTAACAAACGATCATATTAACGGTTGAATTTTTTGGAGAGCAAAGGGGTATATACCGAGATTGGGATGGAAGTATGGGATGGATGATCCAAAATAGGATTTCCAGAAAACTGTCCATAGATGCTACGACGAAATAAATTATGGACTCGAATTTATGCGCGTCACGACGAAATCTCATGCAAAATGCACGAGGTGAATGTGTTATGCGGCAAGAATACGGCCACACCTGAGTGGTTCGTCGGGGATTTTCGTCGGGGATGCCGGGCATCATGGCCGAGCAGGTGGTGCTTGTAGTCATCCCACCAACGGTTCTACGGTGCTGCCTTCGTGCGGACACGCGCTTGTAGCTGCGGCTTTGGCACTGTCTACCTGGCCGACGGCGGCGATCGGCCAGTGGTACAATGAAGGTGGATCATATAGGGGCACACCAATATACGGGGGCGCGGTGCTGCGATGAATCGCCACTATCGCCGCAGATGTTGTTGAACGCGGGAAGGAGTTGAAGGGGAGAGTTTAAGTTTAGGATTTGGTTTTAATTGTGGGGGGGTGTTATATATAATATATATATATATATATATATATATATATATATATATTTCTATATTTCTATATACTATTGTATGCACTATATATATTTGGTTTATTATATGTACATAAAAAGTATTTTAGTTATATATATATATATATATATATATATAATTAATATATTAGTGCACAATATATATGAATAGAAATATATCTATATATATTAATATAATGTACATATATATTTCTATACCAATAATTTATATAATATACTAAAATTTATTTACAAAAAATATATTTATATTTACATACAATTTATTTTATACTAGCCCACCCCCCTATATGTAGAAAATACATACCTTTCACGTATGATTTTCAATAAACACAATATAACATTTAAAACATATATATATATATATATATATAGATATATATATATATATATATATATATATATATATATATATATATATATATAGTTTTTAATAGTATAAATATAATCATATGTATACAAAATGGTATTTGAACCTACTTGGTTGTACAAAATCCTATAAATTAATAATTCTACTAGGTCAGGGCAACCTAACATGGCTCTATTAAGGCTCGTTGATCGAGTTGGAGTCGGTGTGGTTTATTGCACCGAAATAGACTCTGAAAGCCTATTAATTGAATCTTGTGTGCCATCTGAAATAAATAACACATGGAAACTCAATGAGTGCCACACTAGTGGCATGTGCGTAGTTGGCTCAAAATAGGTCAAAACCATATATTGGGTCAAATAATTTTGATTTATATCGAGTACCGAACTCATGTTGGAAGTTAGGTCTAGAATTACGGTAAACGGTCAAATGGCCTAAAATTGAAAGTGTACTTGTCTAGAATTCAAATCTGGAAATTGCTAGAAACCCAATTTTGGATGGGCTTTTATGAAATGCCCACCCGCTGGATGAGTTTTATGAAATGCCCAGAATTAAGTATTTTCACGTTAAATATTCTAAGATTCCCTTTTAGATGCCACCCGGGAAACTGCTTTTTTATAATACCGAAACTACCCCTCCGCGCAAATTGGTCATCTATATGTATTTGAATTCAAAAAACTCAGATCTGGATTGCGATTTTCGTCTTCTTCTTCACGAAAAAATCTGAATTCCATTGCTCTCATCTTCAGCAGAGATCGCAAAGATCGTTCGTAGTTCGGTGTGCTTTTCTTCGGTCAAACTCAGATCATCGCTCGTCATCATCATCACCATCATCATCATCTTCATCGACGTCAATTGTGGAGAGAAGATCTTTCTTCTTCTTTCCATAAGAATTATCATCGCTTTGGAAGAAGAACGAAACTCTTTATTCCTGAAAAAACTAAATTACACGAGAATGGCCATTCTCCTACGTTTTAACACTGGAAATGACCATTCTCCGTGTAAATTAACACGGAGAATGCCATCTCTATTTTATTTAAAACGGAGAATGACATTCTCCGTGTTTCTAACACAGAGAATGGCCATTCTCTTGCGTTTTAACACTGAAATGACCATTCTCCGTGCTAAATTACACGGAGAATGACCATTCTCCGTTTTATTTAACACGGAGAATGACCATTCTCCGTGTAAATTAACACGGAGAATGCCATTCTCCGTTTTATTTAAACGGAGAATGCCATTCTCCGTTTGTCACATTCTCCGTGTTTCTAACACGGAGAATGGCCATTCTCCTGCGTTTTAACACTGAAATGACCATTCTTCGTGCTAAATTACACGGAGAATGACCATTCTCTATTTTATTTAACACGGAGAATGACCATTCTCCGTTTTATTTAACACGAAGAATGACCATTCTTCGTGTAAATTAACACGGAGAATGCCATTCTCCGTTTATTTAAAACGGAGAATGACATTCTCCGTGTTTCTAACACGGAGAATGGCCATTCTCCTGCGTTTTAACACTGAAATGACCATTCTCCGTGCTAAATTACACGGAGAATGACCATTCTCCGTTTTATTTAACACGGAGATGCCATTCTCCTGCGTTTTAACACTGAAATAACCATTCTCCGTGCTAAATTACACGGAGAACTATTCTCCGTTTTATTTAACATGGAGAATATATTCTCCGTTTATTTAACACGGAGAATGGCATTCTCCGTGTTTCTAACACGGAGAATGGCCATTCTCCTGTGTTTTAACACAGGAATGACCATTCTTCGTGATAAACTACACGGAGAATGGCATTCTCGTGTAAATTAAGACGAAGAATAGTCATTCTCCGTGTAATTTAGCACGGAGAATGGTCATTCTCCATGTAAATTAAGACGGAGAATGCCATTCGCCGTGTTAGTAACACGGAGAATGACCACCCTCATGCGAAATTAACATTTTTCGTGTTCTAACACGGAGAATGACCATTCTCCTACATTTATGGTCAGCTGAAACTTTGGAGAGCCATAACTTTGACTGGGAGGTCGAAACGAGGTCCCGTTTGTCGCAAAATGAGCGTATCGTCGAGGAGACTGAAAGTAACGACCTTATCGTTTGACGGCCTTCCGAAATTTTAGAATCGCAAAAAAATGATGTTTGGACCTCCGTTTTAGCACTTTTGTCGTTTATTCGGTCTTTCCGAAATTTTCCGACGAGTTTTGAAGATTTTTGAGGAGAAAACCTAGATTCGAAAGTGAGCAGCGTATGGAAGAAGATGAAGTATCGAAACATTTTTTAAGAGCAGTTTCGTGGGTGTTTTCAATAAATTAAAAGGAAGGGCAAAATGGTCATTTGGAACCCGCTTGGATAAGTTTCTCTAATTCTGGGCACGCGATGAAAGTTTTTTAGCGGTGGGTTTTACATAAAACTTTTTAGTTTTGGGCATTTCATAAATCCTCCCAATTCAAATATGGAATTAGTTTTAGAATCGATATTGTTGTGCTTCAAAAAATCAAAGCTACGGTAACGTACTACTATAGTAATTATTGACTTTAAAATTTAAATTAATATTAAATATCCATATTAAAAAATTTAAAAAATTTAAAAAATTTAAAAAATTTAATTAAAAATTTAAAAAATTTAAAAAAATTAGGGACTTACAACCTACCCACCCTTAAAAATTTTGTCTTCAAAATTAAAATAACACTACCATGCAAAATTCTCTAACATAAGAATGATTAAGCTAAATCCTACCCGAAACCACAAATAGATGGGGATATCACTTCCACATGGAATCTTCTTGCTCCTAGGTAAATTCTCCTAAAAATGGTGCTTCGATGCAACCTGAAACAATATAATTGGCTGCCTTCTTAGCATCTTCTCACTAGTATCAAAGATACCAACTGGCTGCTCGTATAATAGACTGGGTTCCACTATGATCTCAAAATTGTCGACCACATGACTGGGATTAGTCATATGCGTCCTCAAATGTGAGACCTAAAATACATCGTGCACTCCCTCCAAAGATGGGGTAATGTAAGACGATATGCCATATTCCCATCAAGTTCTATATGACCGATGGGTTTCAATCCTATAGGTAAGACTTCTAACTTAGCTCTTACTGCTTTATCTATAGAAAATTTACAATTCCTCCTTAACTTTGTCAATCCTTAAACTACAAACTATATTCTTATAAGTTACATCACCAACTTCTATAATAGTTCAACTAGCGGTCCACTCCTTTCTACCTATAAGCAATCTATACAATTCGTACAAGTATGCCTATCTGCGGTGTAAAAGTCGAGGATGAACTAGATGGCTACATAAACCTATTGGTTATCCTTCTAGTCCTATCCTTTTATAGGTCATTGCCAGACTAGTCTTTCCATGTATAGAGATAACCGTCCATTCTACCTATGTAATGTCCTAGTCCTCAAATACGTAGACTAGGAGAGAGTATAAATGCCAGCTACAAATCGAGTGGACTCCAGCTTGGCTCGAATACGTATAAGTTGTCTTGGTGTTCTAATTCTATCTATCAATCAAATATAAATATAACTATCTTAATCCACATGATAAGTAACATCAAGAATAAACAGTATATATATTGGTTTGTAACCCAGTAACATGCATGCTCGATTAGACCTAAAAACGATAAGGAAATATAAAATTAGGCCAAGACCAGAATATAAGTGAACAAAACGATATGTAAGCATGATAGAAATACCTAAGTCGGTCATAGCAATAGCTCCATGATTAACAGACCATCTCTGCATGGCTACTACCTGGCGAGATCACCAGGTCCTCAGAGAACTAGTAAGGTACAATCAAATGCCAAGTAACGGTAAAATAAATGAAAAAGGGGTATCTATCGTAACCAGTCTAAGTGATATGCATGAGAGAAGAAGTACTAGAATATCAGACTTCCTCTACTAAAGCTCACCAGCACCTCAGCAGGATGTTGTCCCCAGTACCGTGTCTTGGGACCAAGGGCAATCAAAATGATAGTGATAGCCTCTACTCTACTACAGAGCTAAAGGGTCACACAAACAACAAGCCACATGAAATAGGTCTGATATTATAGTCAAGTTCTTCCCAACCCCATATCTAGAGTCTAGCAATGTCAAGTCCATACAGTCATCTCTATAACAATAACAATAATAAGGAACAGTCTGGTAAGCTACTACAAAGTTAATACCATGAATAATCATGTAAACATCGAATCATGAACGTGCCGGTATCCTGTGGTCAATCGTATCAATAGACACGAATAATATGTGACGTCATACCTAGTGTTGATACCCAATTTTTGTAAATTGACATTCGCACCCGAGTAACCCTCGGGCGCTAAGTATCAACTGATCCTACGTCTATAAATTCTATAACAAAAAATAAAATAAAATAATAAAAATAAAAATAATATACTTGAACATTGGCAAGGTATACTTGCCTGGAGGTTGTACGATGACTATACGGCTTCTTGCGACAAAATCGTCAAATCAATAGATGCATCAGAAGTGAGTATTCTACATTCGAATGCTAAAATAGACATCACCATCATTCCTGGAATCAAAGAAATAGCTAAGTTTGGCTACACATAAGTCCAATTCTGGACAAAGGGGCAAAATGGTTATTTCAGAATAAAACGGTGTCCCTCCTTAGACCCGTTTTGCCCGAAAAAATGTGCCAAGACAAAGTTTGTCCAAATTCAACAAATTTTATGTCAATCTTGGCCAGAACAAGCCACGAGTCCAATGGTGTGTCATATTTGGAATCCGAGTCTCGGGTTAAAAATTATAATTTTACTTGTTGGAAATTACGATTTCGAACGACCAACTTTGGTATCAATTTCAACCAACCAAACAATATCATATTGAAGTGAAATTATTATTCCATAAAGTTGGTTATACCTGCTATACAGTAGAGTTGGTGGTTCTTCATATGGAGCTTCGACGAGAAATAAACAAATATACGAAGTTGGTTCCATGAAATTGTCCAAAATAAACGTATTTTAAACTGCCAACTTGTTGACAAGTTTTGATCTATCAAACGATCGAATTAACGACTGAAATTTAGATGAATGAAGGGGAATATAGCAAAATTGTGACGGAAGAATCGGATCGACGATCCAACGGTCGGATTATCTAGAAAATACATCCAAAGTTGCTGCTACGAAATAAAATTTCGGACTCGAATTTACGTGCGTCACGTCAAAATTTTGTGCAAAATGCATAAATCCCCCACATCGAGCGTCAGGGTGGATCAGACTGTGTTAGGGGAGTTCGTTGAGGTTACACCGATGCGTGGCCGGTGATGGAGATAGTGTGAGGCGACCGCCATTGCTGCTACAGTTCTCTATATGCGCTGCTGCTTCTACTGTTTTTCCCGCGTGCGCAGAAGGTGACGCCGGTCCACGGCCGGGGTGGATGCAGCAGTGGCGTAGCGACGCCTATCGTTGCCGCCACGATGTGCTACAATCGCTACTGCAGATTATGTGCGTTGTATGCATGCGTGTGTATTGCTGTTGGCCACGCCTGGCCGGTGCGCCTGCTGACGGCAGTAGCGACACCGCCGCATGCTGACTGTGCCACGAGGTTACATCACGGTGGCCGGAGGTTTGGCGGCCACGAGCCCCTTGTCGCAACAACTTTTTTTGCGTTTATAGTCGGGGAAAGAGAAAGAAAAAAATAGGCTTGAGGTTTTTTTAATATGTTTATATATATGTGTGTGTATCTATCACTACAAAAAAAGTAGGCTTTTGGGACGATACTGTTAGGAACACTTGTCTGAAACGTCCTAAAATTTTAGTTTTTAGGATGAATATATTTTTGGTAACAGCAAAATAGTATTAATTTGGACAGATTGTAAAATAGGTCTCTTATTTGGGACAATTATAATTTTTTCTCACAAATAAATTCTAGGACCATCCCAAATAATCTCTATTGGAATGCCAAATATTTGGCTGCTCATTACCAATTTTTTGGAGAAATTTTTTTTCTCTATCTTATTCTCTCCTACCCATTGGATCTCTCAACAAAAATTTCTACCGTTGGATCACGCACATGCATTTTTATTTTGGGAGAAACCAAAACCCTTCCTCTCTAGATCAGACTCCACCACCACCATCCATTTTCCTCCTCGTTTAAAACCCTAACAAAGAACAAAACCCTCCTTTTCTCTCTCTCTCTCTCTCTCTCTTTCTCTCTCTCTCTCTCTCTCCAGAGCTCCAATGTCATCCACCACCAAGCTCATATCCCTAAAACCCTTTCGAAACCCTAATCCCTTCCTATACCCTAACCCCAACCCCAACCTTAATTGGTCACTCTCCCTCTCCACTACTAGAAGGAAAGCCCTAACCCTAACCCTAAATCCAGTACTCTCTAAATCCCCCGAACCTACCACCGCCACCAACTACTGCTTCAGTCGCTCCTTCGATGGCCACCTCTCCGTCGAGGGCGTCACGGTACAGGAGACCATAGTGAAGTCAAAGAGGACCCCTTTTTACCTCTACAATAAGCCCTAGATCACCAGGAACTTCCAGGCATACTGCGAGTCGTGTAGGGCCTCGATTCCATCGTCGGTTATACCGTCAAGGACAACAACAATCTTAAGATACTGGAGCATCTGTGCTCGCTAGGCTCCGGTGCAGTTCTCGTCAGCGACAACGAGCTCCGCCTCGCCCTCCGTGCTAGCTTCGATCCCAAAAGGTTATGCTGATTATGTCATTTTGTGGTGTATTTTAGTATTTTTTTTATATACTAATTTGTCACACTCTTGCTATTGGTTAGAAGAAAAAACTAATTGTTATATCTCTTTTAGTGAAACCAAATAGACTTGAATTTCTATAGTTGTTATCGCCTACTGATATTAATATTTCTCGTTGATCCAAAATGTTGTGCTTCATGTTGTCAATTAAAGAATTAATTTTTTGGAGCTATTTGATGAAATCAAATATACCCGACTTGAGAACTTGATGATTTAGGATTTCAATTGATTAGAACATCTAGTTAACTTGAAAAAAAATCTGATTTGTTTGACACATGTATCACGTCGGAGCCCGACCAAGCTCACCCCTGTTGTCATGAGCCTTTTATATGTATACAGTCTATAAAAAGTCACATACAACAATAAACATGTAAAGAAAGAATGGACAGTGAAACTACTAATCCGACAACTTCAGCAGTTTCTTTTGATGAAACTTTGGCTCCATCTCAATGTTGGAACCATTAGCTGGAGAAGTATTTCAGGATAAAATTAGTTGTGTAGTCTATGTATGACCAAATCTCTTATATATACATTGATTTCGGGTACCTTACATCTAAATATTTGCAATGTTCGGTAGTGATTAAATTGAATATGTTTTGGTATAATTCATATATTTTACACTGCTTATGAAATTTATTCGGATAGGCTCATCTGATTTTCTTTAAACCCTACAGATATAGTTTTCTCATAATCCAGCATTCACGATACCCACGATTCCTATTTCAATCATATAGTCCAGTCCCTCTCTTTTTAGTATATCAAAAGGGCCACATGCCATTACAGTACCATGATACACGAGGGTGGGTTTGGAGCTTTTATCATGGTACTCTACCATAGGGCCACGAGGTTGCAGTAATGGTTTGTTCATCCACTTCGACTTAAGGAACTCGTGAATTTCATAATGAGGTCATCCATTATGAAATTTATTTATTTGTCTATTTATTTACAACATTTTATATTTTTATCATAATGTGTGCTTGTACTAGGAAGTAGGTTCGCATGATCCTTTGTTTCCAAAAAATGTATGCTTATGATTATGTTTTAGAAGCCACAGAGCTGCATTATGTACTAACACAAATGATTGCTTACATTATATGTTGCATGAACATGGGCACGGATACGTATAAAGTCACGATACATGTACTTGATACAAAAGTATTCTAACAGGTAAAATATAATCACCTCTATTGCACGAAGACACACTTAAAGACATGATAGGGATATGGACATGATACAGTTCTGTTTTAGAACCCTCTCAGGTGCACTATATAATATCCCAGCCTGCAAGGACGTTTAAAGGGGTTTGGGAGCTTATCAGTTTCGGAGCAAATACTGAGAGTTGATATTTAGATAACAATGCTCATATGTAATATCTGGTCCCACTTCTTGGCTACTACTCTAAATATGATCATTAAATTTTAGTCTACCCTTTCATGTCCAACGGTTCACTACAAGACTGTCTTTATGGTACTCATCCTAATTGTATTCCAACTAGGCTCTTCGTCTTTACCTTCCTCGAAGAGGTATATAATTTATCTCCATATTGTTTTAGTAAATCCTTTTCCATTATGAGCAACCAACACCCTGAATTGCTTCAATGGCAAGTTCCCTTACTAATAATAGATTATCTCTATATTGTTATAGTACTAGTTGTTTATTCTAGTCACCCTTGTGGGATTATCCTTAAGGCTTTATTTTTCATGGGATTATATTATATGATGTTCCAATATAAAACACAACCACTTAAACTATTCACTTGATTCTACTTCGACTTATTTTCTTTTCTTTTTTTCTCCATGGAGAAGCATAGGAGAAACTCCGTTGCTCATAGCACCTATCAGCCGAAACGATACGATAAGGCTGATACATAGATAAAGCAAGGTAATGTAGTGGTTATAATTTTTATAGTTTATTATTTTCATGTTAGCGAGCAATCAAAGTTTCCACAGATTAACCTTTATAAATAAAACTTACCGCAATAATGTTTCCTTTCTTATGGTTAGCCTATGTACTACCATGTCTTGTTGTATTTTTCTTGTTTTGAAGCAAAGTCTTTTCTTCCCTATGCATATGATCCATGATGATATTTTTACAAGGTATAAAACTTTTCTCAGTTCTACTTCATAAAGAAAATAGCACGTCCTCTAACATCTATATATGTATATAAGGAATTGTGCCAGATATTATATATTTTCTTTTCCTTTACTCCATTTTTAGATGATCTTAAAGATGTTCCATCTAATAAAGTTAAAGAAAAATCTTCAGGAACAGTTGCTAATTATATGTGATCAAGGTACTTGTCTTATATATTGCTCTAGTTGTCTTTTATATTTGTTAGCACTTATTGACATGCATGACTGGTTTATATCTTTGGTTTCAACATTACCCCTTGTCAGCTTCAAAACACAAAATCTAAAAGCATGTCTAAACACATTTCATGAGGAGTTTTGTGTAGTATGGCATATCTATAGTGAGTTGTAACTGATCTCTACAAAATTTATACGACGTAACTTGCATACCCTGTTTATGATTTATATGCTTTCTATTTATTAAAAAAGCTTTCTATGCTCTATTTGCACAAGTGAATGCAGATACTTCTATTTATATACAATTTGAATGTAGATCCCATAATTTGTCAGGTTAAAAGGTTATGTAATACTTGTTACGTTGTCCTTTTACTTTGTAATATTTAGTTGTGCTTCTATAATGGTAAAATGCCAGTACTAATGAGCTTAAATGGCATTTGAGTAAGATGAAGATTACCTTAAGGTGCATGTTCCAGGAGGTATAAAGAGATATTTTCCAATTGTGTGTGTGTGCGTACATCATCAATTATCTTTTGCATTTTTTACTGTATGTTCCTTTCTACAAGATGTTCTCTAGGAAATGGGATGCCATTCTAGAGTACTCTCATGGATGAATTCACCTCACAATGGCAATATATTCTCTTTTTTGTCTCGAAGAGGAAAGTGCAAAGACAAAACAAGGTTTGTATTCTCATAACCCTACCAAAGAGCTTTTGAGGATTATTGAAGACAATACTACCAGTAACTAAGAATTAGTGCAACCTTAAACACATTCATGAAATAACATACAATCAACTAATGAATGTTGTGTTTCTTGTTTCTTGAAGTTGAACGTTACACTACTGCATTACATTGCTTCTTGAAGAATAGCTTTGAGAGTTAGGTTGGAAGTTTACATCTAAAAGACTATTGCCAGACTACATTTGGTTTAGCTTCTTATATATAGATCAATAGGTTACATTTGATACTTTGTAGACAAGTAACTATATTAGTATTGTAACGTAATTGATGGTAAAATAATTTAGCTATAGTTTAATTCTACATTCATATTATCCTAACAATCGTTATGTTTAATTATTTTATATTAGGATTAAGAATTCTATTTTTTGACTGAAAGTCTTGGATGAATACTTATAAGGGCATACAATATAATAGTTTTATGGAATTTATAAGTAGAGATTTGAAACATTCTCTTAAGTTTGGGAATTAAAAGGATCTACTGTAAATTACTTATATTAAGTAATATACCTATTTGCAACACCAATATAGAAACAATAAGCTACAATTTTACAAGAAGTTAAGAAGATTATATGTGTGTGTGTGTGTGTGTGTGGGTATGTGTGTGTGTGTAAGATTAATTCCCCATGGACACATCTCTTTTAAGTGTACAAACAAACACTTCCCATGTTAATCAAGTGAATAGCACCACTACGTAACGTACATGCAACAAGGGGATCTTTCCCAAATGAAACATCATCTGGATAAACCAACAACACGCTCAACTACATCTACAAGAACTGCATATAAAGACAACCATCTAACTTTTCAACATGAAGCATGCATGCATGAAAGGTTAACTCAGTACATTTTTATTGGCTTCAGTGTAGAGGTTGATTCCTCATCCTCTTTTACTTATATGAGGATTTTAAATTTGGGCAATCTCAAATTGATGAAAATTAAACACAAGATAGCGACATCATGAGCAATACTCTGTGAATGTTCCATTTCGTACATAGCCTGCAGTGAATTAGCATTATGTTTCATGTGTTTTCATTGTTGTGGGCCTGGTACATGATGGGCAGGTTTTCGGAGTATTCATTTGGTTGTACCTAAAGTTTTTTAACATTTTTTTACTTTTATTTGTACTTCATTTGGTATGTATGGTCTTTTTTAAACTAGTTCTTTTTAAATATATTTGCAGGTCCTTTAAATGAACTTTGAACTGATTTTGCAAATGCTAGGAGGTGCTGCTTGATGGAAAATAATTTTGGGTTCATTTTGGGTTCATTTTGTAAATGGTAGATGATGTTTAATGATCTAAAACATTTTGGATATTATTTTATAAATGATGGAGTGAACGCTTGATGATGTAAAGCATTGTGATCATTTTGTAAATGATGGGAGGACTCTAAATGATGTAAGATACTTTGGGTTCATTTTGTAAACTTTGGGATATGACCTTTAATGATGTTTTATAAAAAATTGTTAATGCACTTCAGAGACTGCAATATTCATTTGAATATATATATATATATATATATATTTTTCATTTGAATATTCATTTGAATATATATATATATATATATATATATATTTTATATATATATATATATATATATATATATATATAAAGTTTTACTATACCTAGTGTCTCGGGAAGTCATATTGACAGAAGCATATAACATCTCATCTTCATCTCCCATCATAGGTTCAGGGGTTGAAGCATAGTTCAGACGATCGAAGACAAATCATTTAGCTGATTGGCAACAACACTTGATGACCACTTCATGAAAGCAGTAGTGTTCTGATGAGTGATTTAAAGGTGAGTGAGATGTCTCTGTGATCTTCCGTTTTTGTGTAAGACGTTCCCTAAGATCAGCTACCACTGGACGAGAAGAAGTCGGAGGAACATATTCTTTAATGATATTAGGAACATGCCTCCTATTTTTAAGATGCTCAGTTCCGTGAGTGTACAGAGAGGTACCTAACTCATTGCCATAAGTGACTGGGTCTTTCTTTTTAAAGCTGTGTTTCTGGTGCAAGTTGACCCTTGGCATAGGACACTTGTGTTTCACCGAAGTTGATACTGATTGACGCCTGTTGAGATAGGCACGTAAATCAGACAATTCTGCTCACGGTGCATCTGTTTGAGATACCAGTAACTTTCCTTGCTTGGATCTTGAAATATGCAAGGTTGGAAGATCTTGAGTGGTTGCCATAGGGGTAGGCAGGATGCCTCTTTGATCAGTATTCTTTCCCCTGGCAGAGATTTGAAAACCTCTGTTAACAACAGAGGAATCTATGTTCAAATGAATACAATCTGAAATATTTTCCTCCGAGTCATAGACTGGGGAAGATTGAAAAAAGACCAAGGGGTGCTTTCTTTTATTTTGTGAAGGGTTAGCTAAGAAGCGTTTCCTTCTATTTTATTATTGAACCACATTAGGTGCAGATTGCATTAGTTGAGGAAGTGTCAAAGGACCCTTCCCTTTGTTTTGTCTAGCACTAGCACTAGAACATTGCTTCTCCAAGTTCAAAACTGGAGAAGAAGAGGGAATAGCCAAAAGTCTAGTTGCCTTAGGTTGTGCCAGAGCAACATGGTGTACAAACTGCGCCTGGGTAACAGGATGCATAGGTTGCACCATAGCCGAATGGGCTACTGGTTGCATCTTAACAGCAAGGTGAGTATGTTGTCCTCTTGTAGTAGATTATGCCTTGGCAGCAAGATGAGTATGTTGCGCTCTGGTAATAGAAGTGGAATGCGCCTTGGCATGTGCCTTGGCATCAGAATGAATAGATTGTGCCTTGGCAGCAGAGGGAGTGCACTACGCCTTGACAGCAAAGGGAGTAGGTTGCACGCGGGCAACTGAAGCAGGTTACGCCTGAGCCATAGAGACAGATTGTGCCTTGGCCACTGAGCGCTCAGGTTGCGCCTGGGCAACAGCAACCGTAGAAGACTTAGGAGTCCACACAATTCTGTTCTTGGTGATAGCCATAGTACGCTTATTGCTCTTGGTATCGATCATATCCTCGTAGGCTGTCTGGTTGACTTGAACAACTAGAGTCTTCTACGTCTTGCCGATTGACGCAGTATCACATTGAGTTGTCACCTTCTCGTCGGAGGAGAAAGTTGTCCCCAACAGAGTCGCCATTTTATTTTTTGCAATCAAAATAATTTTGTTTGCAAAAACAAAAAGTTTATTCCAAACTTAAAAAGAATCGTACAAAGTACAATAAATTCTGGAGAAGTACAACTTTAGGAATCCGATCAAAAGACGATCGCTTTATCCCTTGGACTATGTGAACTTGAAGACTAGAGACTCTAGAGAATGTAGCAGTACTTTTGTAAGAACTCTCTTGATTTCTCCGATATCTTCCTTGATAATGATTAGAAACTCTATTTATAGAGTTTTAGAAATAACTATTTTAGCAGTTATTCTGATGTGCGCGAGTTTAAACTGTGCCACTTTAAGTTGCGCCAACTTCAGGTTGTACCAACTTTCATTCAATTACTCGAACGTGTACTAACTGTATTTAGACATGTGGCATCATGTGATTGAGATGCGCATGGTCGTGTATAGAGTAGTGGACACGTTTTGAGAGATTAGTGGCATGTGCGCCACGTCATCCTTCTTTAGAACATAAGTTGCCTCAACTTTATTAAGGTAAGCGAGATTCAGTCAATGAGTCAAACTGCGCTTGATTGGGTTGTGCCTAGGCGCAACTCAATGCATAGGCACGTGGCAGCATTTGAATGTGTGAGGAGAATTTGTTCAGATTGTGCCTAGGCGCAACTCACAGAGTGCACAGAACAACTGTCATCAAATCATCTCGAGCGCCACGCTTTACGGGATTCGAAGAGATTTTCTTCGTTTATCATGCTGTCAGTTGTCAATGTTGTCAGTTAATGATGGCAATTTTTGTCAGGTGCCACGTAGACTTTGGCTTAATATGATTGGGCACACTCTGATATTTGGCGTAACTTGATCAGTGGTGCAGCTTGATCTCTGAGCTTCATATCAGTGGCGTAACATGATTTTTGGGACGCAACTTAATTACTGAGCAGTAAAAACATGGTGCAACTTGATTTTTAGGCTCTACAACCGCACCATACCGACAAATTGACTAGAGAACTGTAACTAGCTTGTGATTTGAAAATGATAGCTTTTTAGAACTCTTTGGAATAGTAACGTAAGCATAGAAAAGAAGAGATGAAAGTGAAATGAGTGATTAAAATGATCAGAATTCTTTTCTATTTATTATTTTTCCAAAGACAGAACTCTGGCAGAATTCGGGCAGAATTCGGACCGAACTCTACGAGAAAATCTCATAAAAATCCGTAACTGAAGGGAGACCAACTTTTCAAACATTCAAAAATCAAACGGTCACTAACCGAACTCTGGCCGAGTTCTGTCAGGGTTGGTCAGGGTTTTCGAAAACAGTTTTTGGCATTTTTGAAATCCTTCAGAAGATTTTGTAAATGAGGGGTGTTTTTCAAAACATAGGTCATTTTTAAAACATTTTTGGATAACCTATTTGCCAGTACGACTTGGTGAACAACGTATTTCTAGACTCAATAAAAGTAAAAAATATATTGCATAAAGGAATACAGACTCGAGTGGTAAACACAGCTTCGGTCTTGAACTGAGTAGATATCTGATCTTGATCAGTGTCCAAGTGTCCAAAATATCTTTAGTAAACATCCGTATATCGAGATAGAGTTTGATCAATTTTTAAAATCAGGTTTGACCATGACCAATGGGCCAATAAATAGGATCAGCAAACAACCTAGATGATCCATTTACAAAGAGCTTACCGGCTAAGACTTTTAATAGTCATGTTGAGGGAATAGAAGTCAGATGCATGACTGCATGGCTTTAAGTATAAGTTGGAGATTTGTAACAGTATACTAAAAAGCAATGCTTTGAGTATAAGTAGGATATTGTTAGGGTTATATACTAAATGTATCATTATTGTATTAACTATATTTTTTTATTATTTTTGAATGAGAATCATATGGATAAATGCTGGTATTTTATATTTGTTATATGTTAATGTAAGTGTCTGATATTCTATATTTTAGATATTATGATGTGTGGTGACACAAAGAAGATCATATTATTAGTCCCTTAAAGAATATATAAATGGTTCACAACCTAGATAAATTTGGACAAATTATTGGTAAGGTTGTAGTATAATCTGGCATTAGTATATCTTGACTATAGGTTTATATGAGTACACTTTGTGTGTATTGAATATGACCACTTGAGGTTGCTCTTTTTGTACTGATTACATAAGAGAACAAATACCCCTATTATTATGGATGCTTGTGCTCTTAATCTGGATATAATAACAGACATGTATATATAGTGTGCATTACTTAGATTCATAAAAGAGTGAGATTCATAATGAGTCAATAAACTCTATGAATTGGGTAATGGCATTATGTGCATGATGGACTATTTATTATAAAAGGAATCCATGTCCCGATGTATCGGGTTGATGATGTCCCCTTAAGGAACTCATAAGGATTGTCATATAAATCCTGCAGGTGGATTATATCCGACATGACAAATAAAGTTGAGTGGTACTACTTAAAGATAAAAGATGTCGATCAATGTAGTTGTCAGTAACTTATTTTGATTGACGGACATTCGATATCTTAACTTGAGGAGACAAACAAGCATATAATAAGAAGGAGCCCGTAAACATAATTTAGGATTAGGAAGTTAGCGCCTCAGTAGCTCTTTAGTGGACCGAGCTATTGTTAACAGGTCTTGGTTGTGTGTTCGGGCTGAACACGGGATACCTAGACCCATTAGGAGACCTAAACCTAATTTCTCCTCATGGTCCCAGCCGTAGCCTATATATACCCTCTATTCTCTAGACATCATATATAACCTAAGAAGAGCATCTTTCTCTAATTCGTTTATTACGAGAGGAGAGAAAGAGAGGACAGCCAAGGGAAGAAAAGGTTGGGAGATCCTCATCCGCACGACGTCCAACCCGAGGAAAGAATACGTGCAGAAGATCTTGGGGTCGATGACTGCTCGAGGTTGCTGAAATTTGTCGTCTTCTTCTCATCGCAGGTATAATTCGTGAACCCTATTTTATGCCTATAAAGGGTTAAAATATATTTTAAATCTGTTAACTTTCTATCGATTAATACACACACCAATCTGTGGTCCTGGGAATGTCACCCCCGTTTTTCGTTCTACGTATTTCCAGTATACGTATACGGAATCCTGACATATATTTTTATTTTTATTTTCCTGCCTGGCTAGCTAATTTCAGTTTAATCTTGATTAGGTTCGTAATAGCATATAATGGTTTAACTTGGTTTATTTTGGGTTGGCTTGGTTTATTCTTTGGTTCATTATGTTAAACCCACCACCATCCCCATTTATAACCCACCTAACTTTTCTCTCTCCTCCACTTTCTCATTAACTCTTCTTCCTTCTCCATTAAACCCACCACCAACCAAGAACACTCCTTAGGCAAGTACAACTTGCTTCCACAAGAGAACCCATTTTTATTGATCCATTAGCTTCTCCTCATGTTTCTAAGACACATTAGAACTTGTTATTTTTCATTTTGAAGCTTTGATTCTTGTAGATCTAGAAATTGGTCATTTTTGGATTTTGGTGGTTTTGATCTATCAAACTTCTTTGTTTTCAAGTTTTGATGGTTCCATGTTGAAGAGAATTTCATTCTACCCAATTTTGACCATTTGAAAGTTGGATTTGGACTTGTTTTGACCAAGTTAAGGGCTTTTGAAGCTTTGGGTTCAAACTATAGAGTTTTTGCTATTTTGGAGAAGACAGTGAGCAGTGTGCACGAGCTTTTCAGCTTGTGCCACTGAGTTGCGTGCGCTCTTTAGCGCAGCGCAGTCCGACTCATACGCTGCCTTGATGAGGAGTCGTATGGAGTACATACGCTGCCTTGATGAGGAGTCGTATGGACCTCATACGCTACCTTGATGAGGAGTCGTATGGAGTATATACGCTGCCTTGATGATGAGTCGTATGGAGTACATACGCTGCCTTGAAGAGGAGTCGTATGGACCTCATACGCTGCCTTGATGAGGAGTCGTATGGAGTCCTTATGCTGCCTTTTGGAGGCGTATGTCTTGTATAGCCTGACCTGAACGTAGCCTGACTTGAGCGTAGCCTGACCTGAGCGTAGCCTAACTTGAGCGTAGCCTGACCTGAGCGTAGCCTGACGTGAGCGTAGCCTGACCTGAGCGTAGCCTGACATGAGCGTAGCCTGACTTGAGCGTAGCCTGACCTGAGCGTAGCCTGACTTGAGCGTAGCCTGACTTGAGCGTAGCCTGACTTCAGTGTAGCCTGACTTGAGCGTAGCCTGACTTGAGCGTAGCCTGACTTGAGCGTAGCCTGACTTGAGCGCAGCCTGATGTTTAGGCGCAACTGGACCTGACCCTACTTGCCTTGATAAGTAATCTTGATAAGTAACATGACATGATAGTGATCCGCCGTGGTGCACCCTTGATAAGTAATTTGACATGATAATTCTTGATGGTGGTCCATTGTGACGCACCCTTGCCTTGATAAGTAATCTTGATAAGTAACATAACATGATGGTGACCCGCCGTGGTGCACCCTTGATAAGTAATCTTGACATGATAACCTTGATACGCTGTTGCGACGGCTAACCTGACATGCTAAGTGAATTCTTGACACCGTGGGTGATTGTATTGAATATGCTTGTGTAAACAACTAGTCTTGTCTCACATCATGTCTAGGACATGTATCCCTGGTTACCACGGTCAGGGATTCATACCGAATCTGACTAGGTTAATGACTAGATTGATCAAGTAGAGCATATAGAGAGGTATTCCAACTACAAGCAATTCCGTTATCTGGGCGCCTTCCTTGATGGACTTGTAGCCTGCCGACGAGTAGGGCACATTTCTAGCTCACTATTATGTGGGGCACTACATGAAACGATTACTATGCATACTGTCATGTGTTGCATCCAAGTCACCTGACAAGGCATGATAACTCTAAGCTTGAACCTTGCGTCTGGATAACCTGGATAGTCTGCAGGGCTTGTGGCCGTAGGCGTACCTCATTGCATCTTGCTAGTAACTAAGCTTGTGATAACCCTAGTTAGTTAAGTATCAAGCCGTACTCTTTGCTTGACCGTGAATGATGGATGGAGTCCTATCTTGTTTAGTCTTGCCTAGATCCAGTGCATGGATATCTCCGGACATGCTTGTTTATGCTTTACTTTATGGATAATTGGTTCGAGGCTAAGTTCTGTTCAGGTGAAGGGTTACAACCCCGGTCCTTGTTTGGTTTACGGGTTGTAACATGGGTACCGGAATAGTCCTCTAGTTATCTTATCGTTTATCATCCTGTTTTCTTTAACTCATGTCTTATGTTATTTCACCTATGATTTATGTGCTGACATACTGGTTTTAGTTCTTAAGTGAAGCCTCCTTTGTGGCACTTGCTCTTTCTGGGGTCTGACCCAGCTGGTTTTGTATGGCCAGATTTCGGAGCAGCTACCGAGGATCTCCCAACCTTCCTGCCAGATGGTGAACACTAGAAGGAATCCCGGCAACGAGTAGGTTTTTATTTTGCTACCATCTTGTTATATCTACTCGCTTGCTTAAGATTGAGACACTAGGCTTGTTATTGACCTTAAGAGACTGATGGCTTGTAGTAAACCCTCATGCATCTAGACAGCCGTGACCGTATTGTGAGGTGAGATTCACTTCAATGTACGTAGCTGGCTATGTTTGTCTCCCGCTCTCCAGTATTCTGGTTCTGGGGCGTGACACGGTTTAAGTGGTGGCCCATGCAGGTCTTGTAAATCAAGATGTGTGAGGGTTTTACCGGATAGATGTCTCAATCAGCACTCGCCCTTGATCTCTACTCGTGCCTTCTGATCTTTCAAAATTCTTGACCTGATCACATGTTTGTATCCTCGATCTATCATGGTCATTTCTTATTGTTCTCCATGTCATTTCTTCAGCGACATTGTTCCTGGTCCTACCGATCAGCGAGGCGGAGCACCTCCAGTGGACCAACGACAACCTGGAGACCAAGCCCAGCACTCTGGAGCGGCCTCCCGAGTCATGCATTTCGGGGACCCCGAGCCCCCATTTCAGCCAGTCCAGCCTGCAGAGCCTGACGATGGCACCTTGGTGGGTCTCATCAGGACATTGCTTGCGTCTCAAGATCGTCGGGGCGATGCCCTATACCAGGCAGTACAGGATGCCATGGGCCGTATTGGTTATCAAGGGAACAGTGCGGCTAGCAGTTTCAAGCGCCTCAACCCTCCCTTCTTTGATGGGAGTGAAGATGCTAATGCAGCTGATGCGTGGCTCCAGGACATTGAGATTATCTTAGATGCAGCCAAAACTCCAGAAGGAGAGAAGGTAGCTGTGGTACGTCTACAGTTATTGGACCTAGCCCACACCTGGTGGGCGATGATAGCAGTTGGATTGGCAACGCCTGTTCCGTGGGCGGTATTCAGTGACAAGTTTCAGATCAAGTACTTCGATGCTGTGGCTCGGCATGACTTACAGACGAAGTTCAGTAATCTCAGACAGATGAGCAGGACGGTCGATGGATATGCGGCCGAGTTTTCAAGACTGAGTCGGTTTGCTCCCACTTTGGTGGCAACCGAGTTTGATCGAGCGCAGCGGTTCCAGCAGGGACTCCACCTAGAGATCATTCTAGCAGTGGAGCAGTTTGAGCATCAGACCTTTGATGCTGTTTTGTGGGCAGCTAAGAGGCATGAGTATACCTCACAGAGAATTATGGACAGAACTGGAGGGCGGAAGCGGTCCCATGGTCAGATGACCCAGTCTTCAGACCCAGCCCCCGCAGCTAGGGCCTTGACTATTGGAGCTCCGAGGAGGGCAGTATCAGTTACGTCGGTTCAGCATTCGACTCCGACGTATCCTCAGCAGCAGAAGCGGAGGCAGACTTCCACAATGGGCTGCACTCATTATGGGAAGCCAGGGCATGTAGTGTCAGAATGTCGCCGAGCACAAGGATTGTATTTGGTTTATGGGGCACCGGATCACATGATAGGGTCCTGCCCACAGAGTGCCGGTTCATCCTCATCGGCCCAGACTAGTCCCTCAGTGAGGGGACCAGTACCAGTGCAGCAGCAGCAGTATCAGCATCCGACACTATTGCCGCCTCAGGCTCAGGCATTCCAGCAGCAGCGATCGCAACAGTATGCCCAGGTCCAAGCTCAGGTTCAGAACCGCCAGAGAGGTTTCCTGTAGAGGGGACCAGTACCCAGAGGGCACGGTCAAGCGATGGCTTTGACCGTAGAGGATGAGTTGGCATCAGGTGAGGTGGTGGCAGGTACCATTCTTGTCAACTCTTTTCCTGTATCAGTATTATTTGATTCAGGTGCATCACATTCATTTATGTCTGCACGATTCATGACACGGATAGGACTGGAGCCTGAGTCATTATCAGTAAGGCTCAATATACTTACTGGTAACAGACTTATGGGTGTAGATAGGGTGTTTTCCTCGTGTCGAATCGTAGTTAGCGGTAGAGAGTTTCCCGCTAGGTTGATAGAGTTTTCGATGGCCGACTATGATGTGGTCCTAGGAATGGATTGGTTGAGGGACCAGTATGCTAGAATAGATTGCCATGTCGACGAGATTATTTTTAGTATTCCCGGTGAGCCAGAGTTTTCGTTTTCTCGAGGCGGAGTAGAACCTTCTTCCCCAGCATTGCGGATGGCCGTAGCAACAGCAGTTCAGTTTCCCAGAGTTGTAGAAGAGTTTCCTGACGTATTTCCCGAAGAGCTTCCAGGTATGCCCTAGAGAGAGAGATAGAGTTCACTATCGACTTGATTCCAGGGACGGCACCAGTGTCAGAGAGAGTCTATAGGATGGCACCATCAGAGTTGGAGGTCCTGTACAAGATGATTGAAGAACATAGAACCAAGGGATTCATTCGTGCTAGCAGATCACCTTGGGGAGCTCCGATGCTTCTTGTGAAGAAGAAGGATGGTACGTCAAGATTATGTGTTGATTATCATACCTTGAACTCTGTAACAATTAAGAACAGATATCCTTTACCAAGGATAGATGATTTATTTGATCAGCTCAGGGGAGCGACAGTATTCTCTAAGATTAACTTACGGTCAGGGTACCATCAGATCAGAGTCAGAGAGCAGGACATCCCGAAGACAGCATTTAGATCTAGATATGGACATTGGGAGTTCCTTGTTATGCCATTTGGAGCGATCAATGTGCCGGCCGTATTCATGGACCTTATAAATCGTATCTTCATGCCCTATTTGGACCAGTTCGTGATAGTGTTCATAGACGACATCTTAGTCTATAGTGAGAACGAGGCAGAGCATGAGCAGCATCTTCGTGTAGTTCTTCAGATTCTCAGGGAGCACCAGTTGTACGCGAAGTTCAGTAAGTGCGAGTTTTGGTTGGATCGTATCTCGTACTTGGGTCATATCATCACCAGAGGTGGAGTGGAAGTTGATCCCTAGAAGATAGTGGCTATAGAGACATGGCCAGTACCTAGCACCATTGCAGAAGTTCGGAGTTTCCTCGGATTGGCCGGCTATTACCGACATTTTGTGTCAGACTTTGCTCGAATTTCACCGCCACTGACACAGTTGACCCGTAAGGATGTGCAGTTTGCTTGGACAGCAGAGTGTCAGAGTTCATTTGAGAAGTTGAAGTAGAGATTGATGACGGCTCCCATTCTCACTCTTTTCGACAGGAAGGGAGGATTTTCAGTTTATTGTGACGCATCCGGCAAGGGATTAGGATGTGTCTTGATGCAGCATGGTAAGGTAGTCGCTTATGCGTCACGTCAACTTCGTGACCATGGAAGGAATTACCCAACCCATGACCTGGAGTTAGCAGCCGTAGTTTTTGCAATAAAACTTTGGAGACATTATTTGTATGAAGATCGGGTAGAGATTTTCACCGACCACAAGAGTCTGAAGTATGTGTTTACCCAGAAGGATCTTAATATGCGTCAGAGGAGATGGCTAGAGCTACTTGTGGATTATGACATCAGCTTGCAGTATCATCCTGGGAAGGCCAACGTAGTAGCAGATGCATTGAGCAGGAGAGCCGGAGTTTATTTTCTAACGGCGCAGCCAGAGTTGTTAGCAGATCTTCAGAAGATGGGTATTGAAGTTGTTCTTCCTTCCAGTGTGGCAGTGATGGCCAGTATGCAAGTTCAGTCCAGTATAGTTGAGAGGATCAAGTTAGCTCAGTCCATGGACTCTAAGCTTCAGCGGCTTAGGGCAGAATGTGTAGCAGGGCAAAGACCCGAGTTATGTGTTCATAAGGACGGTACACTCCGACATGGGAGACGTCTTTGTGTACCCAGTGGTGATATCAAACAGGAGATCATGGCAGAGGCTCATAGTTCTCAGTATTCAATTCACCCTGGCGGTACGAAGATGTATCGTGATATTCGGCAGCATTTTTGGTGGAATGGCATGAAGAGGGAGATAGCCCGGTTTGTCTCTCGTTGTTTAGTTTGTCAACAAGTTAAGGCCGAACATCAGAGACCAGCTGGACTTCTTCAACCTTTACCGATCCCGGAATGGAAATGGGAGCACATTACCATGGATTTTGTAACTGGATTACCTAGATCCCCAGCTGGGAGGGATGCCATCTGGTTTATAGTTGATCGTCTCACGAAGGTAGCTCATTTTCTTCCTTTCAGAATCTGTCAGTCGACGGATCAACTTGCAGAGATATACCTCAGGCAGATAGTCAGATTGAATGGAGTGCCAGTCAGTATTGTGTCCGACAGAGATTCAAGATTCACCTCGCACTTTTGGCGGAGTCTTCAAGAGAGTTTGGAGACTCGTCTCAAGTTCAGTTTAGCCTACCATCCGCAGACAGATGGTCAGTCAGAATGCACGATCCAGACTCTTGAAGATATGCTGCGGTCATGTACACTCGACTTTGGTGGTTCGTGGAAAGACCACCTGCATCTCGTAGAGTTCTCATACAACAACAGTTTTCAGGCTAGTATCCAGATGGCACCTTTCGAGGCCTTGCACGACAGGAAGTACAGATCTCCTTTAGCTTGGAACGATATCGGTGAGAGGCAAATGCTTGGACCAGAGATGGTGACGCGGACTATTGAGGTGGTCAGACAAGTCAGAGATCATCTTCGAGTTGCCCAAGATCGCCAGCGTCATTGGGCCGATTCTCATCGGCGTCCCCTTGAATTTTCTGTCGGCGACCACGTATTCCTTAGGATCTCGCCTACCCGTTGCGTCATTCGATTCGGCGTGCGGGGAAAGCTCAGTCCTAGGTATATAGGGCCGTTTGATATTCTAGAGCGAGTAGGTGATGTATCCTATCGTCTCGCTCTTCCGCCGTCGTTACGTGAGGTACATGATGTCTTCCATGTATCCCAATTACGACAGTATATCCCGGATCCGAGTCACGTTCTTGATCATTCGGAATTAGTTGTTGGCACCAACCTTTCGTATGAGGAGAGACCCGTATCCATATTGGACCGGAGGGAGAAGATACTCAAGAACAAGACTATCAAGTTAGTCCGTGTTGCTTGGGGTTATCACTCTTTGGGTGAGTCAACGTGGGAGCGTGAGGATGATATCCGATCGCGATATCCCGACCTGTTTGACTCGTAAGATATAATGTCTTTCTTATGCCTTATGCTTAAGTTCCTTGCTTGGATGATTGATTGCTTGATTGACTGCTAGTCATATATTGCCTGCAATTGATATAGCTTGCTCGACATCTCTAGCCTCTTGATTAAATTTCGAGGACGGAATTCTTTTAAGGTGGGTAGAGTTGTCACCTCCGTTTTTCGTTCTACGTATTTCCAGTATACGTATACGGAATCCTGACATGTATTTTTATTTTTATTTTCCTGCATGGCTAGCTAATTTCAGTTTAATCTTGATTAGGTTCATCATAGCATGTAATGGTTTAACTTGGTTTATTTTGGGTTGGCTTCGTTTATTCTTTGGTTCATCATGTTAAACCCACCACCATCCTCCTTTATAACCCACCTAACTTTTCTCTCTCCTCCACTTTCTCATTAACTCTTCTTCCTTCTCCATTAAACCCACCACCAACCAAGAACACCCCTTAGGCAAGTGCAACTTGCTTCCACAAGAGAACCCATTTTTATTGATCCATTAGCTTCTCCTCATGTTTCTAAGACACATTAGAACTTGTCATTTTTCATTTTGAGGCTTTGATTCTTGTAGATCTAAAAATTGGTCATTTTCAGATTTTGGTGGTTTTGATCTATCAAACTTCTTTATTTTCAAGTTTTGATGGTTCCATGTTGAAGAGAATTTCATTCTACCCAATTTTGACCATTTGAAAGTTGGATTTGGACTTGTTTTGACCAAGTTAAGGGCTTTTGAAGCTTTGGGTTCAAACCATGGAGTTCTTGCTGTTTTGGAGAAGACAGTGAGCAGTGTGCACGAGCTTTTTAGCTTGCGCCACTGAGTTGTGCGCGCTCTTTAGCGCAACGCAGTCCGACTCATATGCTGCCTTGATGAGGAGTCGTATGGAGTACATACGCTGCCTTGATGAGGAGTCGTATGGACCTCATACGCTGCCTTGATGAGGAGTCGTATGGAGTACATACGCTGCCTTGATGAGGAGTCGTATGGAGTACATACGCTACCTTGATGAGGAGTCGTATGGACCTCATATGCTGCCTTGATGAGGAGTCGTATGGAGTCCATACGCTGCCTTTTGGAGGCGTATGTCTTGCATAGCCTGACCTGAGCGTAGCCTGACTTGAGCGTAGCCTGACCTGAGCGTAGCCTGACTTGAGCGTAGCCTGACCTGAGCGTAGCCTGACTTGAGTGTAGCCTGACCTGAGCGTAGCCTGACTTGAGCGTAGCCTGACCTGAGCGTAGCCTGACTTGAGCGTAGCCTGACCTGAGCGTAGCCTGACTTGAGCGTAGCCTGACTTGAGCGTAGCCTAACTTAAGCGTAGCCTGACTTGAGCGTAGCCTGACTTGAGCGTAGCCTGACTTGAGCGCAGCCTGATGTTTAGGCGCAACTGGACCTGACCCTACTTGCCTTGATAAGTAATCTTGATAAGTAATATGACATGATGGTGACCCGCCGTGGTGCACCCTTGATAAGTAATTTGACATGATAATTCTTGATGGTGGTCCGTTGTGACGCACCCTTGCCTTGATAAGTAATCTTGATAAGTAACATGACATGATGGTGACCCGCCGTGGTGCACCCTTGATAAGTAATCTTGACATGATAACCTTGATACGCTGTTGCGACGGCTAACCTGACATGCTAAGTGAATTCTTGACACCGTGGGTGATTGTATTGAATATGCTTGTGTAAACAACCAGTCTTGTCTTGCATCATGTCTAGGACATGTATCCCTGGTTACCACGGTCAGGGATTCATACCGAATCTGACTAGGTTAATGACTAGATTGATCAAGTAGAGCATATAGAGAGGTATTTCGGCTACAAGCAATCCTGTTATCTGGGCGCCTTCCTTGATGGACTTGTAGCCTGCCGACGAGTAGGGCACATTTCCAACTCACTGTTATGTGGGGCACTACATGAAACGATTATGCACACTGTCATGTGTTGCATCCAAGTCACCTGACAAGGCATGATAACTCTAAGCTTGAACCTTGCGTCTGGATAACCTGGATAGTCTGTAGGGCTTGTGGCCGTAGGCGTACCTCATTGCATCTTGCTAGTAACTAAGCTTGTGATAACCCTAGTTAGTTAAGTATCAAGCCGTACTCTTTGCTTGGCCGTGAATGATGGATGGAGTCCTATCTTGTTTAGTCTTGCCTATATCCAGTGCATGGATATCTCCGGACATGCTTGTTTATGCTTTACTTTATCCATAATTGGTTCGAGGCTAAGTTCTGTTCAGGTGAAGGGTTACAACCCCGGTCCTTATTTGGTTTACGGGTTATAACTTGGGTACCGGAATAGTCCTCTAGTTATCTTATCGTTTATCATCCTGTTTTCTTTAACTCATGTCTTATGTTATTTCACCTATGATTTATGTGCTGACATGCTGGTTTTAGTTCTTAAGTGAAGCCTCCTTTGTGGCACTTGCTCTTTCTGGGGTCTGACCGAGCTGGTTTTGTATGGCCAGATTTCGGAGCAGCTACTGAGGATCTCCCAACCTTCCTGCCAGATGGTGAACACTAGAAGGAATCCCGGCAACGAGTGGGATTTTATTTTGCTATCCCACTCCCTTGTAAAAATATTCTTTTGAGGCGTTTAACCGCCGAGCAAGTGTTAGCTCGTTTGCAACTTTATTTACTGTCTGCCTACGGGCTGTAGCATGATTGACAAATCCTAGGGTTGATCATGTATGACTTAAACTCTTGCTAGTCTTCTTATTTTGTATGACTAGCTTCATGATCATCTGAATATGTAATGTATGGGACACCTTACTTTGTATGTCTGATGATCTACCATCTTGTTATATCTACTCGCTTGCTTAAGATTGAGACACTAGGCTTGTTATTAACCTTAAGAGACTGATGGCTTGTAGTAAACCCTCATGCATCTATACAGCCGTAACCGTATTGTAAGGTGAGATTCACTTCAATGTACGTAGCTGGCTGTGTCTGTCCCCCGCTCTCCAGTATTCTGGTTCTGGGGCATGACAGGGAATCCTTAGTTCCATCAGGTTCCTATGGATCCAAATGGTATTCCTAACCATGAAATTGGAAAAAAATAAAAAATTATCCAACTTGTGTGTCCCTCCTTTGGAGAACTCCTAATTTGGATATAAAAAAGTTGAATCAGACACGGTCCTCCTTGCTTGGACTCCTCTTCAAGCTTTCTCTAGCAGTGGCAAGCTCCTTAGCCTCCTTGGAATGAAAATAAGAGGTGAGGTTTGGGAATGGGTGGATTAGGGTTTGCTTTCAAATTGGGATGAATTAATTAGAAAAACAAAATTGAGGTTATTTATGGATAGAGAGGTTTATATTAAAATCCTATTAGGGTTAGGGTTAGGTTTAGGAATAGATAATAAGACTTTAAAATCTCTCTCCATGACATGAATGGAATCTCTACAACTAATAGAGAATATCCTCTTCATTTAACTAAGAAAATGAATAGTAACTTACTACACCAAAACACCTGAATTGTAACGGTGTAGACATGCTACAAAAATTAATTCTAACGGGTTTATGCCGTGAGTATATAGGCGTGGGTAATATTACTAACTGTCGTTCTAACGGACTTTGTCCATTAGTAATTTAACTAGTCTGACGGCTACAGTCGTTAGTAACTTTTTTCTAACAGTCATAAAAATGTATGTTATATATGAATACTAACGGGCTACGACCGTTAGTATAATTAAAAAATATAAAAGAATAATAATTTTAGAATTCAATACTAACGGAATAGATCATTAGTATATTTAAAAAATTTGAAAAAAAATAATTTTAGAATTGAATACTAACGGGATGATGCAGATATACTAACATAATAACCACTTGTCGTAGCTTCTCTATGTTATGACTTGAAACTCTTTTAGGATATACTAACTCCTGGGCCATTAATAAGGGAATGCCCACCTAGAAACACCAAAGTCCAGTTGAAAGAGAAAAAATGGTACACACAGAAAAATTGATCAAATATATAAATTTCAGGTAAGCTAGTGTAGAATCACAAAATTTAAACAGGTAGACCTCTGAAAATTTCAAATTTGGACCAGGATAAATAACAGTTCTTCCAGTAAATTCAACACGCTAATGGTATACATTGTTATAACTTGCCTTTCAATTTTAGAAAGAAAAGAAGAAAATAAAAACTTCCTGCCTCTGTATTCTCTAATTCCTTACATTGCCTCCAATCACTCTCTTTATCATCATTCTCTAATTCCTTACATTCCCTTATATACATATAGATGGCTGCAGAAAGAAAAAAAAAAGGGGTAAGGTATCAACAAAATTTGGCATTCAACGTTATCACCTTGATGGGTTTCCAAATGAATGTATATGACTGGTAGTATGTCTCACCTTGAAACCAACTTTATTATCCAGACAAGAATGCCAGTTTGCCTTCATTTATTTCAAGGGAACACGGTCATGAGGCCTGCCATGTAAATACTAGAGACCTCAGTTGAGATCTCATCAGAATGTACTTGAGACAAAAAAAAGAAATGATAGAAAGCAAAGATGCTACTGAGGATCTCATGGATGTAGATAGATAGCCATCACCTCTTTGGACATGATGTACATGGTTCAACTTCTGCAAGGTCTAACTCCATATATGATGAATATACCTTCTCATGTGGAGGATGAAGTCGAATAACAGTTAGAATAATGCACCTTACTATTCACTACCATCGTATTAAGGCAAAAAATAAAGATTTACCTCATTATAGTCAACAAACATCTTGTTTGCTCGAAGATAGGCCTCTATTATATAAACCTATAAAAGTAAAGGGCTGGAGTTATAACAAAGTAATAATGAAGATTTCAATGATAATAATAGCTACAACAACACATCAATAACAAAGTACAAACAATTACAAAAAGAAGTACAAGACATGGTGTTGAAAAGGATAACAAATATCTTTTTTTTTCATCAATGCTAAATATTTATACCAAAACAACTGAGTGTACCATCATGGCAGATTTTTTCCCGAAATAACCTGAAACTACAGAGTTCATCAATTCAAATAATTTTTTATGACAACTTTATCAATCTGAACAACATGGTTTTCATAACTTGTTTGCAACTCTTATATTGTCAAAACAAAGAATAAATTGTCCAATATGTCTTTCCTATTAGAGGTTAAAAGACATCCTGTACAAGATTTGACAGAATTAGTAGGTTCCAAAACTAAAAACCATTGAAACTGAATACAGTGATCTAAAATATTCAATGGCTGCTACATAAAATCAAAAAATCGTAAGATTTTAGAGCACAATCCACCGTAAGTACAATCTATTTGAGTGGTCCCAAACAAGACATCTATATCAATGGCTTTGCACAATGTCAGGATTATCCATTTAAATAACATTTGGCAAGAATTTAAGATCTAAAAGTTAGAGAACATAAATCCTAACTCCTGCTAATTGAAGAGCCAAACTGATCACAGTATATTATTAAGTGTAACGATAAGCCACATAAATGATGATTAATTCACTCCAAAGATTTGGACAATGATGTAAAGTTGAGCCGCCTAGATGGTACCAAACTTCAATAGAATAATTTTTATCAAGATATTATGGACAGAAAAATATTATTAGCAATTAAATGTCTAAAAATGGATCATATAACTGAGACTTCCTTTTTACAGATCACTAGAGTTCCTTATAGTTGCAAGACAACCAGCAAAATACAACCCTTTGTAAATGTCGTTGTTAGGTCATCAATATCTGATAATGACCTTAAAATCTCCCCATGCAAATGAAATAAAATGCATTTAAGGTTTGATGGCTCTACTCCTTAAATTGTATATTACTTGTCAAAGAAGAGGCAAGTGAAGTAATTTTGAGCACTTTGGTCTAAGAAAGACCATACTAGTTGTTATGAGAAAATATGTAAGCAATACATAATTGTAAGGACCAATATATATATAATCCATGTTCCTCATTTCAGTAATTGGCATAAGCAATACACTGAAATTTATGTCCTACCAATTGAGTTGTGTATAACAGTAGCAAAGCTACAAAAGCAGATAGAACCACAAATATCTAGGTTCAGAAATACAAATATCTACACTAGATACACTGAAGATTATCAGATAATGAGATTTTCACTTTCCTCTGCCCTAAAGGTTCAAGATATTTTACTAGATATTTGCTTTCTCATGGTTCAATGTACCGGATGAAAAGATAGCTACCACCCATTGCAGTTCATTTTTTGGTAAAGATGAACAGATAAAAGGTCAAGATATTGTCCAAGGTTCAACAACACAGAATCAGTGGTCTACCCCCTTTACGAGTTTCCTTATCCATAAGGGAAAAAAATTATTAGTTCTTTAATATTCCTCACGCATATAGATATGAAGGCAGACCTAAAAGGGATGACAAACTAGGTTGCTTTAGTTCTATCCAACCGCTGACATACCTGTTGATTGCTTCATGACATTTCCTATGTTGATTGCTTTAGTTATTTTACAACAGTCATACTCCTTTTGCAGCTGGCAAAGTTGGAAAAAATGAAGCTGCAGTAGATGCTTAAACATTTGTTATAATATCATGTGATTGAAGAACAGATGGCAACTCTAGAGGGGGTGAATAGAGTTTATAACAATAATACCCAATAAAAATTAAACTTCTTTCACCAGCTGAAAGTAATCAGAGTAAATGTGGAAATAAATAAGGAGCAAGAAAGCATACGCAAACACAGCCGTTTTTTAACCTGGTTTCCCTCGTGGAGGACTAGTCCAGGCCCGAGAACTCTAGCTCAGGATTAAATCCACTATTTGTGAAATAGTAGTTACACCCTGTGCCTTTTCTTCAGAAGAGCACGTTAACTTCTTACAAAAATCGCAGTGGCGATGCTTGAAATTTTCCAAGCGACTTCTTGAACTCTTGCACAAACTCCTAACTGAAAAGTACTGAGCACTTGAGGCTTAGGGAGCTTGTGGCTAGTAGATGAAGAAGGGTATGGCTTGTATAGAGCTTTAGAGAGAAGAGAAGAGAAGATTGGATGAATGAAAATGAGAGAATTTGTGACCTATTTATAGGATACCAGGTAGGCAGAATTCGGCCAGAATTCTGGTTAGAATTTTTAAAAAATTGGCCGTTAGACAACTTGCAACCAGCCAACCCTAAAAATTAGGATGCTGATTTTTAGGAGGCAGAGTTCGGCCCGAACTCTGTGTGGAGGCAGAGTTCGGCCCGAACTCTGTCTCCAGAGCACAGAATGGGTCAATGGTCCAATTGGCTTATTTGGATATGTGTGGAGCTATTGGATTTTGGGTATGGGTATAGGTTAAGTCTCAGATGCTCAGCACAGCTCAGTTTACATAAGTCTAGAATCAATAAAATTGTAAAATACAGACTCAAAAAATAACTTGTATTGCAAATCCGAGCTGTCGTCTGACTTGTACTGGATGTAGTCTTCATGTGTCGTATTGAATTATCACAAGTATCATGTAGTCAATTTTATCAATATTTGGTTGACTGTAATTTTGTGTCAACAATCTCCCCCATATAGATAATTGACAAAATGATAGTTGTATATTCAATATTCATACCTGGACACATTTAAGAGAAATGGCATAGCTCCCCCGTAATTAGTGCCAAGCTAGCAATAGCTCCCCCGTAAAGCAATAACAATAGCAATAGCTTTGAATCCTGTTGGCCTGATAAAAACATTCTTCCCCTAAAGCACAGAAACAGATACAAAAAGAATATAAAATATACCAAAATTTCTCCCCCTTTTGGCATTTAGCAATTAACCATAAACAAAAAGAACTGGCAAGAACACCAAAAGATAATTGATGAAACTGCATAGAGACTGATAAAACTACTGAATGTCTCAGGAGTCACAAATAATAAGTCTAATACAACCAAAGTGCATAAAAACAACTAAAATCCAAAGTGCATAAAACATAAACTACGATCCTCAGTAGCAGCAGCAAGTAGAAGTCCATATCCATCATCGAGCTCGTGAAGGCCCAACGTCGTCGGATGGATCAGTGAAGGAACGACGAGGGTCCACGAAGGCCGCATCCGGATCCAAGTAGCGGATAACCCAAGGGTCATCGATACGATATCCATCACGAGCAGGGTCCCGCTCCATAGGAATAGGCATAGAAGGATGCCGGAACATGGAGTACCGAATATCGTACAGCGAGTTGCTAATGGCACTCATCTGCAAGGTAGTCCGGTAGTCAAGCTGAGTCCAGCGATCATCCTCTAAGGTGAATCGATCGTGGAGCATAGTCTGGAGTGACTCTAGAGTGGCAGGAGGAGGAGAAGGATCCTGTCCCAGAGGAGGGGCATCGGGCTCATCGTCAGAGTGCTCGGACACAACAGGTGATCCAACTGCTGCCTGAAGCCGCCGTGCCTTAGAGAGGAAGGCAGTGGCAGGTAAGAACTTGCACCCATCAAGAGGTACACGAAAAGCACGAAAGACCATAGGAAGATACAAAGCATAAACCAAGGATCTTGGTTTTTTCCTAGAATTAATCATCCAGTCCATCATAGTACGTGGAAGATTAAATGGAACATGAAAGTGGAGGTGATACAACGCCGAGATTTCAAAGTAGGTGACCTCATCGGTGGATCCCGCTTTGGGTAGAATATTGTTAAAGATAATCCAATGAAGTTCATAAAAATAGGGATTGAGATACTTGGCCAAAAGCTTGCGAGGACGTGTATTAGGGGTACACAAGTCGTCCTTGAAGCTTTCAAGGGAAGACCCATCGGGAAATTGAAACGATCGAGCTTCAACAAGCTTTTCCCATGAGTTTGGCTCCTGGAGTTCAAGGTGTTCGGCCAAATCGAAATCATCAAAAGAGATGTCAATGCCCGCAACCCGTGAGAAAATATGTGTATCATCATGAGTTAGGTTGCAGTATAATATTTGAATAGCATTGCGATATATAACCGAGTTGGTGGCGACAAGTTCGTCAAGACAAAGATCATGAAAAAGTGAATCATATTAAGAGAAAATACTAAAATTGATAGGATGACCCGCAAACACCGGACGTGTCCAAAAATCACTAAACCATTCATTTGACGCGTCAAGTGATACAAATATTCGGTCGTCAAATGTATTTGGGTCAAGTGGACGAGGTGGGTTGAACAACGGTTGGATAGGTGATTGTTGTTCAATGGGCGGTTCAACACGAGGAGGAGCATTCGAAGAGGACGCTCCCTCGGTTCGAAGTCTCTTCCCTCGATTGAACAATCGTGGAGCCATGAAATAATAAAGACAATTAAAAAAATTGAGATGGAGAGAAGTGGTAAAATATACCTCAATGTGATGATGAACAATAAAGGAGAATGGTGAGGGAAGCCTTGTCCTTGAGTTTGGAGAATATATATGCTCTAGGAAGGAAGAACTAGGGTTAGGGTTTGGAGAAAATATGTTTGGAGAAGTGTAGAAGGTGGCAATGGAGGAGAAAGAAGAAGAAAAAACCGAATATATGTGTAAGGGTTCCAATGGTCGGAATAGATGTGGACCATTGGATCAAAAATTTGATCAGCGACTGAGGCTGCTCCCAGTTCTGGGATGACCAAGCCGAATTCGGTCCAAACTCTGGGTAAGGCAGAGTTCGGCCCGAATTTCGGATTCTGTAGTCAGAACAGAAATCAGGCAAAAAAATTTTTTATAAAAAGTGAGAGATCAAAAGAGTATGATAAAGGAATATACAAACTTGAAAAAGACTAAATTTGAGAAAGAAAAGTTAACGCTGAAGCAAAGTGAAGTATGGAAAATCTAAATTTTAGCATGTGATAAAATAAAAATGAACTATGTAATAAACAAGGAATTATGCCATAATTCAATATTTTGAAGTTGCCATGGGTTAGCTGCAGGGGCCGGATCCCAGCTAGCGGTAGTCCTGAGGACTAGTACACCATGTCGCTTAGGATTTTACGCCTTGTTGTCAGAAGGCCCTTTCGGATTGTACCCATAGCAATTTCATCATAAAAGAATCAAGACATACTCGATATTTACGCAGGTTTATTTTAATTAATAACAGCTTCGTCCAAAATTCCAAGTTCACGACAGAGAAAATTGAAGCGCTCTTCGGATAATGGTTTTGTAAAGAAATCTGCTAGCTGATGATCAGTGTCATTAAATTCTAAATCAGTGAGATTTATAGCACTAGTGTTGTCACAAAAGTGGTGACGTATTTCAATGTGTTTCGTGCGTGAGTGACATATGGGGTTCTTAATGAGATTTATAGCACTAGTGTTGTCACAAAAGATTGGAATGTGCATAAAAGATAAGTTGTAGTCTTCAAGGGTTTGCTTCATCCACAGAATTTGTGCACAACAACGCCCAGCTGCGATGTATTTTGCTTCTCTTGTGGATAGTGCGACAGAAATCTGCTTCTTGCTAAACCAAGAGACTAAAGCATTTCCTAATAAATGACACGTACCGCTCGTACTTTTACGGTCGACCTTGCATCCGACGAAATCAGCATCAGAGTAACCAATGAGGTCAAATGATGTTGATTTGGGATACCATAGGCCCACTGTAACCGTACCCTTAAGGTATCGAAAGATACGCTTAACCGCAGTCATGTGTGATTCCCTAGGATTTGCTTGATATCTAGCACACAGGCAAATGCTAAACATAATATCATGGCGACTAGCAGTTAAATAAAGTAGACTGCCTATTATACCTGGATACTTATGTTGATCCACAGGTTTGCCGCTTTTATCTGGTTCTAGTTTAGTTATAGTAGCCATTGGAGTGCTGATTAGTTTGACGTTGTCAAGGTCGAATTTCTTCAGCATGTCCTTTGTATACTTTGACTGACAGATGAAAGTTCTATTTGACATTTGTTTGACTTGCAGTCCAAGAAAGAAATTGAGCTCCCCCATCATGCTCATCTCAAACTCGGTCTGTATACACTTGGCAAAATCTTGACAGATGGTTTCATCAGTAGAACTAAATATAATATCATCTACGTATATTTGCACTAAGAGAATAGTGTCTTTGAAAGATTTTATGAAAAGTGTGGTGTCAATTTTTCCTTTTGAAAAACCTTTTTCAAGCAAGAAATTGCTTAGCCGTTCATACCAAGCTCTAGGGGCTTGTTTGAGGCCATATAGCGCTTTCTTCAGCTTGAAAACATGGTCGGAAAATTTGTGATTTGCAAAACCAGGGGTTTGTTTTACATAAACTTTCTCATTAATAAATCCATTCAAGAAAGCACTTTTAACATCCATTTGAAATAATTTGAAATTTTGAAAATTTGTAAATGCACAAAGCATCCGAATGGATTCCAATCTCGCAACAGGAGCATACGTCTCATCGTAGTCGATACCTTCCTCTTGGTTGTATCCTTGGGCTACTAGACGAGCTTTGTTGCGTGTAACTGAACCATCTTCATTTACTTTGTTTCTAAAAACCAATTTAGTACCAATAATCGAGTGATTTGCCAGTCTAGGAACGAGTTCCCATACTTGGCTCCTCTCGAATTGGTTGAGTTCCTCTTGCATGGCAGAAATCCAAAATTCATCATTAAAAGCTTCTAAAATGTTTTTGGCTCAATTTGTGAAATGAAGGCAGTACTAGCAATGGAGTCTCTTAATGATGATCTAGTAGTTACTCCGCGTGAAACCTCACCTATTACCAAATTTTCTGGATGTGACGGCTTGAAAGAGAATTTCTTTGGCAAGCCCTCCAGAGAATTGTTTTGGTGGTGGTATTCATTGGAGTAGAAGTTGATGGCTCAACATCATCATCAAGAGTGGCTGCTGCACTGTTATCCTTATCAAAAGTCAATTGGTAGACTCTTCCACAATTAATGAGCATTTGTTAAACACTCTATATCCCTTGCTCTTGGCAGCATAGCCAAGGAAAATACCATCGTCGCTTTGGCATCAAATTTGCCTAAGTTGTCTTTGGTGTTAAGGATAAAACATCTACAACCAAAAACTCTAAAATAAGAAACATTTGGGGTTCTTCCAAACCAAAGCTCATAGGGTGTTTTCTTCGTAATAGGACGAATAAGCACCCTATTTAAAATATGGCATGCTATACTGACAGCTTCAGCCCAAAAGTATTTCGGAAGTGAGAACTTGTTCAACATGACTCTAGCAATATCGCCAAGAGTCCTATTCTTCCGCTCCACAACACCATTTTGTTGAGGAGTTCTTGGACAAGAAAACTCATGATCAAAACCATTAGAGTCACAAAACTTTTCAAAATCAGTATTTTCGAATTCGCCTCCATGATCACTTCGGATTCGAGTAATCATGTAGCCTTTTTTGTTTTAACTTTCTTAAAAAAATCTTGAAAACCGAAATAGCATCACTTTTATTTGTAAGAAAGAAAACCCATGTAAATCTAGAAAAATTATCAACTATAACAAAAGCGTAGAGTTTTCCACCAACTGGCTACTCTACTAGGGCCAAATAAATCTATATGGAGTAATTGCAAGGGTCTAGTAGTGCTTACAGAGTTTATAGAAGGAAATGAGGACTTGGTTGCCTTTTTCAATTCACATTAGGCACATACAGTGTCCTTTTTTAATGTGATGTCGGACAAGCCTCTAACTAGCTTCTTAGTCGATCGCCTGGATATAGTATCCATGTTGGCATGACCAAGACGCTGGTGCCACAGTAATCTTTCATCCTTATGAGCATATAGGCATCTACCTGTATTGTTAGTATCTCTAGACAAATAGAAAATATAAATATTATCCTCTCTTATCCATTCAAAAGCAATGTCTCTCGTTGACCTATCATAAATAAAGCATTTATCTTGTCCAATTAATGTCATATCCATGGTCAGCAAGATGACAATGCTGAGTAGGTTATGCTTTAACTCGGTCACTAGGCAGACATCCTTTATTACGGAAGAGGGAGGATGACCAATAATACCATTACCTATAATATACCCTTTTAGGTTGTTGCCGAAGGATACATATCCTTCTCTCTTCATCGATAGTGATGCGAAAAGATTTGCGTCTCCAGTCATATGCCGCGAGCATCCACTATCAGAATCTACTTACTCTTAGTTGAGGAGGGAAGGTCCACCTACATCAAGAGTAGATGTGACCTTTGGTACCCAAGTTCTTGAGGTCCTGAAAAGTTAGTTTTCGGAAACCATGCATATATGTTTCTATCTACTAATCTTCTAACTCTATATTGTGGTGAAATGTCCATGTAATCCACAATAAGTACAAATAGTATTCCTATTTTTGTTAGGAGCATGATGATGGTATCTATATGTAGAGTGGTGTGGAGTAGCATGGTGATGATATGTAGAGTGGTATGGAGTGGCATGGTGACGATGTCTATGTGGAGCATATGATGACTATAATCATAAGCAGTATGATGGTGATTTTGTTTATGTGCAACATAGTGATGATTGTATCTATGTGTAGCATGGTGATTATGTGTCATATTGGAGTGAAAGTTATTTCGACGTGCATGTGGTTTGTGTGCTTTATGAAAGTGGGAGTACATGAAAGCATGATTGCGTGCAGCAGGTGTATGACGTGTTTGAGTAGTATGAGAAGTGTTGTGCTTTGTGTGTGTCTCATGTGATTGGGTTTGAGGTTGAGCAACCTGTTTTCCCAATCTAATCTCTAATTTCTTAGAGATAGCCTGCAGTTCATTAACCTTAGCATTCAAACCATATATCTTAGTAACAGAAATCTTGTGTCTACTCTTTTCTTCAGCAAGCTCCGTGTTGAGTGCGGTGATTTCTTGTGTTTGTTTTCAATACGTGCTTCGGCATCATGAAGGCTTAGTTTAAGCTTAGACACCTCATTTGTGACTTCCGTGGGTGACGTGTCTCTAAGGTTATCAAGCAATAAAAAAGTCTTTGAATTTCGACTTTATGACTTTTGATCTTTTCCTTGGCATGTTTATATTTACCAATGACCTTTTTGTGATCATCAAGTAAATTGGTGAAAGCATCGCCAAGTTCATCAAAAGTGAAATCATCAAGAGTTTCGTTTGATACCTTATCGGACGTTGCCATTAGGCACACGTTTGCAGTGTCTTGAGAGAGTCATTTTCTTCTTCGGAGTCACTAGCTTCGCTTTATGCCAAATGCTTGTGTTGGCATATTTTTTGAGGAAGCCTTCTTGTATGGTTTCTCATAACGGTTGCTCTTCTTTAAGAATGGACAGTCTTTTCGGACGTGTCCAGTCTTCTTACAACCGTAGCATGTTGGCTCTTCTTCGTCATCTTCTTGTGGTTCCTTCTTTCTTCGGTTGAAGCGAAGAAATTTCTTGAAGTTGCGGACAAGGAGAGCTTGATCATCACCTTCGAGTTGTCGTCATCCGTCTCTTCGGGGTCAGCCCTTCGTCGGTGAGCTTTGAGGGCGATCTCCTTAGCCTTGGAGCAGGCTCTTCGATGTCTTTGAGGTCAAGCTCATGAGTTATCATCTTTCCCATCAAAGTCTCCATGGACATAGTTGTGAGATCATTTCCTTCTATGATGGCTGTCACCTTAGGGTTCCAAATCTTTGGTAGCCCCCTAAGTAGCTTGCGAATCTTCTCGTGATTTGTATATTGTTTACCGAGCGAAGATAGAGATTGATGATGTCGAGGAATCTTGTGAACATTTGCGTGATCGTCTCATTTGGCTTCATCTTAAAGCCTCATATTCTTGAGTGAGACGACTTATCTTCGATTCCTTGACTTGGGTGGTTCTTTCATGCGTCACTTCTAGAAGTCTCCATACTTCGTGAGAGGTGGTACATGTTGAGACCCTGTTAAACTCATTCCTGTCTATAGCACAAAATAAAGCATTAATAGCTCTCGCGTCTAGACTTGCATGTTTCTTCTCCTCGTCAGAATATTTGTCATATGGTTTCTCAACGAGATCACCATTGACAACTATCCTGGCGGGTTTTTTGTAACCATCGGTGACGTAGTCCACAGGTCGAAGTCTAGCGACTTGAGATAAAAGCTCATCCTTATTTTCCAATAGGTGTAGTTAGTTCCATCAAATAGGGGAGGCCTATGGGTGGACTGCCCTTCACCGTGATTAGAAATCAAGGATTGTGTGGTTGCCATGGATCAGCTCTAGGATGTTAGTCCTTGTTGAGAGAACCGAGCTCTGATACCAATTGAAGAACAGATGGCAACTCTAGAGGGGGGTGAATAGAGTTTAATAATAATACCCAATAAAAATTAAACTTCTTTCACCAGCTGAAAGTAATCAGAGTAAATACGGAAATAAATAAGGAGCAAGAAAGCATACGCAAACGCAGCCAATTTTTAACCTGGTTTCCCTCGTGGAGGACTAGTCTAGGCCTGAGAACTCTAGCTCAGGATTAAATCCACTATTTGTGAAATAGTAGTTATACCCCATGCCTTTTCTTCAGAAGAGCACGTCAACTTCTTACAAAAATTGTAGTGGCGATGCTTGGAATTTTTCAAGCGACTTCTTGAACTCTTGCACAAACTCCTAACTGAAAAGTATGAGCACTTCAGGCTTAGGGAGCTTCTGGCTAGTAGATGAAGAAGGGTATGGCTTGTATAGAGCTTTAGAGAGAAGAGAAGAGAGATTAGATGAATGAAAATGAGAGAATTCATGGCCTATTTATAGGATACCAGGTAGGCAGAATTCGGCCAGAATTCTGGTTGGAATTTTCAAAAAATTGGCCGTTGGACAACTTGCAACCAGCCAACCCTAAAAATTAGGATGCTGATTTTTAGGAGACAGAGTTCGGCCCAAACTCTGTGTGGAGGCAGAGTTCGGCCCGAACTCTGTCTCCAGAGCACAGAATGGGTCAATGTTCCAATTGGCTTATTTGGATATATGTGGAGCTATTGGATTTTGGGTATGGGCATAGGTTAAGTCTCAGATGCTCAGCACAGCTCAGTTTACATAAGTCTAGACTCAATAAAATTGTAAAATACAGACTCAAAAAATAACTTACATTGCAAATTCGAGCTGTCGTCTGACTTGTACTGGATGTAGTCTTCATGTGTCGTATTAATTATCACAAGTATCATGTAGTCAATTTTATCAATATTTGGTTGACTGTGATTTTGTGTCAACGGTGATTTCATAATAGGGAAGGAGTCAAGTTGTTATAGCACACTGATACGATACAATGAGTAGGAGAAAGGTCAATTGCTTTGAAATTATTTGATGCAAAAATTTATAAATATGAGAGCATGTAAATGTTACAAAAATATAGAACAAAACATATCTTGATGGTATATGGATGAGAAAATCTATAAAACTAGAGAATGAAGACAATTGGAAGAAGTAATATATACATGTAGTAGTATATATTGCAAGAAGTAATTTATATAATTACAATGCAAGATATATTGCTCTACAATCTAATATATAAATGAAAAGTTGCAAACTTCATTAGTATTGAAAAAAATCACCACAAGGAACTCATATTAAATATATATATATATACATGTAGTAATTAAAGTACAAGAATCAATTGCAAAGTAGAGCCCTCTTATTTGATAAGCTTCGCCTCTAATTCCAATATCTAAGCCGAAACATACTGCTGCAACAAAGTTTCCAAATGAGGTTGGTCTTCAAGAGTTGATTGAACCATCGGTACCTCTAAGTCATCTACTTGACAAGTCAATCTCTTTGGTGAGTGTATCACTACCCACCAACTAGGATTTCTAAGACTTTCGAGTAAAATACTTGACTTGCCTTAGACACGAGAATGGCAGGCTCATCTAACTCACTACTTGAACTCTTAAACCTATCAAAATTTACCATCACCAGGTTTGAGTCTGGGCAATGCTTACAACCATTGATTTTGTCCTCCACCCTTACCCAGTCGCAATAAAACACTACCTCCTTAAATATTGTATAGTCCAACTCAATTATCTGTTTGATAACTCCATACCACATGGTCCAAGCATCTTTGAAGTTTTAATTACTTTTCCTTGCTCTAAATGTAGTCCATGCTCTCAAACAAACACCGCTATCTTGTGTGACTACATTACCATCATGAGATCTAGTAGAGAATATAAAGTCTTTAGCTCTGTATTTTCTGTATGTTTTAACTATATGATTTGGCCCTTGAACTAATCGCCATAACATAGCCTTTGTTTCCGTATCCCTGGCACTGATCAGTTGTATGCAATGATAATTAATAAATAGAGTTAAAATAAGAAAGTGAACCTAGCTAATGCAAAAAAGTAAAAAAAATAAAGAAAACACCTTTTCATATAACCAAGGGATGAAAGAAGTCTGAATTTCTATTTCTGTCAATTGAATCCCCTTTCCTTTTTCCATGTAAGGCAGATCGGATTGACACTTTTATTCACTGCAATTTGTTCATAATAATTAACAAGCTTATTATGACAAAATCTATATACGAACATCTACGATACATAAAAGAAGACAACGTACTTCTAATATTCATCGAGACCATCAACATTGAGATGAAAGAGAACCCATCGACGTATTTGTTAAAATTGTTTAGGTTCAAGCATCACAAATTCATCGTCGAGCAAAGGTCCTTCATTAGAGAAATCCCCATTATCTTCTAGAAAGGCTTCATGTGTATATTTGTGATTTTCCTCTTGTGGATTTAGCATGTACTCCGTTGCATATCTAACGAACTCGCCAACAAGATAGGATTCTGTAATGGATCCTTCAACATACCGCTTATTGCTCGGTATATCTTTAAACTCCTTCATATGTCTGTTCGTAACATTACATATGGAAAATAATGGATTAGATGTTACAACAATTAAAAAATATAGAGAATTAAGATACAAAATAAATTACTTACTGTTCAAAAGGATACATCTATCGAGGTGCAGTAGGTCCACACATTAATGCTTCATCAGCTAAATGGACAGTAAGGTGGATACTAATATCAAAAAATGCAGGTGGAAAATGTTTCTCTAGCACAAATAATGCTTCTACCACCATATATTTAGCTCGTTGGATATCCTTTCTAACTAGGATCTTTAAGCATAAAGTTGAAGAACAAGCTTATCTGCTGAATAGCTCTTCGCAAATCTGGATGTTTTAGAAATGCATGTTCAAGCAATACTGGCAATAAGTACTCAAAAATAACATGTTAATCATGGGACTTCATAGAATTTAAGCCGGGTAGATTGAGAGTGACAATATTGCTCAAGTTAGACGAAAAGCTAGAAGGGAGCTTTAAGTCTTTCAATATTTTACAAAATTCTCTATTCTCTTCTTTATCTAAGACAAATGATGTTGTTGGTTTTTATGTTTTCCGTTCATCTAGATCCATCCATTGGTCATTGTGCAAGTCCAACCGCTCCGTATCCAACCTTGCATTTATGGTATCCTTTGTCTTTGTCTTATTATCTAAAATTGTATTAATTAAATGCTCTGCCACATTCTTCTCAATATACACACATCCAAGACATGACGAACTTGATGAGAACTCCAGTATTCCAATTCAAAAAATATTGACCTCTTATACCATGCCTCTTTAGCTTCAACCATATCATCAGTCTTCTACTTTCGACCTGGAGCTTTTGAAATTTTTCTGGTATATACTTAATATTACTCAAATTTTCTACAAGTGCATTTCCATTTAAATGAGAAGGAGGAAGTGTATATTCTAAGGAGCTAAGCCCCAAATACCCACCACCTCTAAAGGGATGATTCATGCAAAGGAACATGCGGTAGTTTGTGTAAACATGTTTTTTACTACATTGAAGATGGACGGATGGAGTGTTGTCTCCGCAAACAGGACAAACTTTGTATCCATGTGTTATGCACCCAGATAAATTTCCATACACTGGAAAATCATGAATACCCCACATCAACATAGCTTTCAAAGTAAAATGTTGGCTTTTGTAACTGTCATAAGCTGGGACCCCTTCTTCCCATAGTTGCTTCATCTCCTCCACTAGTGGTTGAAGGAAAACATCAATATCTTGACCAGGTGCCTTTGGCCCAGGTATCAACAAAGACAACAGCCGAAACTCACGCTTCATACAGAATGAAGGTGGAAGATTACAAGGCACCACCATGACAGGCCAACAACTATAGCTAGAGGATTGGATACCACGTGGATTAAAACCATCAGTTATAATTGCAAGCCAAACATTAAGTTTCTTCTTCAGAAAAATTTGACCAGTTATTTTGAAACATTTTCCATTGAGACGAATCAGATAGATGTCATAAATAATCCCATGAAGGGGTCACTTGGTGGTGCCAAGTCATTTCCCGTGCTATCCATGGTATGGTATACAGTTTTACAAGTCTTGGAATCAAAGAAAAATGTCTTAGTATTTTCTTGCGTTCTTTACGAAGGCTTTCTCCCTTTCTCATAGTCACTGTGTATCTCGGTTCTCCGCATTGAGGACATTCCTCTTTATCTTCATTATCTTTCCAATATAAAACACAATTATTGACACATGCATGAATGAAGATGGCTTTCATACCCAAGTCTTTCATCTTACTCTTCATAACTGGATACTTTTCTGGCAACGTATTTCCACTAGGGAGCCACTTTTTAACATAATAAAAGTGATGTCGCACTATTTCCCGACCAACCAAATTGCTTCTTTAAGTTGTGCAGCTCCACAATTGCAGAAAGAGTTTCTCAGAACCTTCACATGATGGATATAGCTTCTCGGTTGAAATCTCTTATATTCATTGTACTTCTTATTAACGACGTAAGGTTCTTCTTGAACTCCAACACCACCAACATCCTCATCATTTAAATGAGGTGCTTCGTTAACACCATATATATCATCGATAAAGTCTCCAATTCCTACCCCTCCCTCATCCTCCATATTTTTGTCATCTATCGTTTCATCTTCACTTGTTGTAATGGTCGATACTTAAAATATTACTAGATAGTTGTTCACCATGTCAAGCCCATAAAGTATATGACTTTTTAATGTCATTCCTAACTAAATGGCTTTCAACAATTTTTTCTTGAAATCATAATTTATTTCGACACTTAACACATGGACAAGGTAATGTTGTCTACCCCGCAACATGATTTTTAATGGCAAATTCGAGAAAATCTTTAATTCCCTTTGTATATGCATGGCTCAATCTATCATTTTCATTCATCCACTCTTTGTTAATTGGTTCCGACATACTGCATCATAAAACAAAACTGTAAAAAATTAGAATACAGGATTTATTGAGATAAATATTAAGCAGATGAGTTAAAATTTTGTGAGTATGGGTAAGGGAGCTATAATCGAATCATCTAACAAAAAAAAAAATTATAGTTATTAAGAAACACTATATATAAATCATTTTTCAGATATTAGTGTTCTAAAATGACAACCTCATGCTTTTCATTATAAAAAGAGAAGTTCTTAAGCTATATGCTGATATCAGTATTAAAAAACCTAGTTGTAAAAAAAACCTTGTGTTCTAAAATGACTACCTCATGCTTTACGTTGTAAAAGGAGAATCTGTATATGAACCTAGTTTGCTCTAATACCCATGTCAAATCCTTGCCACAGTGCCCCCATGTAATATATACTGAAACTTCTACATAATCGAAATTACGTACCTTGGTGAAAATGTTTATTGCTTCTTCCAAGGGTTTGTGTTTAGAACATGTCGTGGTGCCTCCTGCTATCAATAAAAGTATAAGGAAAAAAACAAGATTCGGCATACTTCCTTTGAACCCAAATTTTATAGTATACATAAGTTAGAAGAAACACCATTATCATCATCAAAGAGTTCTTCTGCTAGAATTATATCATCAGGATACGTATAAAGCATAAGAAAGCTTCATATATAAGAACTGACAAAGTTTCATGACAAATCCCCTACATAAACACATATAAAATGGGGTAGTTCTCACTCACATTATCCTTATTATGTCCTTCAATAAAAAATTATGGATCTATGAGACGGTTAAATATAAACAAACACCTAACGCCAACGATTACGAAAGTCAAAACTTAGCAATTGGCACTACAAGAAAATTTATTTCTCCCAACGTTTTATAAACGTCGAGAAAAATAAAAAACGTTGGCATATGTATTCCCGACGTTTGTTCAACATTTTTTACAAACGTGGTCGTTGCCCTAGTTGGGAATTTACGACATTTAAGATAAACGTCGGTATAAGTAAAGCCAACGTTTGTAGCAACGTTTAATAAACGTCAGAAATTGTGTAACGGGTGAAAATTTTCAACGTTTTAACAAAAACGTCAAAAATTGGACTAGTTTCCCAGCATTCTGCAAATACGTTGGGATTTACTTTTCCAACCTTTTTCTCACAATTTTCCAACATTTTAACAAAACGTCGGCATAGGTATAGCCATTTAAAAAAAAATTTGAATACACCAAAATATCATTATTGGTTTACCTTTCAAACCATTCCAGAGTCGATATCATAGATCTTCGAATCAACGTATACTAGAATATTAAGGGATAGTAAAACTCAAAAGCAATATTACTATATTGCATACACCAGAACAAAGGTTTTCAGGAACTTCACACGTCTACTATAATGCATACACCAGAACATTAAGAGGTACATATGAAATAAAGCTCTTCTGCACTGTTACGAAATGATATGTTACTCGTCTGTTTTTTTACAAAGGGGTACTTTACCAATTCGGATTACGGTAAGCTTTCAAGTACAAAAGGTGTAAATCATAAATCATGAAGCAACAAAGAGACTAATGACCTTTACACAGAGAACGGGAGCTTTATGACCATTAAACTTATGTAAAGGTGATCCAACACTGCTAGAAGTATGATTTCGGCAGTCAAAGAAACCTACAGAATTTTTGCCGACCTGCAAAAGTTGACATAACGAGTTAAACAACACACGAGTGTTAATCATTGGCATATGAAGTGAAGATGGAATAAGAGTCTAACAAAGCCACTAAAGAGATTAAGATCAAAAAAGCAAATAAGCCCATTCCAAAGAATGCACACCTGGTAAGGACGAGATTTACATCATGTGGATTACAATCAACACAGTGGATATCAACATTGTGAGCTTTCTTAACCTGCAATGTAAGATGCAAAAATACAAACTCATTGCAGCTTCAAGATGGAAAAAAATATATAAATGGAGGAAATGTCAAAGAAGCACTTGTATTAAAGAGGGGGGAAAAATCTAAAAGAAGCATCTGCAATGAATTTTTTCTTGTACTTTGTCGATTTATACTCATACTTTTGTTGTCCCGATTTCTTTCCGTTTGCCAAATTGCTAACAAGGCTACAGGGTGGTTGTTAAATTGTGCTATCAGTATATACAAACATATGTAGACGAAAAATTCGTACTTAAGCAACAGAAAAAATAGAACATCCTACATTAGTTCCTATACCATAAATAAAGACATGAAAGGTGCAACAGATTTCTTACTAGCACACAACATTCTTAAAGTAGATAAAAAAATAACAAACCACATCAGGGAAAGACTTCGCAGAACCAAGTTGAGTATGACAGTTAGGTTGAGCTTTGACATCCCAAATAAGAACCTGCATACTAACCTTAGTAATTTAAGTCATAGTTGACTCATCCTTTTGTATACTTAGCCTAATACACAATCGGAAGAAAAAGAATAGACGAGATGCATAAAATCAGAAGACCTAGATCTGGGTTGTCTGTATGCGTTGCGGCTATTTACTATTTTACTATTTTACTATGTCAATTAGCTATATTCTTTTACAAGTGTCTTCCAAATCTAAAAGTGGTCTTTGAGTTGCAAATTAGCATCCAAGCAATGACAATAATTTACCACTTGAAAGACATTTTAAAACCTGTGATTGACAAGGCTTATATATATATATATATATATATATATATATATATATATATATATATATATATATCCTAGCCTTACGTCAATAAATGTGTACAACAAGTGTCTTCCAAATCTAATAGTGGTCTTTGAGTTGCAAATTAGCATCCAAGCAATGACAATAATTTACCACTTGAAAGACATTTTAAAACCTGTGATTGACGAGGCTTAGATAAAACTATAGTTACAAATCAAAGAGCTGATTAGTGATAACTTCACTAAGATTTGAAAACCCACAGAACAAAAGTACAGTCGAGAACTTAGGATTAAAACAACACATTTTGCTAAGAGAACAAGAACAAAATCAAGCATGTATCAGATGTGCTGTTAAAGTTATAAAAATTTGATACCTCATCATCATCTTCATCTCCATCAAAGTCCTCGTCAGCCTCCTGCACCAGTGAGGTTACAAATTACTTTACATGCCTCAGTAAATATAGACTGTAGGCACTGCAGCAACGAAGAGATTGTTCTCAAAAGGAGAGATTAATAGAGGAGGAAAACTTACATTGTTGAAGTACCTCAAAGGGTTTGGCCATAATCTTCCTTTATTAAGTCACCCACCTGTATTTATAAATAAGCACATACATTGAGAAACAAATGGAAGTCATGACTAAAATTGAACTCTTTTAGCAAAATGAAAATGAACAAGTTAATAAGCTAAATGCCTGCATATTTCAGGCACTACGTAGGTAATAACTCATCTGCTCGAGTGTCTGAAGAGCAGAAACTAAATAGGCAAGTGGCAGGAAGAACTCTACTACATTTACCTTGTCGTAAAATCCTTCTAGACCGTGTTTCTGTTCTGTTTCCTCCTCGAACCAGCTAAAGAAACTGCAGTAGCAGAAAGATAATTTGAATATACCAGGGCTTACACAGCATATGGATAATATTATCAATTAATTTATATTATTAATTAATGAGTACGAAGATATGCCTCTGAAACCTAACACTCAAGTTCACACATGATCTAATATAGTCAAGAATGTAACTGATTCCTGTTGTGGAGACTTGGGAAAATTCCGTACTAGTCAATGAAGACTAAGCTCCTGAATGCATGTCAATCTCACAAGGAGAAATTGAAAGCGATTAAAATCGCTAGTAAAGTATAGCAGAAGTCCTAGCATAATGATGTGCTTAAGAAGCTAGGAGTCAAAACTGTTTGAAAACTAGTAACAAAGTTGTTGAAGATAGAACAAAGCTCTAGAAAGATGGAACAACATGCTGGGGTGGTCAAAACCACCATTGCTTAAAACGAGATTCGACCGTTTCAGTTGATCCGCTTCCAAGAACCAACAACTTCTGAAGAACTTTTGGAGCGCTCTTGAAAGTCACCCTTCATCGTATACAGCATTGACGTATTGTAACAATGGCATTCGGAGCAAAATGGCACTCGGTTGTTGTTGCTGTAGGGGATTATCCTTTCTTCTCTCGTGTGTGCACTAAGTGTTGGAACACAATGTATAGAGAAGCAATCCCAAATAGAATCAGACATATTTACTGCAAGTAAAAGAATATAGCTAATTGACATAATGAATTTGGATACAAGTTTATGAAGGAGCTTACATCATTCCTACCACTCGGTATGGCAAGGTTTTCGTATTTTTTTAATTCCAAGAGTAGTCATCTCCCACAAAGTTGTCTGCAATAAGTTTCTAAAATATTTTAACTATGACATACCATGAAAGGAACTAGAAACACAAGTATTTAAAATACTACAAGTGTATTGTACTAGACATTAGACTGATCACTTGATTCCCAGACTCTTATCTCTATGCATACTTCATTATTACAAAAATAAAATCTCGAAGAGCTATATATAGATGCAATCCTTCAAACTGTATAACAAAAGATGTCCAAAAGTTTGGTACAACATGATATAAGTTGAAAACTTGAAACTAATGGAAACATGCACCTAATCAATTCTTCCATAGAGCCCACTCGATGTTGAATCACACTCTAATTTGAGAATCACGGTGACCACAAGCAATGTGATTTAGGAGCACCAAAGGGACTGCCTCTTTCTTTAAAAATAATAGAGGAGAATCATAAACATATTTCCCATATTTTCTGTTGTACGAATTTAATAAATGGTTAAAGTAATAATCACCCAAAAAATCATAGCGAGGGACTGTAGAGTCTCAAATAACCACTCGTAGGTGGGACGTCGAGGGGGGACCGCGGAGGCGTTATTGTTGAGCCACTGACTGTTCCGACCAAAACAGTGAACCTTCAAAACCTTCCAATAAGGAATTGCAATTAAGGGCTGCAAACTTTATTCATACTGGGGTGCTGGATATGCTTGAAGATGCCTTTGAAGTAGAAAATGTGAATGCACGTACTGATCTCGAGCGTGAGTCTGGCATTTTAACCATAAACAGTGTTGGTGCTACTTTGGTTTTATACAGCTTACATAACTTTCCAATTGGCTTCTACAGTAGCTGAAGGCAATCCTAATGGGGATGTGGAAATTTTTGGGGATAGGTTATGTGGAGAAAAACCTGGATCAGCATATGGTTACTGAGATGGCTAGCGAAACAGATAATCTGAAATTGACAATTAAAAAGCCATAATGCGTCAAAAGGAGATGAAGCTATCCGAGCTAAAGCAAAAGGTTGAAAAAGAGAAGCAAGCTTTGTCAATCCTGCAAGCTAAGGCCAATGCCGAAATTAGAAATGCACACAGAGGAATAACAGAGAAAGATGTGGAACTACAAGACACAGATGAGAGCCTTTCTGGACTTATGGAGGTCCAAATTGAATATAGGGAAATGGTGAAACCGTAGAGGTTACTGGCCGTTTTAATGGTTGGCTTCACCGAATCAAAATGGACTTGAAACCTTCAAGTAAAATGATAGCTCCAACTGATTCCAGGAACTCAAAACATTGTTCGACAATATTATGGCTTTATTCCGGAGTTTATGAGATCAAATTCATTATTGATGGCATCTGGAGGATAGATTCTAACCTGGAGGTGATTACCTGTGGCAACATAATAACAAATAATGTTCTCAAAGTAGACAGATGACTCTCATCTTTTGAAAATTGATAACCTTAGCGACAAGTGAAGCACATGATGGTTGATGAAACTAACAGAAATGGCTCCAGGGTTAAGAAGTTGTTCAAGTTGTAGATTGATGGCAGAAACCTTCTCGTTCCTATGTTGGCTGACATTGTTGTGGTAGAATCCAAAGTCAAATGCTAGTATTTGTGTCATAGTGAATTGTTTAATTTGATAAATAATATGAAATACAATATCGGATACATACTCTCCAAAAATATAGTCTCTTTATATTTCATAGGAATTTCCACAAGCAGTTGTTATGTACTATATACATAATAGACAAGCACTAGGTCATGTACCTGGAATGGACACAACTTGAAATTTTGCCTTCCCAGTTGAAACTCTGTCATTCGATCGGTAACCATAGTTGGCTCCAGTTTGTGATCATCCTCTCTGTGGACCGCTCTGCCCATGGTTTCCTCAATCGACGATAGTTGTGGTGCTAGCATGGATTCGTCAGTGGAAAGGAGACAAAACGAGGTGAATGAGGGCTCATCGGGAGTGTGGAAGGAAGAATTTGTACCACCATGTCCATGATCGACGCCAAGGGGAGGACGTCGTGGCTTGAGTCAGCTAACGAGTCCGTTGTAGAGGAATGAGCTCCTTATCCGCCTCCTCTTCTTCTTCTTAGAGATTATGTTGATCAACTACGAGGGAAAATATAGGTTTTTGTGAATGGAGGGTTAAGGCATGGGGTAGGTTTTTCCTTTTTGTGAATGGATGGTTAGGGCATAGGGTTTTCCATCGAAAGAGAGGAACAACACTGGAGTGCAGGAATTAGAGGGTTTTAGGATGGGAAAGGGCAAAATATTAGAGGAAAATGAAAAACATTATAGGGAAAGGAAAATAATGCTACAATGTTTTCCATTTGTAACATTATAGAGAATGATTGTAGTAAATTTTGTGGCAGTGAGGAATCGACTTACAACACTCCTTTCGTCCCGGAATCTACGAATCCTCCGTTCCGAACAGCTTCGTCCGCGAGAGCGGACTCTGTAGGTATGCATCCACCTCGAACTTCTTCGGCACGAGCTCCTTGTACTTGGCAAACTTCTTCCTTGCCTCCTTGTTCCTCTCCGTCAAGCTATAGATCACCCCCTGGCAGAACCACGGGCGGTAGTCCTTCGGGTCCTCCCTCACAAGCTCCTCGCAGATCTCCAGAGCCTCCTCGACGTCTTTCTGGAGGAACTTCACCTGCGCCAGGATCAGCTTCACGTCCCTCGCCGACTTCTCCGAGTCGACGCCCTCCAGCGCCGACTCGAGGCGCTGGAGGGCGGCGGCGTGCTCGCCGCAGCGGTCCATGAGGACGACGTTCTCGAAGAGGGCCTCGAAGGAGAGGGGGTCGGTCGCGAGGATCTCCTCGTAGATCCTCCAGGAGGACTCGGTGTCGCCCATCTCGTTGTGGAGCCTGGCGGCAAGGAACTTCCACTCGGGCTCGGCGGGCTGGAGGAGTTGGAGGCGGTCGAGGAGGACGAGGGTGGCGGAGTCCTCGCCGTCGTTGAGCTTCTGGTAGAGGAGGGTTCGGAGGGAGTCGATGGTTTCGGAGGACAGCTCGATGGGGTTGGAGATCGATTCGGGCTCGACGTCGAGCAGCTGGACCGGGTCGACGATGGCGGGGGAAGGGGCGTAGAGCTTTCCGGAGAGGAGGACGGTGAGGAGGAGGCATCCGACGGCGGCGGTGCGGAGGGGTTTGGTGGCGGGGTTAGGGTTTGAGGCGGAGCAAGCCCTAACCCTAGCCGTAGCCTTGGAATTGGGGGAGGGGGGGACTAGAGGACGGAATGGGGAGTCAATGGTTCACCTTAATTTAGTAGACTTTTTAATTTAGTCAATGGTTCACCTTAATCTTCATAAACAAAATCTGCCTAGTTTATGTACGATTAGAAAAAAAAAATTCCTTCACACGTCAAATAAGTGTAAATGCCCAAAACATGTCAAAGAAATGTCGAAAATGGTTTCCAAATATGCGACATGCTTCACAAAACGTTTGTATATTGCTCGATGTTTAAAGAAAAACGCAAGTAATTATCAACGTTTGTTTTTAAAATGTTGGTATATTTCTCGACGTTTAAAGACAAACGTAGGTAATTGTCAAACGTTGGTATATTGATCGACGTTTAAAGAAAAAACGCAAGTAATTATCAATGTTTGTTTTAAAAATATAGGTATATTTCTCGACGTTTAAAGACAAACGCAGGTAATTGTCAACCTTTGTTTAAAAACGTTGGTATATTACTCGACGTTTAAGGGCAAACGTAGGTAATTATCAACGTTTGTTTACAAACATTAGTATATTGTGCAACGTTTAAAGACAAATGCCGGTTATAACCAACATTTTTTTAAATACGTCGTTATATGCTAACTTAGCCGACATTTACAAAAATGTCGGAGGAATAAACGTCGGGAAAGACCTATTTTCTTGTAGTGTGGAAAGAATTTAATTTAACTTCCTAACAAATTTCGATCAAGTCTGAACATGGCTCTTGTTTGTATGATTTCAAGTATGACTCCAAAACTGAATTTTTAGATTCAATTTACGGGGTAATTTTAAGACATTCAATTTATGGAACAATTTTCATAAGGAAGATTAAATTTTGAGACCAAAAAACCTAGGATTTTTCTCACCTCAAATTAAAGTAAAATAATAGAAGGGTTTTTTCTTACCCAAAAATCTATGATTTTTCTCACCCAAAAATCTAGGATTTTTTCTCACCCTAAAACTTGCATGAAGCAAAGAATCGAGACTCTGGAGTTTGTTCGCAGCCGATGATTCTTCTCAGGTGGACATGGAGTCGACGAAGTCGAGCCTCCAAGGTGGTTGGCCAGCCGACGATTCACCACAGCCGCAGACGTCGACTTGGTCGCAGAAGTCGGGGACTATTCACCACAGCTGAGGAAGTTGGAAGCCGCTGAAGTGTAACTGCATGTTTTCAAAATCAAGGGTAATTTTGTTATTTCTCAGTTTTCCATAATTTTGGTGAATTTTAATTAATTTAATACTATTTAAATTGGTGTATTATGATTTTGGTGTTTTGCTAGTATAACCCTAGAAACTGTTTAGCCTAGAGACTAACCATGACCACGGAGACCTAACCAAGTATTTAGAATAGCAAATTTCCATTTTCTAGGCTAAGGGTATTTTGGTCATTTGGTGACTTTTGAATTATTATGGATTTTGGCCTTTTAGTAATGTGCTAATTGATAGTTAGGCCTTAACCTAGAATTTCTCTAATCTAGATGTTAACCATGGGCCTAGAGATTTGGTTTGAAATATTCATTACATGACAAGGTTAGTAATATCTAGATATTATTGTAGTAGGATATTTTTCTTAAGATATCGCTAGAAAGAAAGCCTTAGGACTAAATTGGACCAACGAATGGACTTGGATTTAGGTGGAGAAGCTTTAGCCATCCATCTACATCTAAACCCAAACCCTAGGCTGCCATAAGGATCCTCTCTCCCCTATTTAAATACTTAAATTCGTCCCCTTGCCTCCTTCTTTGAACGTACAAAACCCTAGTTTAGTGTTCTTCCCCAAATCACCCCATTTCATCAAATCAAGTCCAAATTGAGCCTAGTCTTTTGCATTGGGCTCCCCTACAATAGTAGAAGCCATTGGTGGATAGCTAGCAAGGGTTTGAAAGCTTTAGGACCGTTGCAAATCGAGGAAAACATTGATACTAGGCCCTTTACATTGAGATTCCAACTCTCAATAGGTAAACCTATCTACACCAATTGAAATCATGATTTTTCTTCATAGATGCATTCATTTAGGGTTCCCCTAGGTGTAGCCCAAGTTTGGTAGGATTTCGTGTCCGTTTGATACGCGTATCGGACACATATCCGACCGTAGTTGAACATGTTTGGTGAAATGTCTCAATGGATTGAATTTTAACTAATTTCAAAACAAATTTCAGATTTGGGTAGCCTAATAGGTGGGTAATAGATTTGTGAATGACTGAACACGTTTTGGATCTCTGTTCGTGTCCAAATTGGACACGAACCCACTGTTTAGACACTATACAGGGGAGTACTGTGCTCCCCTGCTGCTCGGGTGTCCTAGCGGACATGACACAGCACCCCGACACCTAAAAATTGGTGTGTGGGTGCGGGCAATCACTAGCACAGTGCACATAAAATTTGAGGCAATATCATTGAGTAGTTTAGGAGATATTCGATCTACACGGGTCGCACACACACGCGCGCGCGTATGAGGCCACTGATACGCGTTCCAAACTCGGACACGACACAACTTAGACACGATTCAGGCTACCCTAACCCTAGACCTAGACCTAGGCTACCCATTCGACACCACCACTTGGTGTCTTGGTGGACACACGTGTCCCTGAATGAGCCGACACGCGTGCACGAGACAGTGGACTGCAATGTCTCTGTCACCAGTTCGACTAGGTTTCGTGACACGATTTGGACACCATAACTAACACTTGTGGACACACATATGACCCCATGGTCGACACGAAATACCCCCTGACAAGAATGGTTGTTTGGGTTTTTCGAATTGGTTTTGGTCCAAAATGGATTTCAGATACATACTTGTAAAACCCCTCAAATTTTTACATTTTATGTTATTATTTTTTTATTTTATTTTTTTAAGTATTAAATAGATGTTATTTAATTCATTATTAATTATTTATATAGTTAGATATATATATGTGTATATATATATGCAAGTGTTTGTGTGTGCATTGTATTAGGAACTCCCTAAACCTTAATCCTAGTCTAGAAACCCTAGAATATGGAAAATTCCATATTCTAATTAATTAGTTATTGTTGTTTATTAATAGATAATTTATTTTAGTTATTATTAATAGATATGATTATCTATATATACTAACTTAGAACCCTAGAATCCTATATATATATATATATATATATATATATATATATATATATATATATATATATATATATATATATATATATATATATATATATATATAAAATATATATATATATAAAAAATATATATATATATATATATATATATATATATATAGCCTTCTTTAACCAAGTTCCTCATAACCCTAACCCTAGAGTTTTGTCTCCAAGCCGCCCCCCTGACCTCGCCTTCCCCTCGCCTACCTCCTCCCTCAAACCGAGACTCCTCGTCGACGTACAGAGGAGCGCGAGGCCGGACGGGACTGCGGCTGCTTCGAGCAGCAGAACCGGCGATCCCGGCGACCATCGGCCGTACCAGGCGCAGCCACCGCAACCAGACGGCACAGCCACCCCCCTACGGCGTGGCCAGGTAGCTCCCGACCCCCCCAGGTGGCGCTGCCACGTGGAAAACCCCCTTGCATGCGTAAAACCTAGTTTTAGGGTTTTTAATCCAATTTAATTCTGTTTTTATGATTAATTATTGTCTAATTATTGGTAATTAATTAGATCTAATTAAAGGGGATCATTAGTAATTAAGTATAGGATCTACATTAATTTTTGTGTGTATTAATAATATTTATTAGTATTTATTATTATTTATTTATGAACTTTATATCCTGTTAATTAATTAATTGTATTTACTGTTTTAATCATTAATTAATAATTTTATTATTAATTAAATAAAACTTTGTAGATGAAAAAGTTTGTAAAATTAATGTAGTATGTTATAATAATTTTTTCCATAAATTATAAAATTTTATTTGTAATTATTTTATATTAAAAACCGAGAACTTAAGATTTTTAAATTAATTCCTAATGACTATTTTTAATTTATATTATTTAATTGGTTATTAATTAAATAATATATATTATATAGAAAATGTTTGTAAAAATATACTTTACTGTATAAAAATATTTCCAGTATTTAATCATATTTATTTATATTTATTTAGATTTTTGTTAGGTAATTTTGATTTACTAGGTATATTATATAATTAATTGATATTAATTATATAATTATTTATAAATTGGTAAATGTTATGGTTTCTGTTGTAAATAGGTAATTAAGTTATTTTGGAAATTATTTTAGGTATTTTATATTTATTTACTAATTTTATATTTAATTATTTTGGAAATTATTAATTATGTGTTGTTATTGTGTGGAATAGTGAATTTAGATTTAATGGTTAAATTTAGGGTTTATAGTGATTTTTAGAATTTATTTAGAATTATTATGTATTCCTTGTTATTATTTAACCATTTATTTAATAAATAGTTTTAATGGTAATAAATTCATTTTCTGTAAAAAATATATATAATATATATTTATTATTCTGGTATTATTTAGTTTATTTTTAAAGTAGACTAAAAATGATTTTTAAGGATTTTTACTATTTTTGTTAGTATTATTAGGAATTGTGTATGCATGTGTGTATTAAATTGATTAGTTAATTAATTAATTAATTAATTATTTAATATTATGTTGTACTATTTTTACAGAATATAAAAGTATGATAATAAGTATATTTTACATACTTATTATTGTATAATTATTATTCATAATTATTGGTACTAGATAGTTGGTTTTAATAAAATACTATTGATTGTTGGTTAATTAGCAATTAATCAATTTAGTAAATTGTTAAATAGTGATTAATTATAAATCATGCTTGTTTAGGACTATTTGCTTCTCGGGACTCGGACTCTACTTTGGACCCGGATACTCAGTTGCTGGACACAGGCAAGTACACCTTGCTTGACATTACTATGCAGTAGTTTCAAATTCCCAGTTTATTGCTATTTGTGTGCACTCGTTGTAATGCCCCGCTCCGTACGAGGCATTTGGTTGGCTTATTGGATGGGATCAGAATATTGGACCGTGACTTATGTTGGGAATGAGAAGAATTGAGACTGATGCAGTCTCTCTTAGCTGGCTAGACGGAATGGGTATTGGAACGTAGCTCGCTGGTGGAGCTACGCTTAGTAGAATTTTGGGTGAGTGGAACTGTCCTTCCTCCTCCTTACTCCTTCATGCTTAATAGATGAAGTATTGAAATGCTATGAACTGCCCCTAAATGTCCCATATGTTAGTTGCTGAATAATAGAGATGCTTTTGCTGAGAATTATTGAAATGTACAACACATTGAACTGCTAATGTGATTCGATGCCTAAGATTGAATTGATAACCTTGTTCCTTATGCTTAATGCTGCTGAAACTATAAAACACTTGATTAATGAGATGCCTTGTAAATGATAGAATAAGAAGTGAACTGGCAGTGCTATCGACCCAATGAACTGAATGAAACACTAGAATCATGTACTCTTTCTATAACTGTTACAAGAATATGAAATGCTACCTGTCCCTTATAAGAAATGAATGTATGTTAAGTTCCTCTTAAGAAAGGAATAATATGAGATACATTGCAATGAAGCAATGAATGAGATATGATAAAGCTGGGATCGTTGAGATCACCAAATAAAATGATGGTAATGACGAAATGAATAAGTCATTGAATATGACTAATGATGCACTGTTGCCTTTACTTTCCTTAATATATTTTACCATACGATTTTGTTCACAATCGAGTCGGACACGCATTCGCATGGTCATGGACAACTTGTATACAAGGTTTGAGTAATAATTTCCTCGAACGGTTCCTAGGGCCCTGGGGACCGATTCGGCCTAGGAGGAAATAATGATGAGTGCTATGGGAGCACGGATAAGGCGGAGTGGCATAGAGACTCGCCACCTACTATGCTGACCGCATTATCTTAAAATGAAATAAAATGAAAAGAGTCCATATGGTTTAACAACACCAGTGACCATGTATTCGGGATGCATGCTAATGAATGTTTTGTGCAGGCAGAGTAAGTATATCGGATAACCTGTATTTGATGCAGGTACGAGAAGTCGGCTATCGGTAAGAAATCACATAATTGTGATATTGTATAAGTTGGTTTAACTTGCCTGCTTAACATGTTCCATTCAAGTATGCTAGAAAGATGCCTTGCTATAAATAGTGCTCAACCATAACATCTATGCTAAACGATGCTTGAAGTGAGAATTGCCATAATATGTTTAAGATGTTAATGATAAAAGATGCCTCAATGATGCCTTGTATGATAACACCAAGAATGCTAAAATAATATGTCCACATGAATGCTACTAAGAATATGTTTACATGCTTCACTCTGATTATTGCCCATGAACTGTAAACTGATGCTAGGCCCCAAGTAGAAAGATCACTCTAATAAATGCTTGCTTAAATGATCACCTTAATGTTGGTTTATGCGAGTTGGTTGGATTCTGCTCACCAGTACATAGATGATGTGCTGACCTACGTTTTGTGGGCAGGTACTCGTGCTTGGGATATTCTACACACGAAGATTGGCTTTATTGGTCCCGCGGCATCGAAGATTTGTTGGGCATACAGAAGCTCTCCTTATTCAAGATGATGTCTTCTGTTTATAAAGGGCATAATGTATGGAGCATTGTAATCAGTGGTACCAGTGAGATTGTAAGCCAAGTCGGTATATCGAGTTGTAATCCAATGTATCCAAATATCAAATGTAAGCTGTATAGCATTGTTCAGTTGGTTTCCAATGTAAAGTGAGATGTGCTGTAATCATTGTACTTCAATACAAGTCTTTTACTCTTCTTCAATTATCAATAAAGAGAATAAAGTTCTACATATCTCTGTGTGGCTTCAAGTTACTCTTTTTCTTCGCTGCTATAAAGAAACTGATGTGTTCTACTCGATAAGAAAGATTGTCCTCACCAAATTCAATTTGTCTGCTTCTGCCGCTGCGATGTGTTTCTATTTGAAGTAATTCGATTATGTACCATCTTTGCCTTGTACAAGTGCAATACCAGACTTGTACGACATCACGCCCAAGCGAGGACGATCGATTCCAAGAGATAAAATATGTGAATAAATGACTCTATGAATCGGGGCGTGACAAATTGGTATCAGAGCCAGGTTTTACGTCCTTGGTCTCTTTTTTGGTTCGTTTCAAATCAAAGTTGCATCGATGATTGACCAAAGTTGCTTCCGCGATCACTCAACGTTGCTTCCGCGATTAAATCAAAGATTGCTTCTGCGATTATATTGTTGTTGTTCTGTAATCATCCTATGTTGTTCGTATCTGAAAGATCATTGACCCTCTTGCCTGCTCACTGGATGTTCCATACAATAAGTCTATATACATTGTGATGCCCCTGAAAGAATGATTGTTGTTGGTTTGGACACAAATAACCCAACAATGACTCGATGCTATAGTATGCTATATTGTGAATGCTGTTAGAAATGTGGGAATATAGAAAAGTGGCTGGGTGTGCTGTAACAAGTTGAGAATTGCATGTGATGCTGAAAGATTTGGGAATGAATAATTGATGGATGAGTTCAGCAGAACTAGTGAGTTGACACATATGTGCTCGCTAGTACTTTTGAGACCTAAGAATGTTGGCTTGTGATATTGAGACCCCGAGATGTTGGCTAAGTGTTGTGACCATTATAGATCACGAATGTCCGGAATAGATTGAGTTGGTACTGTTTAAGGATGGCTTCGTTTCTGAGTGGTATATTGCCTCTACCACCTCAAAACGAGATGTATGTTGACCTTTCCATAGAATAGCAATGAGACTATCTGTGGGTACTGGGTAGTGCCGAGACTTAGCTGGTAGTCATGTATTATTGCTAGATGACTCGAGTGTCCCCTGACAGTGATGCTATGTTGGGTAGCGAGATTGTAGAAATGATAACGGTTGGCTTGGTTAGAAATTGTTTAGTCGAGTGATGACTCGAGCTAGTAAGACAGTTAGTATGCTACGGGTAAATAGACTTGGCTAGAGAATATTGTGGCTTAGAACATCTGAATGTTGACTTCGATTGGTTGGATACAAATCAAATGTGGCTAATACAAAGTTGGTTGCTAAGCTAAAAGTTTAAAAATATTATCGATGAATCAAAGGGATATTAGAAATCTGTGCCTTGATCCTAAGGTGTAATAGATGTCAATCCATCTTGATCACCAAAGGATAGTTATTGCATAGATGCATGATGCTGAAGAATTGAATTGTACTAGAAAAATAACAAGTAGTGACTCAGAATACTGTTGTTGCCTAGAGGATGGTTAAGTGATACATAAATTGTCGGATTGAATGGGATGAACTACTTGACCATTACTGTATGAGATTAAGAATGCCGTAAGATAGTTGATGATTGAGAAACAAATGGAAACGAGAAATTACAAACATGTTGGATAATGTCGGTATAGGTGATTGTTGGTTGGGATATAGATTGTTGGCTTATGACTTAGTGGTTTGACTCTGTCATACGGACCGAATAGTATGATTCCATAATTATGTTAAGACTATCGGAATCGATGACCCTTGAATAGTTAGCATTGGCTTATGGGTTCGTGTGGGTACAAGGGAATTTGAATAGAAATATGGATCATTGGGAATTTACTTGATGGATTATTAGAACGATGAGAATCGTATGTCGGGTTGGAATTTGACCGTAATGTTGATAGATCGATCTTAGTCGATCGTTGGATAAGTCTAGAGTGAGCCTCTGTGGGAATTATTCCTTGAGGAAGACACTAGATAGATAGACTTGACCCTAGAAACTGTGGGCTGCATGACCAATTGTTGGCATAACCAACAATGGCGATTAGTTATTCAGACTGAGTTAAAACCCATAGGTTTGGGTAGAGTTCCTTAGAACTGTTGGTTGCTTGTTGGCCTTAAGAATAAGAAACTAGTATAACCCTAGTAGCCGTCAACTCTAGGGAAGTCACCTGAACGATTAAGTTTAGCTATCAGTGTAGCTAACCTTAGAGACTGACTGAATAATAGGTGACCATTGGAGACCCATAGGATGACCTTGTGGCATTGAATGAGAGACAACGATAATGAGTATTGACCTAAGGGAATGTATGCTTCAACTTGAGCCTTAAGAGATGTTTGACCCTTGAGGATTATATGTCGGCTATAAGTGGGAATTGCAACCGTAAGGTAAGGCTTGAGTGTACCTATAGTCGGGTAGCTAAGTTAACCTTGACTGTTGCATAGAATTATATCCTGACTCGGGTAATCGATAGGGGGTGACGTCGGATTGTGTCTTATAGAAAAGATGAGTTGCCTCGGTGAAAAATATTGTTGGATTTGGGAAAGAATATGATTGCATGTTGTGAACTCTTGATATGGTTGGCTCTAAGTTAGACACTTGATCGAATGTTAGAAATGTCATGCTTGGGTATAAAACTTAACCAAGTTGTCCCTGATATTAAATATTGTGGCCGGGAAGATACTGATTGTGGCAAAATGAATAAAGCAATAAGTCAAATGAAAGGATGCTAAGTCGGATTTAGAAAAGTGAATTATATTGTGGCTGATCGAATCGTACTAACATGGAAGTTGGCTGAAGTACATATATTTTGGGGACGCCTAAAATATGTGTATAGACCCAGCCGAAGTGATTGGTTGCGATTGAGATAACATTATGGGAAAAATTTATCGCACTAGTACGGAATTTGGCTGAAATACATATGTTTTGGGGACGCCTAAAATATGTGTATGGATCCAAATGAAGTGATATATTGCGACCAAGATAGAATGCAAGGAAAATGTTAGTGAATCAATAAAAAGTTACAAGTAATTGAAAAAGAGATAGACAGATCGAATCGTTGATGGATTTAAATGGTACAGTTGGATATATATTTTGAAATGACCGAGTGGGCTGAAATGAATATTGATTTGAAGCTGAATGAGTAAACTCATGGTGATTAAGTGAATCTTGTGGAAGACTTGTTCCTTAAGTTTCGAGGACGAAACTTTTTCTGAGTGGTATATTATGTAATGCCCCACTCCGTACAAGGCATTTGGTTGCTTATTGGATGGAATCAGAATATTGGACCGTGACTTATGTTGGAAATGAGAATAATTGAGACTGATGCAGCCTCTCTTAACTGGCTAGACGGAATGGGTATTGGAACGTAGCTCGCTGGTGGAGCTACGCTTAGTAGAATTTTGGGTGAGTGGAACTGTCCTTCCTCCTCCTTACTCCTTCATGCTTAATAGATGAAGTATTGAAATGCTATGAACTACCCCTAAATGTCCCATATGTTAGTTGCTGAATAATAGAGATGCTTTTGCTGAGAATTATTGAAATGTACAACACATTGAACTGCTAATGTGATTCGATGCCTAAGATTGAATTGATAACCTTGTTCCTTATGCTTAATGCTGCTGAAACGATAAAACACTTGATTAATGAGATGCCTTGTGAATGATAGAATAAGAAGTGAACTGGCGGTGCTATCGACCCAATGAACTGAATGAAACACTAGAATCATGTACTCTCTCTATAACTGTTACAAGAATATGAAATGCTACCTGTCCCTTATAAGAAATGAATGTATGTTAAGTTCCTCTTAAGAAAGGAATGATATGAGATACATCGCAATGAAGCAATGAATGAGATATGATAAAGCTGGGATCGTTGAGATCACCAAATAAAATGATGGTAATGACGAAATGAATAAGTCATTGAATATGACTAATGATGCACTGTTGCCTTTACTTTCCTTAATATATTTTACCATGCGATTTTGTTCACAATCGAGTCGGACACGTATTCGCATGGACATGGACAACTTGTATACAAGGTTTGAGTAATAATTTCCTCGAACGGTTCCTAGGGCCCTGGGGACCGATTCGGCCTAGGAGGAAATAATGATGAGTGCTATGGGAGCACGGATAAGACGGGGTGGCATAGAGGCTCGCCACCTACTATGCTGACCGCATTATCTTAAAATGAAATGAAATGAAAAGAGTCCATATGGTTTAACAACACCAGTGACCATGTAGTCGGGATGCATGCTAATGAATGTTTTGTGCAGGCAGAGTAAGTATATCAGATAACCTGTATTTAATGCAGGTACGAGAAGTCGGCTATCGGTAAGAAATCACATAATTGTGATATTGTATAAGTTGGTTTAACTTGCCTGCTTAACATGTTCCATTCAAGTATGCTAGAAAGATGCCTTGCTATAAATAGTACTCAACTATAACATCTATGCTAAACGATGCTTGAAGTGAGAATTGCCATAATATGTTTAAGATGTTAATGATAAGAGATGCCTCAATAATGCCTTGTATGATAACACCAAGAATGCTAAAATGATATGTCCACATGAATGCTACTAAGAATATGTTTACATGCTTCACTCTGATTATTGCCCATGAACTGTAAACTGATGCTAGGCCCCAAGTAGAAAGATCACTCTAATAAATGCTTGCTTAAATGATCACCTTAATGTTAGTTTATGCGAGTTGGTTGGATTCTGCTCGCCAGTACATAGATGATGTGCTGACCCACGTTTTGTGGGCAGGTACTCGTACTTGGGATATTCTGCACACGAAGATTGACTTTATTGTTCCCGCGACATCGAAGATTTGTTGGGCATACAGAAGCTCTCCTTATTCAAGATGATGTCTTCTGTTTATAAAGGGCATAATGTATGGAGCATTGTAATCAGTGGTACTAGTGAGATTGTAAGCCAAGTCGGTATATCGAGTTGTAATCCAATGTATCCAAATATCAAATGTAAGCTGTATAGCATTGTTCAGTTGGTTTCCAATGTAAAGTGAGATGTGCTGTAATCATTGTACTTCAATACAAGTCTTGTACTCTTCTTCAATTATCAATAAAGAGAATAAAGTTCTACATATCTCTGTGTGGCTTCAAGTTACTCTTTTTCTTTGCTGCTATAAAGAAACTGATGTGTTCTACTCGATAAGAAAGATTGTCCTCACCAAATTCAATTTGTCTGCTTCTGCAGCTGCGATGTGTTTCTATTTGAAGTAATTCGATTATGTACCATCTTTGCCTTGTACAAGTGCAATACCAGACTTGTACGGCATCACGCCCAAGCGAGGACGATCGATTCCAAGAGATAAAATATGTAAATAAATGACTCTATGAATCGGGGCGTGACACTCGTCTCCATTGATGACTACCCAGTATAGTGTTAGTATAACTTGACACCGTCTCAGACACGTATCACATATGAGTGAGCTGAGTACAGAGGTTATGTGTTGACTGGCCCTTAACATATGAACTTGAGTCTGTTAGCAGTTTGGTTTAGTTACATTATATTTACTATGACGTCTTGCATATTGTTCGTACCGCGTATACGGTACGAGTACATTGGGTGGGGAGAGTCTATTAGTGGTGTATGAGAATTTCTGTTTCCAATGTACGCTGGATGCTCGTAGCCCCTCGTTTCTCAAACTGTAGAACGCTTGGTGGCAGTTTCTTCTTCTTCTCCCCCTCTCACGTGCCACTAGAGATGTCTCGAGAGCATTTACACATAGATGGTTAGAACACCTATATTGCTTACCTTGTATTTCATGTCCTTGTTTGGTTAGGGAAATACTTGGTTGCATACTTTACAGTTACTTTTACATTACTGCTCAGTATTATCATGCATGTCGATTTCCTGTATATTTGTTATGTCCCTCTGAGGACCTGGTATCTTTTCCAGAGCTTGACGAGCACTTATTCCCGGCTGATTACGGAATAGAGGGACTTGTTGACGACGACTTTGAGGTGGAGCCGCAGCCTTGATCCTCTGGAGGCTAGCTACATCTTCAGACGTGGGTTTTATTTCCAGTATTCCGTTTATTTCTATTTACTACTTCATTTCATTCCAGTTGTACTCATTTACTTATTTAGTGGACTGTTCTCCACTAGTCATAGTTGACATTTGGACTCTGTGGCACTGATGAATTACTATTCAGTTATCTCTTACTTTATTTCATGGATGAGACTAGTTTACCTGCATGTGATGTTACTTTATTAGTTTTACTTCAGCGCACTACGATCATATCATAGTCCATTAAATTGGGTTTAGCTATTCTTGATTGTACAGCTGGCATGCCACGTGTTCCCAATCCGATTATTTGGAACTGGGGCGTGACAATACTTATAGTGCTGTTCAAAAATGATTAAAAAAGGGTAAATTCAAATTTAGGATTTCAAAATGAGTTAATACATTACCTGGGTTAAGATTTGATAAGTTTCCAAGTTGGGTTTTCATATATGGTTTAGGTTTGAGTTTAAGTTTTGGTTTCGAAATTTGATTCCAGGTTTCTTTTGTCTGATACATTTAGGACTATAGGTATGGTTGTACTATATACATATGCCTGATATATACCTGGGCCTATATGTAAGTATGTACTAATATTTGAGAGTATATTTTCATACCAATATATATATATGTTAGTTCATTTTTGGGAATGTACTGTGTATATATTTGAGTAAGGTTATATAGATAGGTTGTTGAGTGAGAGTTGAAATATTGGGGTTATGACGGTTAGGGGTTGGTCTGTGAGATTGAGAGAATTATGAGATTACAGAGAGTGATATGAGAAAAGGGGATGGAGGTGGAGTAGCAGCAGGCAGTGTGCTGTCTTGCCTTGGCATGGCTTGGCCTGGCAGGACATGTTGCAGCCAGGCAACAACAGCAGTACAGTGAGCTAGCCCTGCCTAGGCTTACTTGGCCTTGGCTGCTTGCTGGCTTGGCATCTGCTTAGGTTGGTTGGTTGCCTTTGAGTGTGAGAGTGGAGTGGATGAGTGAGTTTATGTGCGAGAGTTGAGTAGGGTTTAAGTTAGCAGTTGGTTTAGGTATTAGAATATGAGTGTTGAGTTTATGAGTAGGATATATAGTGGGAGTGAGTGTTACCTTGATTTTAGACCATGAGATTAGAGTAAAGTTTTGGGTAGAGAGCTGGTTGTAAAGGGTTTTGGTAAATATGTATGTAAGGTTATATATGATATAGGTTAGTTAGATTAAGGGGATGTGGTAGAGTAAATATGGTATTTATATTCAAGGTAGAGGTTAGGTTTAGCCATAGGCTATGGGGGTTAAGTTTCCCTTTCATATATATTATAATGATATATAGGAATAATGTATTACAAGTATTGAGATGTATGTATATACATTATAAGGTAGATATATAGATGTGGTATAGGGTAAAACCTAGATAGACTAAAGGATGACCAAGTTGGACTCATAGTTGACCAATCTTGACTTGTTTACCAAATTTGACCTAGAGTTGACAAGTTGACCAAAAGTCAACTTTTGACCTAGATTGACCTAGTTTGACTTACTTTGACTTGCTATGAACTAGTATGACCTAATACGACTTTGTTTGACTTTGTTTGACCTAGTTTGACCTAGACAGTTGACCAGGTTTGACTTAGAGTTCACCTTGGCCTTGATTGACTTAGAAATCATGTAAACTGTATCGTATATTTCATTTACCTTATATTTGAATACATCATAACCTGTATTGCTTTAACTAGGATTTTGAGACTCCGATTCAGGCATCTGTTTTTCATTAGTCGTTCAGGTTACCAGGCGAGTACATTCTCCGATAATATTTCTATTTTATGATATCGTCTATGTTTCTTGTATTTAGTGTAGATATCATTGTTCTCTTGACACATTGTTTACACGGATTGGTATTGTCTGGATTCCGTCATGAGATGTTATTTCTTGTATTTCTTGGTATATCCTGAGCAAGTCTTTCCTAGTTCCTTGAGCATTATATAGACAGGATTCCTGCAAAAGCTAGCTACCTTCTCAGAGAATCACGTGTCATGACGTGTCATGGTTGGATCCACTATATTAGTCAGGGATGGAGGAGTTAGCATAGATATGTGATCAATACCCCACAGTACCAGTATTGTATCACCATTGTATCCTCACTGTATAGTGTTAATCATACACTCACGTATGATTAGCCAGGCCAAACATTGTATCTAGTTCTAAGCCGATCACATGTTGAAACTAGTGCTAAACTTATATACATAGCAGTTCCAGATTTTCGTACATGTCATACTCTGTTCTCTTGCCTTATCTCATTACAGTTTTGATATACCCTGTCAGGATGCATGTACACTCTACTTTACCTAGTATATTCTCTCTATCTACTGCTACATTTTTAATATTGTATAACTAGAACTGTTGTTTGAGATTTTCTACTCGTTTTTGTCCTGACTGGACCTGTTGGAAATATTATAGATGATGAGGAGGAGTGCCCTACCAATTACGGTCCCCATGACGTGGTTGGTATAGAGTTGGATACCCAAGTGCAGCAGGGGCTAGCTCTAGAAGATGATGCCTTGGGATAGTTTAGCTGGTTCTAGTATAGTACTAGACTCTATCTCCAGATTACTTTGGCTTGTTATTATTTGTTAGTTGTTTGTATTGAGATTGTTGACTCAAAGATTTTGGACTTGTATTATTCTGTATTGGATTTTCAGGATGATATTTATAAATCTTGTTGTCTTTATCTTTCAGTATTATCTATCGTCATTCTTAGAGTTTGTGATTGAGTATATTATATTGTCATTGGTTATCCTCCGTTCGGAGTTGACCATTCTCGACATATTTTGATATTATAACTATTGTTGGATAGTGGACCTAGACAGCGTTCTACGTCGTTTCTGTGGCGTAGGCTGGGACGCTGTTACGTACTCGTACCCTTACCTCGAGTGCGGGTCGTGACACATTTTTAGTGGTGGCCCATGTAGGTCAGAAGTCGCAATTAGTGCGATGTCGTAGTGGTGCTCGACTTAGAGTGCTGCTACGAGCCTGCTATTGTTTTAGAAGATATAGGCTATAGGCTAAGGGTACTTGTCACGACCCATTACCCAAATTGTTGGGCCGGGCCGAGTCATGTCCAGCCTGTACTTGAGATAATGCACAGTAAGCTGTTCTAGAAATAACAAGATAAGACTAAATGTGCTAACAGTTCTATAAGTGAATAAAAGTCATAAATGCTCCAAACACAAAAGTTGCCTCATATAGAAATAAGTCCAAAGTACAAGTCTGAAATGTAAAACTGGATACATGTCCAGTTACAAAAATACGTAGTCTAATACATGACTAGTCTCAAAAAGTCTAAAGCAAAAAGACAACTAGGCGAGGTTCCCCGCAGGAACATCCTCGTAAAGCAAAGCCGGGTCCTCGGCAGTAACTCCATAATGCGAATCACAGAGCAACTCCTCCTCAGTAAGTATACCTACAACGTTATCCTGTCGGGACGGGAGCAAGTACTAAATCTAACAAACATATAATATTGATCATGTGATGAAAAGAAATGAGATATCATGTTTGTTCAGTTTTAGGTACATTTTATCATGGCAATAGATATTCATTTTAAAGTTTAAAACTGTAGTAGGTGAGTGATCAGTCAATAGGTAATCAGGATGTACAGCGGTACATATTAATTTTCTGATGTGCACATACGTACACATAATGCCATCGGTGTATATCCATACACAAATACGGGACCAGACATACGACACAGATACATATAGAATATAACGGTGCTCGGTAATTACATACGGAGAAGGGGGTCATGATCACGTACACTTACTAGCAGTTTCCCCTTAACCCGTTGTTTAAACATGTGAGAGATATGAAAACTATCCTAAACATGGCAGAGACTGAAAGTAATACAACATGCAAAGTTTTAACTTGCTACCCCAAGGATCAGCATTTAACATGGTTGGTGAATCACAGTTTATGGTTTATAGCAGTATGTAAAGTTTGTAGAAAGTACTTGCCTCTAGCAAAGCAAAGCAAGCAAGCTGCGATAAAAGTGCTATAGATGTCTGGTAACTCGTCACTGTAGAAATAAATACATAAACTTAGTTTTTACACTAAGCTAAAACACTAAGACACTAATTTGTGAAACACGACTTGTGACTGGGCACCTAGCCAAAATGATGACTTTAGCATAGGAGACTAATGTGGGGTGACACACTACTATAACTAACTTTCTAGGGTCTTTACACTAGTGAGGGGTGAGGTTCAACACGGCTAAAACTCAAAATAACACAAAAAGTTACAAGTCGTAATTATTCAATAAATAAATCAAATGAACATTATTTTCTAACAATTTTTGAGATAGACAAAAAGCTTAATTTTACATAAAACAAAGTACCAAAATGATCCTTGTTAATTATAGAAATTTATTATAATTTTTCTGGAATTTATTTACCAGTATGTATATTTTATAAAAATCAGTTTTCCTAAGTACACAGAAAATGAGTTCTGGTTTCATATGCCAAAACTGTGGCAAAACTATAAATTAAATACTGTAAAAATTATACTAAATTAGCTAAATTAACATAGTATCTAAATACTATTTTTCTAGAATTTTAACAACAATTAAAGTATTTTTAGAAATTCAAAAACAACATTGCACACAATCTGAAATTAAATAATTAATTATCGGCGTATTTTGTCCATGTACATAGTTTGAACCAAAGTTCAATTATAGGACCCAAGGCCATGAATCAAGTCCAATATGACTTGTACAGGTCTTGAATGTGTGAAAATACATTTGGGTCCAAAAACCCATGCTAGGCTTGGACACCAAATGGTTGCAGTAATTTAAATACACAAAAATACAAGGACGTAGAAATACATAATAAATATTAATATTTTAATAGGGCAAAATTTTACATAGTAGTTATAAAAATATGATAATTATTTTATAAAGATAATTTACACTAGGTAGTGTGAAATATATATAAAATGTATATCTACAATATTTATATTTACATATAAATATATAGACATTTACATAATGGATATATACATACATATGTTTAAAAAATACATATATATATATATAGGAAAATACTTAACTATAAAGTATATATATATATATATATATATATATATATATATATATATATATATATATATATATATATATATATATATATATATATATATATATACAAATATTGTATACATATATATATAATAGTATATATATAATAATAATATATATTCACATGAACATATATACATATATACATATATGTACATAAATACATAAATATATATATATATATATATATATATATATATATATATATATATATATAAAAAATATATATATATATATATACATATACATACATACATATTATAATAAAGTACTAAATATAACATATATATATATTTTTTTTTAATAAAGTACTAAATATAACATATATATATATATATATAAATATATATATATATATATATATATATATATATATATATATATATATATATATATATATATATATACAGCATATAAATATATAAAATACAGTATAATAATACATATATATATATACAAATATAGGTATATACCTATATATAAATAACAGAAAAAGAAAAAGAAAAAGGAAAAAAAATAGAAACAGCAGCACAGGAGAAGAGGGGGGATTCGAACTCGGGCCACTGAGCCAAGTTCTTAGACTCGGTCGGGCTGGCCAGGGGGTCAGCCCGCAGCTTCTGTTAGAGTTAGGGTTTTAGTTTAATTTATTTAGGTTTTAGAATTAATTATACATATAAAAAAAATAATAACAATCCTGTGTCCTGACAGTTAGGGACACAGGAGTCTACGTGTCCGTGCTATGCACGACACGTACGAGCATCTATTCTCGTGTCCAAGCACTGGACTAGTGTCCCCGTGTCCTGGCGAACCACATACGTGGATTCGAGACACGGACGACACGAACATGACACTGCCACTTACGTGTCCGGTGATTGGGGAGGGTTTCGAAGGCCGTGGACGGCTGAGGAGTGGTTGGGGCGGTGGTGCTCGGGTGGCGCTGGGTGCGGTTCGTCGCGGCGCGTCGACTGGGGGTGGTTGATGATGACGGCGACTACGGTGGAGGCTGGACGGGGTAGATGGCCGGAGTTAGGGTTTGGGGCTTAGGGTTTGGGGGAAGAACGGGGCTGTGGTCAGCGGTGGTTAGGTCGTAGTGGTGGTGGTCGACTGAGGGGAGTGAGGGGGTTTATATAGGGGGGTCGAGTCGGTCGGGGGGGGGCGTGCGCTGGCCGAAAATAACGGGGGCAGTCGCGTTGGCGGTCGTCTGGCAGTCGGGTCGTCGGAGGTGGGTAGATTAGGATTTAGCGTTTAGGTCCCCCCTAGTTTAGGAAATTACCGATAGGTCCTAATAGTTACTGAATGCAAATTGGAATTTGCATTCCGCATTAAAAACAATTAGTTAATTGCAAACTGAAATTATAACAATTCAATAAATTACATAACTATATAAAAACAATTCTAAAAATTACATAATGATATTAAAACATTTAAATTAATTGCAAAATGATATTTTTGTATTTAAAAATCATTTAAAAATGATTTAAAAATTCTAGAAAAATTCCTAAAAATCATAATAAATATTTTAAGGCTAAAAATGACATTAATAATTAATTAACACTAATTAAGTAAATTTTGAAAAATAGGGGCTCACAAGTCTTCCCTCCTTGAAAAATTTTGTCCTCGAAATTCACAAGGATTGAAGACCCTACAATAATCTAACATAGCAAGCAATGCAACATATGACTAAGGCTATGATAGAAACTAACCTCTAAGGTATCAAGCGGGAATGGGTGGTTCCCTCGCAGTGGTTGGATCGAACAAGTAAGGGTATCTCTCCCTCATGTCCGACTCCCTCTCCTAAGTAGATTCGCCCGGAGAGTGACGGCTCCAAGCTACTCATACTAAGGGTATAACCTTGTTCCTCAGCCTCTTCTCTCTCCTGTCTAATATCTTTACTGGCTGCTCAGAAACTGTAAGGCTCGGTCCGACCTGCAACTCTGAATGATCTAGCACATGACTGGGTCTGGAACATATCTTCTCAGCTGAGTTACGTGAAAGATATCGTGGACTCCTGCTAGGTTGGGTGGAAGTGCAACCCTGTAAGCTACCTCTCCAATCCTGCCAAGTATCTCGAATGGCCCGATGTATCTGGGGCTCAGCTTCCCTCCTCGTCCGAACCGGATCGTCCCTCTAGTAGGTGATATCTTCACTAGCACCATATCACCGTCTGCGAACTCCATCGGTCTGCGACTAGCATCAGCCCAGTTTTTCTGCCTGTCCTGAGCTACTCTGAGCCTGTCTCTGATCATCCCGACTTTCTCTGCTGCATCCGTGATCATCTCTGGCCCAAGCATAACTATGTCTCTAACATCATTCCAAAAGAGCGGCGTGCGACATCGTCGTCCATATAGCGCCTCGAAATGAGACATACCGATACTGGCTTGGTAGCTGTTGTTGTATAAAAACTCTACCAAGTGCAGATGGCTCTCCCAAGATCCTCCAAAGTCCAGCTCGCAGGTCCTCAGCATATCCTCCAGTGTCTGTATCGTCCTCTCGGACTGCCCATCTGTCTGCGGGTGGTACGCCGTACTGAACTTGAGCCTACTTTCCAACTCCTCCTGTAAGCTCCTCCAATAGTGGGACATAAATCTGATGTCTCTGTCGGACACAATGCTCACCGGCACTCCGCGTAGGCAAACTATCTGCTGTATGTATAGCTCTGCCAACTTCTCGGTAGAAAGCCCCACCTTGAAGGGTATGAAGTGCGCACACTTCGTCATCCTGTCCACGATGACCCAAATGGCATCCTTCACTCCTTGGAAACGAGGAAGCCCTGAGACGAAGTCCATCATAATATGTTTCCACTTCCACTCGGGAATGGGTAATGGCTGCAACTAACCAGCTGGCCTCTGCCGCTCCACCTTGACCTGCTGGCAAATTAGGCATCTCGAGATGAAACGTGATACATCCCTCTTCATCCCGTGCCACCAAAGATGTTCCCGCAAGTCATGGTACATCTTGTTAGCACCAGAGTGAATAGAATATCTCGATCGGTGTGCCTCCTGCAAGACTGCCTCTACCAGCTCTCCCTTCGGCACGCACAATCGGCTGCCATGCCTCAAGGATCCATCCTCTGCTATAGTGAAGTCATCCAGCAATCCAGCTAAAGCCTGGGCTCGAAGTCTGCGAAGGCTCTCATCTGTAGACTGTGCCTCCCGGATCTGCTCCATCAAACCTGACTGAATGTCAAGCGCCATCATCTGTATCACTGATCCTGGCCGAACTAGCTCGATACCAAGCTTCTCCAGATCCGCCCGCAAATACCGATCTATCATCAGATACCATGCCATCGGATCCCTGCTCAGCGCATCCGCCACCACATTTGCCTTCCCAGGGTGATATTGTAAATCGATGTCGAAGTCTTTCATCAACTCCAACCATCGTCTTTGCCTCATGTTCAGCTCTTTCTGCGTGAACACATACTTCAAGCTTTTGTGGTCAGTAAAGATTTCCACACGCTCTCCGTATAAGTAATATTTCTATAACTTGAGTGCAAAGATCACCGCAGCTAACTCTAGGTCATGGGTAAGATAATTTCGCTCATGAGTCCGCAATTGCCTGGATGCATAAGCAATCACTTTTCCATGCTGCTGTAGGACACATCCTAGCCCCTTCCCTGAAGCATCGCTGTATATGGTGAAACCTCCAGAACCTGAAGGTAATGTCAGAACTGGAGCAGTCGTCAGCCTCCTCTTCAGCTCCTCAAACGCTGCCTGGCAGTCCTCTGACCAAATGTACTCTGCGTCCTTCCGTATCAGCTTCGTCATGGGTTCAGCTATCCTAGCAAAGTCCTGGACGAACTTTCTATAATAGCCTGCTAAACCCAGAAAGCTCCTGATCTCTGAAACTGACGTCGAAGCCTTCCATGTCTCAACTGCAGCAATCTTCCTGGGATCCACCGAGATTCTATCTCCAGTAACTACATGGCCGAGAAACTTCACTCGGTCTAAAAAGAACTCGTACTTCGGCAATTTGGCAAACAATCTCTCCTGCCTCAGAATCCCCAAAACTATCCGCAAGTGCTCTGCATGCTCCTCCGGCGTCTTCGAGTATATCAGGATGTCGTCGATAAACACTACGACGAACTTATCCAGATACTGGTGGAATGTCTTATTCATCAAATTCATAAAGACAGCTGGCGCATTTGTGAGACCAAATGGCATCACCAGAAACTCGTACTGCCCGTACTTCATATTGAACGCCATTTTCTGGATGTCTGCTGCCCTGACCTTCACCTGGTGGTACCCGAATCTCAAGTCTATCCTGGAAAACACCTTCGCCCCGCTCAACTGGTCGTACAAATCATCTATCCTGGGCAGAGGATATTTGTTCTTGATGGTGATGGCATTCAACGCCCGGTAGTAAATACACAACCGGACTGTACCATCCTTCTTAGGCACAAAGAGCACTGGCGCTCCCCATGGAGAAGCACTGGATCGAATGAAACCCTTTTTTAACAGGTCATCAATCTGCTCTTTCATCTCTACGACCTCCTTGGGATTCACTCTATAGCAAGCCCGGGATACTGGTGATGAACCCGGTACTAAATCTATAGTGAACTCCATATCTCTGTCAGGCGAAAGTCCTAGAAGATCCTCTAGGAATACATCCATAAACTCCCTGATGATAGGGTGTGGCGGTGCTACGTCCCCAATTGTCGTACAACAGTTCGGCTCTAGGCTGATCTCCGGCCATGTCCTCCTGACACTGAATGGTGCTGTGCCTGGGGGACTAAACAAAATACTACCCTCATGACAATCTATAGATGCATGGGCATAGCTAAGCCAGTCCATCCCCAATATGATATCATAACCGGGGAGTGGCATCACAAAGAATCGTCCCCTGAACTCTCTCCCGGCTACAAAAATAGAACATCTATAGATAGCTCTAATAGGCACTGGTCCTCCTCCCGTCATCACTCTACTAATCTCCGCAGTAGGTGTAGCTACTAGATGGTGTTTATGCATAAACTCTAATGATAGAAAGCTATGAGATGCACCAGAATCAAACAAACATAGAGCTAGAAAAGTATGCAAATAAACATGACCTGTGATGACGTCAGCTAAGTAATCTTGCTCCGAAACCTGCTCCGGCTTCGGCTCAAGAGCTAGACTATAAACCTTCCCCTGAGGTCCCTTCTGCTGCTGCAGATGCTGCCCAAACCTCTGCTGCTGAGTCGGGAGTGGTCCTCTAGTTATCCTGGCTGCTGGGCACTCTCAAAGCTGATGAGTGGCAGACCCATAAGCCAAACACTGCCCCAACTTCTTCCTGCAGATGGAAGCGTCGTGGCCTACCCTCTTGCAGAATGCACAAAAACCTTCCTTCGGCTGCTGTCGGGGTCCCGGGGCTCAAACTGGCGGGGTCGGGTGATGTGATATAGGGGGACGGTAGGTCTGCTGGGGCAGCGTCGGTGCTCTCTGCTGGAAAGCCTGACGCTTGGACGGTCCCTCATGATGTACAGAAGTCGGCCTCTTGCATGACAGAAGACGCTCCTCGATGCCCCGGGCCAACTCTAGGCTCTGGTAATAGTCAGTCGTACCGTTCGCCACTATAAGAATGCCAATGTCTGGAACTAGACCGTGGCAAAACCTACGGGTTATCTCCTCTGGATCTGCAACCAGGCTAGGAGCGAAATGGCTCAGGCGACTAAACTCTGCCGCATACTCGTCAACAGAACGGTTCCCCTGCTGGATGTTCTGGAATCGTAGCCCCATGGCTACTCTAGCAGTGGTCGAGAAGAATTTCTTCATGAACTGGGTCTTGAACTGGTCCCAAGTGGCTCTCCCTCTCGCAAACAATGGCTCATTCCAGAACCAGACTCCTGCCAAGTCTATCAGCAGAAATCCTGCTACCCTCGACCTGGAGGTCACCCGGCATCCTAACTCCAAGGAGCTTCCTCTCTACCGAGTCTAGCCAGTCATCTGCTACTACTATACCCTTAGTCCCTGATAACTCCTTGGGATTCAGACCCATGAAGTCCTTGATCATCCTCGCTCTCTGCCGTGGCTCTACAGGTGGTGGGACCATGGTACGTTCCTCAGAACGCTCCATGCTCTGGCGGAGTAGGGTAGTCTGCTCCTGATGGGTCGTTAGGAACCCCTGGATCATAGTGAGCAGTTGGTTCCCGTCGAGTGTGACGGAAGCCTGGGTAGGTATAGTGATAGGGGGTGGTGGAAGTATTGGGTTCTGCTGGACATGTGATATGGAAGGTGGTGGAGGCATCGGGGTTTATGGATCTGTGGAGTGGGGGAATGTGGTAGGTGGAGGTGGGGGTGTATCAGTCAACTGGTCAGCTGACTGGATATGGAGTACGCCATTCTCAGGTGTAACATACTGGGATGAACGAGTAAGCACCATCTAATTACAAATAAAAATGACTTATAAGGACTTGTTTAAAGTAAGCAATCATAGACAAGAAAATCTAATTATAATAATAAGCATGTGATGTATTTCCTATGTTGCAATCCTAGCATTCCTCTAGGTGTTCTAAGCGTCATTCCTAATGTTGTCTAATTACCTTAAGTTCCTAATTGCAGGCATGCTTGGTACAATAACGTAACCAAACAATTTAGTCAGGACCTGCATGGGCCACCACTAAAAATATGTCACGACCCGTTACCCAAATTGTTGGGCCGGGCCGAGTCATGTCCAGCCTGTACTTGAGATAAAGCACAGTAAGCTGTTCTAGAAATAACAAGATAAGACTAAATGTGCTAACAGTTCTATAAGTGAATAAAAGTCATAAATGCTCTAAACACAAAAGTCGCCTCATATAGAAATAAGTCCAAAGTACAAGTCTAAAATGTAAAATTGGATACATGTCCAGTTACAAAAATATGTAGTCTAATACATAACTAGTCTCAAAAGTCTAAAGCAAAAAGACAACTAGGCGAGGTTCCCTGCAGGAACATCCTCGTAAAGTAAAGCCGGGTCCTCGGCAGTAACTCCATAATGCGAATCACAGAGCAACTCCTCCTCAGTAAGTATACCTACAACGTTATCCTGTCAGGACGGGAGCAAGTACTGAATCTAAAAAACATATAATACTGATCATGTGATGAAAAGAAATGACATATCATGTTTGTTCAGTTTTAGGTACATTTTATCATGGCAATAGATATTCATTTTAAAGTTTAAAACTGTAGTAGGTGAGTGATCAGTCAATAGGTAATCAGGATATACAGCGGTACATATCAATTTTCTGATGTGCACATACGTACACATAACGGCATCGGTGTATATCCATAAACAAATGCGGGACCAGACATACGACACAGATACATATAGAATGTAACGGTGCTCGGTAAATACATACGGAGAAGGGGGTCATGATCACGTACACTTACTAGAAGTTTCCCCTTAACCCGTTGTTTAAACATGTGAGAGATATGAAAACTATCCTAAACGTGGCAGAGACTGAAAGTAATACAACATGCAAAGTTTTAACTTGCTACCCCAAGGATCAGCATTTAACATGGTTGGTGAATCACAGATTATGGTTTATAGCAGTATGTAAAGTTTGTAGAAAGTACTTGCCTCTAGCAAAGCAAAGCAAGCAAGCTACGATAAAAGTGCTATAAATGTCTGGTAACTCGTCACTGTAGAAATAAATACAAAAACTTAGTTTTTACACTAAGCTAAAACACTAAGACACTAATTTGTGAAACACGACTTGTGACTGGGCACCTAGCCAAAATGATAACTTTAGCATAGGAGACCAATGTGGGGTGACACACTACTATTACTAACTTTCTAGGGTCTTTACACTAGTGAGGGGTGAGGTTCAACACGGCTAAAACTCAAAATAACACAAAAAGTTACAAGTCGTAATTATTCAATAAATAAATCAAATGAACATTATTTTCCAATAATTTTTGAGATAGACAAAGCTTAATTTTACATAAAACAAAGTACCAAAATGATCCTTGTTAATTATAGAAATTTATTATAATTTTTTTGGAATTTATTTACCAGTATGTATATTTTATAAAAATCAGTTTTCCTAAGTACACAGAAAATGAGTTCTGGTTTCATATGCCAAAACTGTGGCAAAACTATAAATTAAATACTGTAAAAATTATACTAAATTAGCTAAATTAACATAGTATCTAAATACTATTTTTCCAGAATTTTAACAGCAATTAAAGTATTTTTAGAAATTCAAAAACAGCATTGCACACAATCTGAAATTAAATAATTAATTATCTGCATATTTTGTCCATGTACATAGTTTGAAGCAAAGTTCAAATACAGGAACCAAGACCATAAATCAAGTCCAATATGACTTGTACAGGTCTTGAATGTGTGAAAACAGATTTGGGCCCAAAAACCAATGCTAGGCTTGGACACCAAATGGTTGCAGTAATTTAAATACACAAAAATACAAGGACGTAGAAATACATAATAAATATTAATATTTTAATAGGGCAAAATTATACATAGTAGTTATAAAAATATGACAATTATTTTATAAAGATAATTTACACTTGGTAGAGTGAAATATATATAAATATATATCTACAATATTTATATTTACATATAAATATATAGACATTTACATAATGGATATATACATACATATGTTAAAAAAAATACATATATATATATATATATATATATATATATATATATATATATATAGGAAAATACTTAACTATAAAGTATATATATATACAAATATTGTATACATATATATAATAGTATATATATAATAATAATATATATACACATGAACATATATACATATATACATATATGTACATAAATACATATATATACATATACATACATACATATTATAATAAAGTACTAAATATAACATATATATATATATATATATATATATATATATATATATATATATATATATATATAAATACAGCATATAAATACAGCATATAAATATATATAATACAGTATAATAATACATATATATATACAAATATATGTATATACATATATATAAATAACAGAAAAAGAAAAAGAAAAAGAAATAGAAACAGCAGCACAGGAGAAGAGGGGCGGGGGATTCGAATTCGGGCCACTGAGCCGAGTTCTTAGACTCGGTCGAGCTGGCCAGGGGGTCAGCCCGCAGCTTCTGTTAGAGTTAGGGTTTTATTTTAATTTATTTAGGTTTTAGAATTAATTATACATATAAAAAAATAATAACAATCCTGTGTCCTGACAGTTAGGGACACAGGAGTCTACGTGTTCGTGCTATGCACGACACGTACGAGCATCTATTCTCGTGTCCAAGCACTGGACTAGTGTCCCCGTGTCCTTGCGAACCATATACTTGGATTCGAGACACGGACGACACGGATATGATACTGCCACTTACGTGTCCGGTGATTGGGGAGGGTTTCGAAGGCCGTGGACGGTTGAGGAGTGGTCGGGGCGGTGGCGCTCGGGTGGCGCTGGGTGCGGTTCGTCGCGACGCGTCGACTGGGGGGTGGTTGATGACGACGGCGACTACGGTGGAGGCTGGACGGGGTAGATGGCCGGAGTTAGGGTTTGGGGCTTAGGGTTTGGGGAAGAACGGGGCTGTGGTCGGCGGTGGTTAGGTCGTAGTGGTGGTGGTCGACTGAGGGGAGTGAGGGGGTTTATATAGGGGGGTCAAGTCGGTCGGGGGAGGCGTGCACTGGCCGGAAATGGCGGAGGCAGTCGCGCTGGCAGTCGTCGGGCAGTCGGGTCGTCGGGGGGTGGGTAGATTAGAATTTAGCGTTTAGGTCCCCCCTAGTTTAGGAAATTACCAATAGGTCCTAATAGTTACTAAATGCAAATTAGAATTTGCATTCCGCATTAAAAACAATTACTTAATTGCAAACTGAAATTATAACAATTCAATAAATTACATAACTATATAAAAATTATTTAAAAATTCTAGAAAAATACCTAAAAATCATAATAAATATTTAAGGCTAAAAATAATATTAATAATTAATTAACACTAATTAAGTAAATTTTGAAAAACAGGGGCTCACAGTACTCAACCACAATTAGGAAACTTCCAATTTGCTTCTATACAACTGTCCTTTCTTGATGCTGATTACTTGTACTCTAAATTGTCCTCCTTTGATACGATCGATTTTGTGCCATATTGACTTCTTTCTTTTGATCTGTCTTCAAGATGGTGATGACTCAATCTCAGCATTTGGAGCCTGTGGATACTGAAAGGTCCACCACATCTCGCGGACCTGAGCCAGTCACTTCTCCTGTAGTTATTGCATCTGCAGCAGCAGTCGAGGGTGCTCCTCCACTAGTTGCGAGGACTGTCCCAGAGGTCTCTACGGCAGAAGCAGTCGTGGGTGTTCTTCCTCCTGCACATCGTACTTCTCCGTTTGTAGCCGAGGATCTGTCTCCTTTGCCTCCACTACCTACCGATATGGGGCAGATGTTTGCCTTCCTTCGACAGATGATGGAGGCCCAGCGACTCCAGACTGAGGCTCAGAAGAGACAGACAGACGCGATGCGTCAGGACGTGAGGGATGCACACCAGTTGGCTCTAGCAGCCGTGGAGCAGAGGACTCCGTATCAGGGAGCGCATCCGAGGCCGGGGCAATATCCAGGACTTCAAAAAATTGGGGCCTCGTGACTTTGGCGGGACTGAGGGCGTAGTTTATGCTGACGACTAGATCGAGGACATCGAGCGTCAGATAAGGCCTTTCCGCCTAGCAGACGACCTGAAGGTCGAGGCTGTGGGGCTACAGTTGTTAGACATTGCTCGCACCTGGTTTAGGAACGAGCCATACCTTGCTGGGGAGCGTCATACCTGGGCCGAGTTTAAGGTTCTCTTCAAGGAGAAGTTCTTTTCTCCTACAGACAAGATCGACTTGGCGAGGCAGTTTCAGCACCTCCAGCAGGGTGGTTTGTCTGTAGAGGAGTACGCTGCGGAGTTCGACAAACTGAGTCGATATGCAGAGATATGGTACGTGAGCCAGAGATCAGGGTAAGCCGCTTTAGAGAAGGATTGATTTGGGATATCAAGATCCTTATTCCCTCTTTCTATGCGACCTATACCGAGATCTTTACGGAGGCTCGTAAGGTAGAGAAGGAGTAGGGCCTGAAGCCCAAGAGGGACCGTGATCTATTTTTGGGGACTACTAGCAGCGCGGGGGCTGCTAAGCATCCTCAACTCCAGCATCATTCTATTCTGCAATGCCCGCAGCAGATTCTTGCTCCGGTTAGGTCACCAATTCAGCAGGTGCCCCGTCAGCAGCAGCAGGGACCGACGCAGCAGGCACCCACTTGCCACTACTGCAAAAGGTCCGGACATCTCTGGGAGGTTTGCAGGAGACATTTGGGTGTGTGCCTATACTGTAGCACCGAGGGGCATCAGGCGAGAAATTATCCTTCGAACCATTATCGTGCAGCTCAAAGAGCACAAGGTAGGCCACCTATGGCACCGCATCACGCCCCACAGCAGCAGCAGGATATACCCCGCCAGGCAGGGCTTTTATGATAACATTTGAGGAACCTGCAGGCATTGGACTAGGAGGTTAGGTCTTACTCTTTCTTTTTACCTGTTTTTTTCTGTCTATTGATTGATGATTGCTTTCTTAGTACCTTTAGTTTGCATATGTAATGATCATGCTAGATTAAATAGAAAACCTCAATAAAGACTGCAGTAACATGATACTGTTGAGATTTAAAATCATGCATGTGTTTTGATTCCCTGGATTGCATGTTATATAACTTAGGATAAAATTTAGTAGACTTTGATTGTTGGGAGCTTGACCTAGAGAAGAGTACAACCGTTTTGAATTTTGATGACGAATTTTTTCTAAGGGGGGTAGGATTGTAACTGCCTGTTTTCAAAATTAAAGATAATTTTGTCATTTCTCAGTTTTCCATAATTTTGGTGAATTTTAATTAATTTAATACTATTTAAATTGGTGTATTATGATTTTGGTGTTCTGCTAGTATAACCCTAGAAACTGTTTAGCCTAGAGACTAACCATGACCATAGAGACCGAACCAAGTGTTTAGATTAGCAAATTTCCATTTTCTAGGCTAAGGGTATTTTGGTCATTTGGTGACTTTTGAATTATTATGGATTTTGGGCTTTTAGTAATGTGCTAATTGATAGTTAGGCCTTAACCTAAAATTTTCCTAATCTAGATGTTAACCATGGGCCTAGAGATTAGGTTAGAAATATCCATTACATGACAAGGTTAGTAATATCTAGATATTATTGTAGTAGGATATTTTCCTTAGATATTGCTAGAAAGAAAGCCTTAGGACTAAATTGGACCAATGAATGAACTTGGATTTAGTTGGAGAAGCCTTAGCCATCCATCTACATCTAAACCCAAACCCTAGGCTGCCATAAGGAGGCTCTCCCTCCTATTTAAACACTTAATGACACCCCTTGCCTCCTTCTTTGAACATACAAAACCCTAGTTTAGTGTTCTTCCCCAAATCAACCCATTTCATCAAATCAAGTCCAAATTAAGCCTAGTCTTTTGTATTGGGCTCCCCTACAGTAGTAGAAGCCATTGTTGGATAGCTAGCAAGGGTTTGAAAGCTTCGGGAATGTTGCAAATCGAGGAAAACATCGATACTAGACCCTTTACATTGAGATTCCAACTCTCAATAGGTAAACCTATCTACACCTATTGAAATCATGATTTTTCTTCATAGATGCATTCTTTTAGGGTTCCCCTAGGTGTAGACCAAGTTTGGTAGGATTTCGTGTTCGTTTGATATGCGTATCGGACACGTATCGGACCGTAGTTGAAGGTATTGGTGAAATATCTCAATGGATTGAATTTTAACCAATTTCAAAACAAATTTCAGATTTGTGTAGCCTAATAGGCGGGTATTAGATTTGTGAATGATTGAACACATTTTGGATCTCTGTTCGTGTCCAAATTCGACCCGAACCCACTGTTTGGACACTGCACAGGGGAGTACTGTGCTCCCCTGCTGCTCGGGTGTCCTAGTGGACACGACACAATACCCCGACACCTGAAAATTGGTGTGTGGGTGCGGGCAACTACTGACACGGTGCACATAAAATTTGAGGTAATATCATTGAATAGTTTATGAAATATTCGATCTGTACGGGTCGCACACAGACACACATGCGCGCGTATAAGGCCACTGATACGCTTTCCAAACTCGGACACGACACAACTTAGACACGATTTAGGCTACCCTAACCCTAGACCTAGACCTAGGCTACCCATTCGATACCACCACTTGGTGTCTTAGTGGACACAAGTGTCCCTGAATGAGCCGACACGCGTGCACGAGACAGTGCACTGCACTGTCTCTGTCACCAGTTCGACTAGGTTTCGTGACACGAATTGGACACCATAACTGAAACTTATGGACACACACATGACCCCAGGGTCGACACGAATACCCCCCTGACGCGAATGGTTGTTTGGGTTTTTCGAATTAGTTTTGGTCCAAAATGGATTTCTGATACATACTTATAGTGTTGTTCGAAAATGTTTAAAAAAGGGTAAATTCGAATTTGGGATTTCAAAATGAGTTAATACATTACCTGGGTTGAGTTTTGATAAGTTTCCAAGTTGGGTTTTTATGTATGGTTTAGGTTTGAGTTCAAGTTTTGGTTTCAAAATTTGATTCCAGGTTTCTTTTGTCTGATACATTTAGGACTATAGGTATGGTTGTACTATATACATATGCCTGATATATGCCTGGGCCTATATGTAAGTATGTACTAATATTTGAGAGTATATTTTCATACCTATATATATATATATTGTTAGTTCAGTTTTAGGAATGTACTGTGTATATATTTGAGTAAGGGTATATAGATAGGTTGTTGAGTGAGAGTTGAAATATTGGGGTTATGAGGGTCAGGGGTTGGTCTGTGAGATTGAGAGAATTATGAGATTAGAGAGAGTGATATGAGAAGAGGGGATGGAGGTAGAGTAGCAGCAGGTAGTGTGCTATCTTGCCATGGCATTGCTTTTCCTGGCAGGACATGTTACAGCCAGGCAACAGCAGCAGTGTAGTGAGGAGGCCCTGCCTAGGCTGACTTGGCCTTGGCTGCTTGCTGGCTTGGCATCTGCCTAGGTTGGTTGGTTGCCTTTGAGTGTGAGAGTGGAGTGGATGAGTGAGTTAATGTGTGAGAGTTGAGTAGAGTTTAAGTTAGCAGTTGGTTTAGGTATTAGAATATGAGTGTTGAGTTTATGAGTAGGATATACAGTGAGAGTGAGTGTTACCTTTATTTTAGGACATGAGATTAGGGTGAAGTTTTGGGTAGAGAGCTGGTTGTAAAGGGTTTTGGTAAATATGTATGTAAGGTTATATATGATATAGGTTAGTTAGGATAAGAAGATGTGGTAGAGTAAATATGGTATTTATATGCAAGGTAGAGGTTAGGTTTAGCCATAGGCTATGGGGGTTGAGTTTCCCTTTCATATATATTATAATGATATATAGGAATAATGTATTATAAGTATTGAGATGTATGTATATACATTATAAGGTAGATATATAGATGTGGTATAGGGTAATACCTAGATAGACTAGAGGATGACCAAGTTGGACTCATATTTGACCAATCTTGACTTGTTTACCAAATTTGACCTAGAGTTGACCAGTTGACCAAAAGTCAACTGTAAGTCAACCTTTGACCTAGATTGACCTAGTTTGACTTACTTTGACTTGCTATGACCTAGTCTGACCTAATACGACTTAGTTTGACTTTGTTTGACCTAGACAGTTGACCAAGGTTGACTTAGAGTTCACCTTGGCCTAGATTGACTTAGAAATCATGTAGACTGCATCGTATATTTCATTTACCTTATATTTGAATACATCATAACCTGTATTGCTTTAACTAGGATTTTGAGACTCTGATTCAGGTATCTATTTTTCATCAGTCGTTCAGGGTACCAGACGAGTACATTCTCTGATAATATTTCTGTTTTATGATATCGCCTATGTTTCTTGTATTTAGTGTAGATATCCTTGTTCTTTTGACATATTGTTCACACGGATTGGTATTGTCTGGATTCCGTCATGAGATGTTATTCCTTGTATTTTTTGGTATATCATGAGCAAGTCTTTCCTAGTTCCTTGTATATTGTATAGACAGGATTCCTGCGAAGGCTAGCTACCTTCTCAGAGAATCACGTGTCATGACGTGTTATGGTTGGATCCACTATATTAGTCAGGGATGGGGGTGTTAGCGTAGATATGTGATAAATACCCCACAGTACCAGCATTATATCACCATTGTATCACCATTGTATCCTCACTGTATAGTGTTAATCATACACTCACGTATAATTAGCCAGGCCAAACATTGTATCAAGTTCTAAGATGATCACATGCTAAAACTAGTACTAAACTCAAATAGATAGCAGTTCCAGATTTTTGTACATGTCATACACTGTTCTCTTGCCTTATCTCATTACAGTTTTGATATACCCTGTCAGGATGCATGTACGCTCTACTTTACCTAGTATATTCTCTCTATCTATTGCTATATTTTCAATATTGTATAACTAGAACTGTTGTTTAAGATTTTGTTCTCGTTTCCATCCTAACTGGACCTATTAAAAATATTACAGATGATGAGGAGGAGTGCCCTACCTATTACGGTCCCCATGACGTGGTTGGTATAGAGTTGGCTACCCTAGTGCAGTAGAGGCTAGCTCTAGCAGATGAGGCCTTGGAATAGTTTAGCAAGTTCTAGTATAGTACTGGACACTGTCTCTAGATTACTTTGGCTTGTTATTATTTGTTAGTTGTTTGTATTGAGATTATTGACTCAGAGATTTTGGACTTGTATTATTCTGTATTGGATTTTCAGGATGATATTTATAAATCTTGTTGTCTTTATCTTTAAGTATTATCCATCGTCATTCTTAGAGTTTGTGATTGAGTATATTATATTGTCATTTCTTGTCCTCCGTTCAGAGTTGACTATTCTCGACAGGTTTTGATATTATAACTATTGTTGGATAGTAGACCTAGACAGCGTTCTACGCTATTTCTGCGGCGTAGGCTGGGACGCTATTACGCACTCATACCCTTACCTCGGGTGCAGGTCATGACAGGAAGATTCACCACAGCCACGGACGATGACTTGGTCACAGAAGTCGGGGAAGATTCACTACAGCCCCGAAAGTTAGAAGCCACGGATGATTCACCACAGCCACGGCCTCCAAGGTTGTTGGCGGACGAAGTTCTTAGGGGGCTTTTCTTCACCTAGCCGTCGATGATTCACCAATTTTTTTAGATTTGTGAATAAGAGAGAGAGGGAAGAGAGAGAATTTAGAATGAAATAGGGAATGTAGGTGCAGAAGTTTGGAGGGAGATCGAAAAATTAGGGCGCCAATTGTTTTTGGCTTCTTTGTTTGTCTGCCAAAAATTTCACCAACAATTACTTTATTTAAGGAAAAAAATATGTATACATTTTTGTAATAGACTATAGTGAATACTAACGGACTGATCTAGTTAGTATTTTGTAACGGGCTATAACCGTTAGAAATGGAAAAAAGGGTCCATTAGAAATTGAACAATTTGGTGCAGGGACTAGTCTAATCATGACTACTCTAATTAATTGAACCAATGGGTCAAGTCAAGTCTAGTTGGGACCACTAACATCAAGTCTAATAAATAGGCTAGTTCACCAATTAATAATATATATAATTATAACAATTTTATAATTAACATAAAAATGAAAGAAAATACCCCTCTTTGGAAACTAGATTGTTACATGTGTTCTTCTTGTGGGGTTGAAGAATTCATCTCCATACCAGCCACAATAGTTTTACCGAAGATTATCATGTCCTTTTTTCCAATTAATTTTGTTTTTTGATTAAAATACGACAACTTTATCTCTTCTCAATCTCATCGTCTTCATAGTCAACAATGACCACTAGTGCTCTGAGTGGACAGTTGTTGTGGACACGCTCGATTTTCTTTTGTGGGTGGTTGGTAGCAGGACGAGCATTTGTATTTTTTATCTATGTGGGAGGTATCCTCGTGAAATCACCCACGACGTTATATTTGTTATCAAGAAAATCTATTACTCTGTCCAATTTGTCTGACAAAATATCAAATTTGTTTGACAAGATGTCAACATTGTCTGACAGGGTATAAAACTTTGTTTGACAAAATTTCAACGTTGCCTGATATGTCATCAAACGTCTTACGCGTGAAGACGGATTTCACCAATGTTGTTTGGGAAATAAGGATTCCAAATGTTATCGAAAAATTAAAATCATGGATCTTTGGGGCTCTAATACCAATTGACGCAGCGTGATAGCGGAATGGACTTTCCTTCGTGCTTGGCAATGGCCAAGTCGATTGGTGGTGACGATAACTGGACCACTGTTGCTTGATTAGAGCAAAGCGGTACGGCAAAACTTCGACGGATGGCCTGGTGAGGGGTCTGCAAGAAGGTTGCTTGAAAACCTCAAGTGAGGGGCTTCCGAATCCACGTAATAGTCGAGTCCACGACCAAGAAAAGAAAAGAAAAGAACAAATCTCAAAACTTAACGAAGATTTTTTGAGTAAAAAGTTATTCCTCAATTGCGTACAGAAGGTGCATATTTATAGGACTTTTATGATAATCTAATCTTAATAAAAATAAATTCTAATGCTAAACAAATAAAGATAAATCTTAATTAAATAAAGATAAAATTCTAATCAAATAAAGATAAAATATATCCTAATAAAAGATAGAGTCAAAATAAGAGTCCTAAAAGAAATAGTATTCTTATCAACTCTATAAAAAAAAGATAGAACAAAAAAATTCTGAAAATATTCAGAGTTGGAATCCACACTACATAGTTTAGTTACAAGAGAAAACATCCATCTTATGCTTTCTCATCTCCAAAAGAAATTTGCTCCATCCAGGGGCAGATGCAGTCATATGGTGGGGTAGGCTCCAGCCCACCCCAAAAACAAAAATTACTCTTTTCTTCCATATATTTTTTGTGTTTTCACTACAAGAAAAAAGATGATTCTTGAATGTTTATAAGTTGATGGTTGTCAAAAGCCATAAACAATAGTTGTTTTCTTGACGTATTTAGGCTTACGTCAAGAGAGGCCCTTTTATTTGTTAAATTAGCAATTTTATACCATGTATGCTGACGGTTTCGGAGGATCCATCAAGAAACAGGAATTTATTTATTGACGGTTTTGGTGATAACCGTCAAGTAATGTATGTGCCAAAACTTAGCGGGATTTTTTCAACTGCCATTTTAGTAATTTTTTCAAAAATTTTATATGTGTTGACGGTTGTGGTTCCTTTTAATGGATGAACCCAGCAAACTTTCTCCCGATTGTCCCCTTCCTTTTCTCCTCTCTCCCTAACTTTTTCCTCCTTTAGAAAGAGAGCCCCCCACTCCTCTCCTCTAAAGAGCCCCCACTCCTCTCGTCTTTCACCACCCTAAAAGAGAAACCCTAACCCTAGTTTTCTCCACAAATTTGGATGCTCTATGTTGGGCCAGGAGAAAATAGAGAAACCCTAACCCTAACCCTAGTTCTTCGACCTAGTCCCTGGAGAGCAATTGGACCGGGGTCGGCTGCCGCCCGGACAGCTCCCGCGTCGCTGCTGTCCGGCTCTCGCTTCGCCACCGTCCGGCTCCCACGTCACCGTCGTCCGGCTCCCCGACGCCCGCCTGAGCGGTGCCCTCCCCTCCGTCGCTCTCAGCCGGCTCACCGCTGGTGAGGCCGGGCGGCGGAGGCCATGTCGGAGAGCCACCTAGAGAATGTGAAGTGGATGGTGAAGGAGTACAGGAGGCCGTCGTTCCCTTCGGGGTCGAAGGAGTTCAAGCTCGACAGGACCTCGACGAGGCTAGCTGCCGGTAGCAGAGCAGTCAGTAGCAGAGCAACTCAAATGTAACCCTTTTCCTGGTTCAATGATCAGAAGTATTCAAGGAAAAGTAAGTCTCACCTAATACTAAAAACAATATCGCAGGTGTGTTCATGGAGCCAGCTTGTAACATTTGGAACTATAGGAGAAGTTTTGTGATGTAGCTCTTAGCCACAAATAATAATGTGTCTATGTGCTCAATACTTACCCATTTTGGCCTTTTTTTAATCATCTGACATTGGATTAAATTACTAATCTGGCGACTCTGAACCGTGCTTTGTTGTTTTGTGCTTAGGTTCTTCATGCCAAGGTGTCGTACTGGGACATGGGATATCAGTTGGTTTCGAGTCGTGTTGTGGTCGATGAGTTGGTATGAGCATTAGACGTCGTACAGGCCAAGCACAGGTGTTCATGTCGTAAGGTTATTATAAGCATTAGACCTCAATGAGTTGGTATGAGCATTATAAGTTCTCTTTTAATTCAATTTTTTCTTTCTAGTACTTTTTTTTGGATTACATATTGCTCTTTTCTGATTTGCTCTGTGTAAGATTATTTGGGAAAGAAAGTATTCTTTTGTTGGATAAGTTCAATGGCTCTTGTAATGAGGCTATAGTTGGACAAGAAAATCATCTGGTTATTGTGTATCATGCCTGCTACTTAGTGTATTTTGATTCAATCAATTAGTTTAAATAATGATTGACTATGATTGGCCTCTCAATGCCATATCATAGTGTATAATATTTTACTTGCACACACCTATGCACACATAAAGACAAATGCTATATAGGAAAAAAAAAAGTTAATATAATGTCTTTATATCATGATTCGGAGACCAAACTTGCAGGATTTCTATATACACAAATGTTAGGCTCATGCCACCAAAGCATTGTATTCACATTTGACCATGCACCTTTGAAAGTAATTATTTATATCAAATGATTTTTCATTTCTGCTTTCATTAGTTGCGGCACTTATGAGCTACACTTATTCATATATTATTGGTAACTGTTGTTGACAGTATACAAGAGTCAATGTTGGTTTCTTTTATGTTTTTTTGTTACGCAAGACTACAGTATACAAAGTACCAATTATTTTTACTGTCGTAGTGCTGAGTATCCTCCAGGTTGCCTTTAGTAGGATCCTTTTATGGAGGATCCTTTTATGTAGCAAAAAGCATACATGCAGTAGTTATCTTGTATTGTGTATGTTTAGAGAAATAATCAAAAATCATACATGTGGCAGTTAACTTGTGGGGATTAAAATGTAGCAAAAAATTAAGCCTGCAGATTAACCGGCTGACAGACATCCATGGCAGGGTTTTAAGTATGTTGTCTTTAAAGTACTTTAATTGCACATATGCTATTTAGGTGGATATCTATGTCATGTTTCTTTCTTTGTAGGAATGTGTTGCATTGGAGGAACTATATCTCAGCCATAATGTTATCATTAAGATGGAGGACTTTTCCACATTAGAAAATCTTTATCTTGAACATTTCTTCTAATAAACTTACTACCATTGAGGGTATTGAGAATTTGACAAGGTTTAAACTTTATATGCCTTCATTTATCCCTTACTCTGATGGTTTTTCCTTGGTCTATGCAATTTACATTATATCAACTAGGAGGACTTGTGGCTAAATAGCAGCCAGATAGCATCACTGGAAGATATTGATGAAGCTGTAGCCGGGTCTACATAGAAGCTCACGACCATATATCTTGAGCACAACCCATGTGTATGATTTCCTAAGCTTTTCTAAAACATTACCTTGCTTTTAGCCTTATTAAGTTTGCTTCATACTATATCAAGCTACATAATCATCTTATATTTTGTATGTTCTCTTGTCAAGCTATTAAAACTCAATACCTGTCAGGTCAATCTAGACTTTCTACTGCATCAATTTGTAATTTTTAATTTACATGCGTGTACTTGTCTAGTATGGTTGGCCAAACTCATCCTCTATTTCTGGTCTCATATAATTTCATGTCACAAAGTCAACTAATGAAGTTCTCTGACTTTCTAGTTTCTATGTGATGTATAATTAATTAAGTATTGGGTTGGTGCTCTTACCTTCTTTCACCAGTAAACTATTGGAGCACCAGAAATGAGATCTTACTCAGAACTTTTTTACGTTGTGCTATTTCAGAAACGATCCTATATAGAATGCAACATTGATCTCAATGTTTTGTTAACTGAAATGATTTTTTGCCCCGGTTTCATTGTTGCAGATGTGAACATATGCTAGGAATGGGGAGAGCGCCCTCTTGATGGTTTTATATGCCCAAGTGGGTGGAAAAAACCAGGAATTATTATAGGTGGGTGGAAAATGTTTTAGGTTAAGTTTTATATCCTTGTACAGGGTAAGAGTCTGAGATTGGTTTTCTAGATTTTGCTTTTGGTCCTTTTATGAATATGTCAGATAATTTGAATCTTCTTCACTTGTCCGAAATGCAGATCACATGCTTGAAAGTTTATTGGAGCATTTATGGGTAACCCCTGTTATGACATCTTCAAAAGGTAAAAGTGGAGCCAATACTTTTACATTACCTATCCCATATTAGAGCCCTTCAAGGTAATAAATTACTATTTGAAGTTATACATTCCTTGTGCAAGAGAGAACATTTCTGTTGTGTTATCGTTATACATTCCTTACGCTAGACTAAGAACCTTTTGTGAGTATGAACCATTTATGGGTATTCTATTTTGTGTTTGGTACTTGGGAGTACCATGAGGTGAGCTATGTGTTTCTATGAGATGTGTTGGTGTAGAGATTTGTGTATAAAGGATTGATATTGATATCTTATAGCTTGGTATCACATATTATTGTGTGGATATCATGTGTAGGATTTGTTTATCAATTGGGGCTTGGTATCCTACCTAGGAATTAATGTCCTGTTTTTGTATTTTGCGTATCCTGGATACCAATTTGTATGTGAGTGGTACACATACTTGTAGGTTGAGAGTGCAACTGTGTAGGTCGAGAGTGCGTATCCTGGATACTCCTTTGATGCATCAACTTTTTTCTTGTCCTACATATCTATTGGTGTGTTAATGAGCTCCTTTGCTGCATTAACTTTACCATCTTGAAACATTTCTTCAATTAAAATAATGAAGGTCCTAGCTTCCAGTTTTTCCTTTTGACACGATATGGTGTCGAACAGATTCATGCCCTCATTAGTGTAGTAATTTTACAAAGTCCATGTCATATTATATGATAGGTGTGGAGTTCTAGGGAAGTTCCATAGGCAATCATTTTATCTTGTATTTCTCTTGAGTCAGCAACTCTTCCAGCTTGGTATAATTCATCTAAAATAATATTGTAAGTAGCAAGTGCACATAAATGATTAAATATATTTTTCTTCTTCTCTCAGGAACTATATGGAAAATGAAGGTGCTGTGAATATGGGAGGGATGTGCTCCGGCCGAATTTGCTACATATTTTGGTTTTATTTGTATAATTTTCAGTTTTGAATGTTTAAGTTGTATGGAAACTACATACTTTGGTTGGATATGTTTGTGGTTGGACAAGTGTTGGATGTTTGTGGTTGGACGTGTTGGACGTATTGGAAGTTTGTGGTGTGTGAACAATATACAGTTTATTAATATAAAATTTGAATTTTGTAGTTATGTGATGTATGTATATCTTGTGGAATATTGATATTATGTATGTGTTCGATTCATAATATATAATTAAAAATGGAATTTTTGCTATACAAAATTTAGCTTCTCTTGACGGTTATAAAACGTCAACAATTAACTCAATTCTGCTGCAAGAGGGCTTTTCTTGACGGCTAATAGCCGTCAGCTAGGCCGGAGTCAAGAAAAGTTTTTTCCTATGTTGACGGTTTCTAAAAACTGCTATCTTGACGTCTAAAAACAGTCAAGAAAATTACTTAAAATGACGGCAAAAAACCGTCAAGAAAAGCCATTTCAGGGACCGTCAAGAAAAGGGGGGATCTTTTCTTGACTCCGGCCTAGTTGACGGATCTGCAACCGTCAAGATACCCATTTCTTGACGGGGAATAACCGTCAAGAAAAGCTTTTATTCTTGTAGTGTTTTGAATTTTTTATATGGATTAGCCCATCCTAATTTATTGTAGCCCACCCATGTTTTAGTTTCTGGATCCGCTCCTGGCTCCATCAGTAGCATACATTGCAAATGGAACCAACTGAACCAACTTGGTGACGAAATATCTTAATTAGGATTCAAGACATCATAACATATAAAGATGCAACAAGTAATATATATCATAGGAAGGGTGGGCGGCTTCTCAAAACCTCAACCATTACAACAGTTAAAACACAATACATAGAAGCTTCTACAGGGAAGACTGCCCATGATGAATGAAAAGTGAGTGAAGGCGGAGAACAAATTACAATCTGAAGTGACCAAAGCCTATCCATCTTTCTATTCAAAGCTTAAAAGTATATATATATATATATATATATATATATATATATATATATATATATATATATATATAAAAGTAGTATTAATAGATAGGCTCTTGGCATCTGCCCATGCAGCACCAACTGGTCCAGTAGCCCCGCAGCAGGGGATCCCCATAAGTAAGGCATGTTCTTTTTATTTGGTATGCACTTCAATTCCAGCAATATAATGCTTATGTTTGGTCACAGGATCACTTCTACAGATACTGTCCAGAGAAAAATTATCATGGGAGTTAGATATTGCTGTGTGAAGAAAGCTTAAATACTTTTGGTGCACAGTTCTTAAGTAATTCTCACCAATATACCGAGGAGGCTGTATGTTTCTTTCCTCTAGTGGAACGAGCACATGTTGTGGAGCTCAACTTGGCTAAGTAACCCGCTTGTAGCGTGGCCACCTACTTGCTGCATTAGAAAACTGTCAACATCCTGAAAAAGAGAGGATATGCATAGTTCCTTTGCTTGTGATCTCAAATAGATGAATAATCATTCTGAACAAAGAAGAAGAAGAAATACCAATGAAGTGTCTGCAATTTGGAAGTTGTTTGCTGCTCCCTCAAAGGCTGTGGGTGGTTGAGACATGCTCCCCAGTTCCTACATCATGTTCAGAACCCACCAATTAATATATCAAATCCATGTTCTTAATCTCTATGTTAACACCATTCATGAATTTCTGATGCACTATGATGTTCAAGAGCTCATTTGAACCACTGGAACTGGACCACATCAACTCATGAATGCATATGAATGTTGGTCAACATGTGGTTTTAAGATGCTGCAGAGAGACAGACATACCTCTGGTTGATTCATGAGCTCGTCGTTATAGTCGGCGCCGAAGTCGTATATGACAGGATTAGCAGAAGCAAGCTTCATGGAAAGAAACTGGACCATGCCAGACACCAAAATCAGCAGGCCTAACTCAGTTACACAAATCTTGAAATATGACATTTCAGTTGCTTGATTTTTTTTTTTCCTTTGGTTACCTCAACTTGGTTTTGCAGGGACTGTACATAGTTGATTATCTCATCCAAAACAAGGGCCTTTCCAACAACCTATAACAATCAAATCATACAAATTTTGTCATATAAAACAAAAAAACAAATATTTTACAATATTAAATTTTAATTTATGAGAAGCCACACCTTGTCACAGCCAGGGACGAGCTCTCGCAACCTCTTCATTCTCTCACTTATCCTCTCCCTTCTCACCTTAAAAAAATAAACGTTACAGTTAGAGATTTATGTTAAAATAAGGACATATAGTATTCCAGTTCCACGAGGAACAATCTAATGCAGAATTTGAAAAGGGTCAAGATGCACCCAACCTTATTTCCCATATTTTTAAATACTATTTTTGTTGCTCGAAACGTGTCAAGGGACACCCTGGATATTTTTCAAAATGGAATGATATGGACAATAGGGTGTGTAAGAAATTAAGGTTAATACCCTTTCAGCAAGGCTATGGCTATCCGTTGCCTGGCCTCTCCTGGCCCTCACATGAATGTATCCTGAAGGTGGCTCCTCACTTGCTGCCTTGTTCAACTCCCTAGCTTTGGCCTGCTTATCTTCAGCCACTGCTTTCTTCTGTCTCCTGTTGGTACTTCCCTTGGCACCCTTACAAGAACATGAAACATTAGCCAGATTGTGCAAGTAGACATTAATTCTAATTACATGTATACATGTATATATATCTATCGACTATTGAGGATTAAATAAAAACTGAGGATCAACGTGAGAATCAGACCCGGACATAATCCAAGTCCTGTGATATATTTTGCTCGTGGTCTGTGACTGCGTCCTTATTAAAAATATCCTGAATTAAGCTGTAGAATAGACGTAGATATATGTACCTTAGACTGGCCAGTACTCAGGCAACTTCCGTGATCACTCTTCTTTCTTCTCATGTCCGAAGAAGCTTGCGCTGTAGGGAGTACTACTTCAACTTCAGAAGAGTTGTAGCAAGTGAAGCCGGAGGAGGCGGCATTGCTCATCTCTCCAGCATGCTGTGGGAGGAGTGGCGGCATCTCAATGTGAGAGTAGTACTGCTGGAAGTAAGCAGAGTCTGCAAGGAAGCAAGGGTGGCTCATGTGCTGGTATGAGAAGGCTTCTTCCATTGTGGAGAGAAATTAGCAGGTGCTGCAGTGAAGACCAATATGGGTCTAATGTCAGGGTAGCCTTGGTTTATATAGAGCTCAAGAGTATAGCGAGCGAGCGAGAGAGAGAGAGAGAGAGAGAGAGAGAGAGAGTTGATATGACCAGTCAAATATACAAATTACTGAGTGAAATCACAGATAGGTCAGAAGTGCTGATGAGAACACAACAGTACTTTACTTTTAGAAAAGGTTACGTTTGTACTGAATGACGAGCGTACACTAAAGCAATCAATTGGACTGGTAAGAAAGGATTTTTTTTTCCTCTAAGACCATCTCCAATGGGGGGTTTCTGGATTTCCTATTTTCATGGAAGAAATCTATTTTAGAAAAAATTTCTTCCAATGGTGATTTCTATCATCATTTCTTTCCTAGGTGGTAATAATGTAGGATGCAAATTTTTTAGGAGGATTTTTAAATGTAGAAACTCTCATAGAAATTCTCCTATCTCTAATGAAAATTATTATTGGGCCCCACACCATTGAATTGGTCCTTTTATTATGTGACACATAGGATAGAAATAGAGAACCATTGGAGAGCATTTTTTTATGTCTACAATTTCTATGTAGAAACTCTTCCAACTAGGATAGAAATCTCCTTAAAGTACAATGCCAAGTAGGATAAGAACTCAATTTTAGAAATCACCATTGGAGATGGTCTAACGACCGGTAAGAAAGGATTGTGCCCTATTATGTGAGAGAATGAATTTTGCTATGCCTACATCCAAATGCTTATAATTTTTTTACAATCGCTATGTGTCGAATTTCGATTGGAAGAGAAAAAAGTGATGGAGCCGGGTGAAGCCCAGGTAGCAGGGGGTGAAGGGAGATGGGATCCGGTGAGGCCCATGTATAAGGGATGGGAGTGAGAGGTTGTAAAAGTTGTAAGCATTTGGTTGTAGACTTAGCATTTCATATGGGAAAATGCTATGCTTACAACCAATTTTGGGGGCATCCATTGATTGGGGGAGAGGAGGAACCGAGTGTTGGAGTGGGTGGGGTTCCCACCTATGTGGAGAATACCCCGGAGAGCGACGAGCGCCATCCGTGTGTCGGAGAAGCTTGGGGAGTGCATGAATTTTATTTTGGTACATATATGGTAAGAAAATATATGATTGGATTTTCATATTTACTTTGATTATATATTTATGATTGGACCCTTCATATAGTAGCTTTCCATATTATTGGGTTTCCAATTATGGTAAGCAAATTATGATTGGATTTCCATTAAATATATGATTGATTTATATTGGAAGTTTCCATATATATTGGCCTTCCATGTATTGGTTACCAAGGACTTATAAAAGGGTGATGCATGCTAGTTGTAAAATCATCTAAAAAAAAGAGTACTTTACAATCTTTGAGAGAGAGAGAGAGAGAGAGGATTAAGGACTATTGTGAAGGAGAGATTGCTTCGAATAATTTTTCGGCATCTCTTGTTCTTCGGAGTCCGCAATCAAAAATTTTCTTCTTTCAAATGAGTTGTGGTGATCCGTGTTGGATCGGAAGGAGCTTGTAGAGGGTGTATTCTCTTTATCCCATTAGTGGAGGTTCTTCAGGGTTGGACTCCGATCGTCCCGTGGTTTTTTCCGCAAGGGTTTTCCACGTCAAAAGTCTTTGTGTCTGCGATTGTGTTTGGCGTTTTTGGTTTGTGTGCTTTTGCTCGGTTCTCTCGCAGGACTTTCTGGTTCGGGGGAACGGTTTTCGCGCTTCGTTCCCAACAGAGTGGTATCAGAGCTTTGGGTTCAAAGAAGTGTCAGGAGTTGACAGTCAAACTAGGAAGCAGAGATGGACGCGAAGCCGGTGCACATGGTGAACCTGAACGGTACCAACTACCATTATTGGTGGAGCAAGATGAAGGATTTGTTGTTCGTCAAGAAGCTGCATCTTCCAGTATTTGCATCCGAGAAGCCCAGTGACAAATCCTATGAGGACTGGAACTTCGAGCATATACAGGTGTGTGGGTACATGCGGTAGTTTGTTGACGAGAACGTGTACAACCACGTTGCCAATATTGAGCATGCGAAGACGTTGTGGGAGAAGCTGGAATCTTTGTACGCGAAAAAGACCGAGGTAAACAAATTGTTCCTGATCCGGACGATGATGGGTCTACGGTACAAAGATGGTGCATCCATTACAGATCACTTGAGTGAGTTCCAGGGCGTGGTGGACCAGCTATCCTCGATGGGAGTCAAGTTCGACGACGAGGTTCAAGGACTTTGGTTGCTATGTACATTGCCAGACTCGTGGGAGACCGTACGAGTATCTTTGATCGCTTCTGCTCCGGAAGGCATGGTCAGTCTGGAGTTTGCCAAGAGCGGGGTACTGAATGAAGAGATGCGGAGACATTCTCAGGGCACTTCATCCACATCCCATCACTCAGAGGTACTAGTTTCGGAGAGCCGCAGAAGGGGCAAAAGCAGGGGTCTAGGTGGTGGCAGAGACAAGAGCAAGGGAAAGTCCAAGGGGTCGGTACGAGGACTCGGAGTGTTACCATTGTGGCAAGAAGGGCCACATCAAGCGGAACTGTTTCGCTTGGAAGAGAGAGAATAAGGGCGACAAGGGGAAGCAAGATGAGAACACTACAGCGGCGACTTCGATACATGGAGGCGATGTGATCGTCGTAGGTGATGAGGTTATCACAAACCTCGCCTGCGATGACAATTCTTGGCTGGTGGACTCAGGGGCTTCAGCGCATGTATCTCACAACAGGGTACTATTTACCACTTACACGACAGGCGACTGTGGAGTACTGAAGATGGGCAATGGAGATGTGTCAAAGGCGGTTGCCGTTGGAGATGTGCATTTGAGGACGAAGACGGGTGCAGTTCTTGTTCTCAAAGATGTTCGTCATGTCCCTGATATCCGTTTCAACCTGGTGTCGGTTGGAAGGTTGGATGATGAGGGATTCTTCAGCCTCTTCGGAAATAGTCAGTGGAAGCTTTCCAGAGGTTCGATGGTGATTGCCAGAGGAAGCAAGAAGTTCGGCCTCTACTATATGGAGGGGAGCGCACAGGGGCACATAAGGTGAACGCAGTCAGTGATGCATCTACCGAGTTGTGGCACAGGCGTCTCGGCCATATCAGCGAGAAGGGGATGAGCTACTTGGTGAACAGGAAGGTGATTCCAGGGCTCAAGTCTACAAAGTTGGAGAAGTGTACGCACTGCTTAGCTGAAAAGCAAAATATGGTGTCTTTCCAAAGTCACCCAAGTTCAAGGAAGCCGGCGTTGCTCGAGTTGATTCACTCGGATGTCTGCTATCCTATGAAGGTAAAATCTATTGGTGGTGCTTCTTACTTTGTAACTTTTATTGATGACTGTTCCAGGAAGGTTTGGGTCTATGCCTTAAAGATCAAGGATCAGGTGCTGCCTACTTTCAAAGAGTTTCAGGCCTCTGTTGAAAGAAAGACGGGCAAGAAGTTATTATGTGTTCGGTCTGACATTGGCGGCGAATACGTCGGTCCCTTTGATGCTTATTGCAGAGAGCAGGGGATACGACACCAGAAGACTCCGCCAAAGACACCTCAGCTCAATGGTGTAGCGGAGCGCATGAACAGGATACTGATGGAGATGGTGCGGTGTTTGCTGTCAGAAGCAAACTTGTCGGGCAGTTATTGGGGTGAGGCTCTTCTCACAGCCGCTTATGTTATTAATTTGTCTTCTAGTGCTCCTTTGCAGGGTGATGTGCTTGACAAAGTATGGTACGGCAAAGAGCCGTCATACAATCACTAGCGAGTGTTTGGCTGTAAGGCCTTCGTGCATGTACCGAAGGACGAGAGGACCAAACTTGAGCCGAAGACGAGGCGATGCGTCTTTGTCGGCTATGGTCGGGATGAGTTTGGCTATAGACTCTACGACCCGGTGGGAAGAAAGCTCTACAAAAGCAGGGATGTGGTGTTCGTCGAAGATCAGACCATGACCAACACTCAGGATTCCGAGACGCCTTCTGAGGCTGAGGAATTGCCTGAGTTAGAGTCATTTTACTTCGAGCAGTTTCTAGAGGACATTGCAGAGGATCCCATTATGGGGGAGCCAATACATGGAGTTGCTCCCAACCTTGATCATCAGCCTACTGATGGTGGTCAGGGTGTCCCTCAGAAAGATGAGCATACCGGGGAGGCAGTTCCTGAAGGGAAAGAGGCTGTTGGTATACAGCCAGCACCAGTGGCTCCACTGAGAATGAGCGACAGAGATCGTCGACCATCTACGAGATACTCACCGGATGAGTATGTGCTATTGACTGACGGGGGAGAGCCTGAAAGCTTTGTAGAGGCTATGGGAGACGAACACAGACAGGAGTGGATGGAGGCCATGCAGGAGGAGATGAGTTTCTTGTACACTAATTCCACTTATGAGCTGGTGCGATTGCCAAAGGGCAAGAAGGCTTTGAAGAATCGATGGGTGTTTAGAGTGAAGCAGACGGATGATGCTACTCGCCCTCGATACAAAGCGAGGCTGGTAGTTAAAGGCTACGGTCAGCGAAAAGGTGTGGATTATGATGAGATTTTTTCGCTTGTCATCAAGCATTCGTCTATTCGGGTGGTGCTAGCATTAGCAGCCAGTCTCGACTTCGAGGTCGAGCAGATGGACGTGAAGACGGCATTCTTCCACGGTGATCTTGAGGAGGAGTTATACATGGTACAGCTAGAGGGATTCCGTGTGAAGGGCAAGTCATATTTGGTCTGCCGGTTGAGAAAGAGCTTGTATGGTCTGAAGCAGGCTCCGAGGCAGTGGTACAGGAAGTTCGAGTCGTTTATGGGAGAGCATGGTTATGCATGGACGACGTCGGACCATTGTGCATTTGTGAGGTATTTTGCCGAGGATGATTTTATTATTTTATTGCTCTATGTAGATGATATGCTATTAATGGATCGGAATGCCACTAGGATAGCGAAGTTGAAGCGCCAACTGGGCGCGGCCTTCTCTATGAAGGATTTGGGCACAGCAAAGACTATTCTTGGGATGGATATCACCCGAAAGAGAGAGTCCAAGCTGCTACATTTGTCCCAAAAGAAGTATATTCACCGGGTATGTAATGTCTGTGGTTCGTATTACGTATTTTGGAAATACGTGTACATGTCTTTTCTTGTATTATTCCTTGTTTAGCTCTCGGCTTGGTTTAACTCTCGGTTTGGGTTGGCTTGGTTCGGCCGGCCCAATGCTTGGTTCATCATGGGCCAAGGGTGGAACACCTTAGCCTATGCTTCTCCTTCATTTCTACCATAACCCCCCTCTTTATTATCCCCACCAACCTTCTCTCTCCTCCATAATTCTCATTTACTTCTCCTTCCCCCACCATTACTATTCTCCACCAACCAAGAACACCATAGGCAAGTGCAACTTGCTTCCACAAGAGAACTCCTTTTGATGGTTTCATTAGCTTCTCCTCATGATTCTAAACCACATTAGAACTTGTCATTTTCCCTTTTTAGGCTTTAATTTTATAGATCTAGAAATTAGTTACTTTCGGATTTTGGTGGTTTTGATCTATTAAACTTGCTTGTTTTCAAGTTTTGATGGTTCCATGTTTTAGAGAATTTCATTCTACCCAATTTTGACCTTTAGAAAGTTGGATTCGGACTTATTTTGACCAAGATTTAGACAATTGAAGCTTAGATTCAACTTTAGAGTTCTTGCTGTTCTTGCCATTTGGAGAAGACAGTGAACAGTGAGCTAGCTTTTTAGCTTACGCCACTGAGTGTACGCTGCTCTTTAGCGAGCGTACGCAGACTTGTGTACGCTGCTCTTTAGCGAGCGTACGCTGACTTGTGTACGCTGCTCTTTAGCGAGCGTACGCTGACTTGTGTACGCTGCTCTTTAGCGAGCGTACGCTGACTTGTGTACGCTGCTCTTTAGCGAGCGTATGCTGACTTGTGTACGCTGCTCTTTAGCGAGCGTACGCTGACTTGTGTACGCTGCTCTTTAGCGAGCGTACGCTGACTTGTGTACGCTGCTCTTTAGCGAGCGTACGCTAGCCTTGATACGCTGTCTGTTGGCAGCATGTCTTGAGCGTACGCTAGCTTGAGCGTATGCGTGCCTTGGTACGCTAGCTTAAGCGAGCAAGGTGTATGCTGGCCCCTTTCGAACGCTAGCTCGAGCGTACGCAGTCTTGAGCGTACGCTAGCTTGAGCGTACGCGGACCTGTAGCTTGAGCGTGCCCTTGTGTACTCTGACCCTTGCGTACGCTTCCCATTGGAAGTGTATGGATCCTTTGGTACGCAGACCTGAGCGTAGCCTGGCTTGAGCGTAGCCTGATTACCCTTGATCTTCTATAGCCCTGTATATTGATATTTTATTAGATATTTAACGTCCATTTTATATCCTTACGCCTTTTGTCATGAACTTGATAATCATGGATTTGTTTAATATGTTTGGAATGATGCCTGAGCATGACATGATAGTGATCCCTAGTGGTGCACTTCTGACATAATGACCTGATATGACCTGATAGTTGTCCGTCGTGGCGCACTCCTGACAAGTACACTTGACATGATAAACCTGACATGTTATATCTTGATAAGCTGTTGCGACGGCTACCTGACATGACATGACCTGTATGAATAACCTGGACACCGTAGACGATTGTGCTTGTACAAATAATCCAGTCCTGTCTTGCATCATGTCTAGGAGGGGACTCCTGAGTACCACGGTCAGGAGTACCTACTAAAATGGACTAAGGTTAACAACTAGATTAATACATTAGTCATGAAGAGATTTTCTAGCTACAGGCAATCCCGTTACCTGGGCGCGCTTGGGATCTGTAGCCTGTCGTCGAGTAGGGCACATTTCCAGCACACTGTCATGTATTGCACCCTTCAAACTGCTTAAGAGTACATACATTTCCTGGACGATGTACCCACCTGAATTCAACCCTAATCTCTCAACCTGGGTGACCTGGATGGTCTGCAGGGCTTGTGGCTGTGGAATAATCTCACTGCATCTTGTTAGTAATTAGGCTTGTGACAATCCAAGTTAGTTAAAGTATCAAGCCGTAATTCTTGCTTGGCCGTGAAGTGATTGGATGGAGTCTAACCAGTCTAGTCTTGCCCTGACCCTGTTCCAGACTATTGAATGACCAGAATGCTTGTATTTATTTTACCGATAAATGGTGAGAAACCAAGCTCCGTTCAGACGAAGGGTTACAACCCCGGTCCTTGTTTGGTTTACGGGTTGTAACATGGCTATCTGAATAGTTCCATGGTTATCTCGTCGTATATCATCCTGATATGTTTCTTTTTATTCCAGTCCTTATTTTATTTATATTTATATTCCTGTGCTGATTGCTGGTTTTAGTTCTTAAGTGAAGCCTCCTTGTGGCACTTGCTCTTTCTGGGGTCTGACCCAGCTGGTTTTGTGTGGCCAGATTTCGGAGCAGCTCCAGAGGATCTACCGACTTTCCAGCCAGATGGTGGCCACTAGACGGAACCCTGGCAACGAGTGGGTTATTTTTGGCTCTCTCGCTCTAGTGTAAAAATATTCTTTTGAGGCGTTTAGCCGACGAGCACCTGTTTAGCTCGATTGCACTTACTTACTGTCTGCCTACGGGCTGTAACATGATTGACAAATCCTAGGGTTGATCATGTATGACTAAACTCTTGCTAGTCCTAACATTTTGTAACGACTAGCTTCATGATCAGCTGAATATGTAATATTTGGGATGCCTTATTATTGTATATTTAATGATCATACATCTTGTGACTCTTACTTACTTGCTTATGATTGAGACACTAGGCTTGTTCATGACCTTAAGAGACTGTTGGCTTGTAGATAAACCCTCATGTATCCTAGACAGCCGTGACCGTATAGCGAGATGGAATCCATTTCAATATACGTAGCTGGCTATGTCTGCCCCCGCTTTCCAGTATTCTGGTTCTGGGGCGTGACATGGTTTAAGTGGTGGCCCATGCAGGTCTTGTAAATCAAGATATGTGAGGGTTTATCGAATAGATGTCTCAATCAGTATTCGTCCTTGATCTCTGCTCGTATCTTCTGAATCCCTGGATTCTTGTCCTGATCATATGCTTGTATCGTTGATCTGTCTTGGTCCTTCCTTAATATTCCCTATGTCGTCTTCTTCAGCGACATTGTTCGTGGACCTGCCGACCAACAAGGCGGAGCACCTCCCGCGGACCAGCAGCAACCTGGAGATCAAGCCGAGCATTCCGAAGTAGCCTCCAGAGTCGTACCTTCTAGCGGAGAGCCACCAGTCCAGCCAGTTCAACCTGTAGAACATGATGACGGCACTTTGGTAGGACACGTCAGGACCTTGATAGCTTTCCAAGACCGACGTAGAGATGCCTTGCGCCAGGCAGTGACGGATGCTTTGACCCGGGGTGGTCATCAGGGTAACAGCGCTGCCAACAGCTTCAAGCGCTTGAACCCTCCATTCTTCGACGGTAGTGAAGATGCTATCGCGGCAGATGCATGGCTTCAGGACACAGAAGTGATTCTAGAAGCAGCCAGGACTCCAGAGAACGAGAAGGTGGCTGTTGTGCGCCTGCAGTTGTTAGATCTTGTCCGCAGTTGGTGGGCAGCGCAGGCCGTTGGATTAGCAGCCCCCATTGCTTGGGCAGTATTCCGGGAGAGATTCCAGACCAAGTATTTCGATGCCGTGGCTCTGTATGATCTACAGACGAAGTTCACAAATCTGAAGCAAGGAGGCAGGACGGTCGACGAATATACGGCCGAGTTTTCCAGACTCAGTCGGTTTGCTCCCACCTTGGTGGCAACCGAGTATGATAGAGCCCAGCGGTTCCAGCAGGGACTTCACCTGGAGATCTTGTTGGCAGTCGAGCAGTTTGAGCATCAGACTTTTGATGCATTCTTGAGAGCAGCCCGGAGGCATGAGTATACCTCCCAGAGGATTGTGGATAGGGTCGGAGGTCGGAAGAGATCTCAAGGCCAGATGAATCAGTCTTCAGCACCGGCCCCGGCAGCCAGGGCTTTGACTATTGGAGCTCTGAGGCGAGCGGCCTCAGTAACGTCGGTTCAGCATTCAACTCCGACGCACCCTCAGCAGCAGCAGAAGCAGAAGCAATCTTCCGCAGTGGGTTGTTCTCATTGTGGAAAGCCAGGCCATGTGGTGGCAGAATGTCGCAGGGCACAGGGATTGTGTCTGGCTTGTGGAGCACCAGACCATAGGGTTGGATCCTGCCCGAACAGGGGTGGTTCATCCTCGTCCAACCTTTCTAGTTCTTCGATGAGAGGACCCGTACCGGTCCAGCAGCAGCAGCAGCAGTATCCATTGCCGAGGCCCTTGCCGCCTCAGTCCCAGGCGTTTCAGCAACAGAGCCCCCAGCAGTATGCGCAAGCCCAGGCCTTGAGTCAGAGTAGGCAGCGAGGGTTTCAGCAGAGGGGACCAGCACCCCGAGGGCACGGTCAGGCTATGGTGATGACCGTGGAGGAAGAGTTGGCACCAGGTGAGGTAGTGGCAGGTACTATTCTCGTCAACTCCTTTCCAGCTTTAGCTTTATTTGATTCTGGTGCATCGCATTCTTTTATGTCTGTACGATTCGCGACACGGGTAGGATTGGAGCCCGAGTCATTATCAGTAAGGCTCAATATACTTACTGGTAACGGACTTGTGGGAGTAGATAGAGTATTTTCCTCGTGTCGGATCGTAGTTAGCGGTAGGGAATTCCCCGCTAGATTGATAGAATTCCCGATGGCCGATTATGATGTGGTCTTAGGGATGGATTGGTTGAGGAACCAGTATGCTAGGATAGACTGCCATATTGGTAGGGTTGTTTTTAGCATTCCAGGAGAGCCAGAGTTTTCTTTCTCTCGAGGCGAGGTTGAGCCTTCTCCTCAGATATTACGGATGGCAGTAGCAGCAGTTCAGTTGCCCAGGATAGTGGATGAGTTTCCAGATATTTTCCCAGAAGAACTTCCAGGTATACCTCCGGAGCGGAAGATCGAGTTCACTATAGACTTGATTCCCGGGACAGCCCCAGTATCAGAGGGAGTCTACATAATGGCGCCGTCAGAGTTGGAGATATTGTACAAGATGATTGAAGAACTCAGAACCAAGGGATTCATTCATGCTAGTGGATCGCCTTGGGGAGCCCGATGCTTCTTGTGAAAAAGAAGGATGGTACGTCCAGGTTATGTGTTGATTATTGTACTTTGAAATCAGTGACAATCAAGAACAGATACCCTCTTCCGAGGATAGATGACTTGTTTGATCAACTCAAGGGGGCTTCAGTATTCTTGAAGATTGATTTGCGCTCAGGTTATCATCAGATCAGAGTTAGAGAGCAGGACATCCCGAAGACAGCTTTTAGATCACGATATGGGCATTGGGAATTCCTTGTTATGCCTTTTGGAGCAATCAATGCGCCGGCTGTATTCATGGACCTCATGAATCGCATCTTCATGCCTTACTTGTATCAGTTTGTGATCGTATTCTTGGATGACATCCTGGTCTACAACAAGAGTGAGGCAGAGCATGAGCAGCATCTTCGTATGGTTCTTCAGATCCTCAGAGAGCACCAGTTATATGCCAAGTTTAGTAAATACGAGTTCTGGCTCGATCGTATTTCGTACTTGGGTCATATCATCACTCGAGAAGGAGGAGGAGTGGATCCCCAGAAGATTGTGGCTATTGAGTCATGGCCAGTGCCCAGCACAGTTGCAGAAGTTCGCAGTTTCCTTGGATTGGCTGGCTATTACCGGCGATTTGTTTCAGACTTTGCTCGAATTTCAGCGCCATTGACGCAGTTGACCCGCAAGGATGCGCAGTTTGCTTGGACAGCAGAGTGTTAGGGTTCTTTTGAGCAGTTGAAGCGAGGTTTGATAACAGCTCCTATTCTCACGCTTCCAGATGGAACCGGAGGATTTTCAGTGTATTGTGATGCTTCAGGCAGAGGTTTAGAATATGTTCTGATGCAGCATGGAAAGGTAATAGCTTATGCGTCATGACAACTTCGTGATCATGAGAGGAATTACCCAACCCATAACTTGGAGCTGGCAGCAGTGGTGTTTGCACTTAAGTTGTGGAGGCACTACTTATACAGAGATAGGGTGGAGATTTTCACCGACCACAAGAGCCTGAAGTATGTTTTCACCCAGAAGGATCTTAACATGCGTCAGAGGAGGTGGCTGGAGCTTCTTGTAGATTATGATGTCAGCTTGCAGTATCATCCTGGGAAGGCCAATGTCATAGCAGATGCATTGAGCAGAAGAGCCGGAGCTTATTTCCTAACAGCGCAACCAGAGCTTTAGCAGATCTTCAGAAGATGGGTATTGAAGTTGTTCTCCCTTCCAGTGTGGCGTTGATGGCCAGTATGCAAGTTCAGTCCACTATAGTCGAGAGGATCCGGATGGCGCAGTCGGCAGATTCCAAGCTTCAGCGACTCAGAGCAGAGTGTGAAGCAGGACGAAGACCAGAGTTATGTATTCATGAGGATGGTACACTTAGGCATGGTAAGCATTTTTGTATACCCATTGGAGATATCAGACAGAAGATCATGTCAGAGGCACACAGTTCTCAGTATTCCATCCATCCTGGCAGTACGAAGATGTACCGTGATATCCGTCAGCACTTCTGGTGGAATGGCATGAAGCGGGAGATAGCTCGGTTTGTCTCTCGGTGTTTGTTTTGCCAACAGGTTAAGGTCGAACATCAGAGACCGGCTGGACTTCTTCAGCCCTTACCGATTCCAGAATGGAAGTGGGAGCATGTGACCAAGAATTTCGTGACTGGATTACCTAGATCCCCAGCTAGTAGAGATACTATTTGGGTTATTGTGGATAGGCTTACCAAGGTAGCGTACTTTCTCCCGTTCAGAGTTGGTCAGTCGACGGCTCAGCTAGCAGAGATGTACCTCAGGCAGATTGTCAGATTGCACGGTGTCCCAGTCAGTATTACCTCGGACAGAGATTCAAGGTTTATGTCGCACTTTTGGCGTAGCTTGCAAAAGAGTTTGGGGACTCATCTCCAGTTCAGTTCAGTATATCACCCGCAGACAGATGGCCAGTCGGAGCGCACGATCCAGACTCTTGAAGACATGTTGCGGTCTTGCACGCTTGACTTCGGTGGTTCATGGGAAGATCATTTGCACCTGGTGGAATTCTCATTCAACAATAGTTTCCAGGCCAGTATCCAGATGGCACCGTTCGAGGCACTGTATGGCAGGAAGTGCAGATCCCCGTTAGCCTGGGATGATGTTGGAGAGAGGCAGATGCTTGGTCCAGAAATGATTACCCAGACAGTTGAAGTGGTCAGGCGAGTCAGAGATCGTCTTCGAGTTGCCCAAGATCGCCAGCGCCATTGGGCCGATTCTCATCGGCGCCCTCTCGAGTTCTCGGTCGACGATCATGTATTCCTGAGGATTTCGTCTAACCGTGGCGTCATTCATTTCGGCGTACGGAGAAAGCTTAGTCCTAGGTATATAGGGTCGTTCGACATTCTGGAGCGAGTAGGAGATGTATCCTATCGTCTCGCTCTTCCACCGTCGCTAAGCGAGGTGCATGACGTGTTACATGTATCCCAATTACGATGGTACATCCCGGACCCGAGCCACATCCTGGATCATTCGGAATTGGTTGTTGGTACCAACCTTTCGTATGAGGAGAGGCCCGTGTCTATATTGGATCGAAGAGAGAAGATCCTCAAGAACAAGACAATCAAGTTAGTCCGAGTTGCTTAGGGTCATCACTCTTTGGTGGAGTCAACGTGGGAGCGTGAGGATGATATCCGATCACGATATCCCGACTTGTTTGACTCGTGAGGTATAATGTCTTTCTTATGCCTCATGCCATCAATTCCTTGCTTGCATGATTGATTGACTGCCTAGTATAATTGCCTGTGAATAGTATAGCTTGTTTTTGTCCCTCTAGCCTCTTAATTAAATTTTGAGGACGGAATTCTTTTAAGGTGGGTAGAGTTGTAATGCCTGTGGTTCGTATTACGTATTTTGGAAATACGTGTACGTGTCTTTTCTTGTATTATTCCTTGTTTAGCTCTCGGCTTGGTTTAACTCTCGGTTTGGATTGGCTTGGTTCGGCCGGCCCAATGCTTGGTTCATCATGGGCCAAGGGTGGAACACCTTAGCCTATGCTTCTCCTTCATTTCCACCACAACCCCCCTCTTTATTATCCCTACCAACCTTCTCTTTCCTCCATAATTCTCATTTACTTCTCCTTCCCCCACCATTACTCTTCTCCACCAACCAAGAACACTATAGGCAAGTGCAACTTGCTTCCACAAGAGAACTCCTTTGATGGTTTCATTAGCTTCTCGTCATGATTCTAAACCACATTAGAACTTATCATTTTTCCTTTTTAGGCTTTAATTTTGTAGATCTAGAAATTAGTTACTTTCGGATTTTGGTGGTTTTGATCTATTAAACTTGCTTGTTTTCAAGTTTTGATGGTTCCATATTTTAGAGAATTTCATTCTACCCAATTTTGACCTTTGGAAAGTTGGATTCGGACTTATTTTGACCAAGATTTGGACAATTGAAGCTTAGATTCAACTTTAGAGTTCTTGCTGTTCTTGCCATTTGGAGAAGACAGTGAACAGTGAGCTAGCTTTTTAGCTTACGCCACTGAGTGTACGCTGCTCTTTAGCGAGCGTACGCTGACTTGTGTACGCTGCTCTTTAGCGAGCGTACGCTGACTTGTGTACGCTGGTCTTTAGCGAGCGTACGCTGACTTGTGTACGCTGCTCTTTAGCGAGCGTACGCTGACTTGTGTACGCTGCTCTTTAGCGAGCGTACGCTAGCCTTGATACGCTGTCTGTTGGCAGCATGTCTTGAGCGTACGCTAGCTTGAGCGTACGCGTGCCTTGGTACGCTAGCTTAAGCGAGCAAGACGTACGCTGGCCCCTTTCGTATGCTAGCTCGAGCGTACGCAGTCTTGAGCGTACGCTAGCTTGAGCGTACGCTGACCTGTAGCTTGAGCGTGCCCTTGTGTACGCTGACCCTTGCGTACGCTTTCCATTGGAAGTATATGGATCCTTTGGTACGCAGACCTGAGCATACGCTAGCCTGAGCGTAGCCTGATTACCCTTGATCTTCTATAGCCCTGTATATTGATATTTTATTAGATATTTAACGTCCATTTTATATCCTTACGCCTTTTGTCATGAACTTGATAATCATGGATTTGTTTAATATGTTTGGAATGATGCCTGAGCATGACACGATAGTGACCCGTAGTGGTGCACTCCTGACATAATGACCTGACTTGACCTGATAGTGGTCCGTCGTGGCGCACTCCTGACAAGTACACTTGACATGATAAACCTGACATATTATATCTTGATAAGCTGTTGCGACGGCTACCTGACATGACATGACCTGTATGAATAACCTGGACACCGTGGGCGATTGTGCTTGTACAAATAATCCAGTCCTGCCTTGCATCATGTCTAGGAGGGGACTCCTGAGTACCACGGTCAGGAGTACCTACTAAAATGGACTAAGGTTAACAACTAGATTAATACATTAGTCATGAAGAGATTTTCTAGCTACAGGCAATCCCGTTACCTGGGCGCGCTTGGGATCTGTAGCCTGCCGTCGAGTAGGGCACATTTCCAGCACACTGTCATGTGTTGCACCCTTTAAACTGCTTAAGGGTACATGTGTTTCCTGGATGATGTACCCACCTGAATTCAATCCTAATCTCTCGACCTGGGTGACCTGGATGGTCTGCAGGGCTTGTGGCTGTGGAATAATCTCACTGCATCTTGTTAATAATTAGGCTTGTGACAACCCTAGTTAGTTAAAGTATCAAGCCGTAATTCTTGCTTGCCCGTGAAGTGATTGGATGGAGTCTAACCAGTCTAGTCTTGCCCTGACCCTGTTCCAGACTATTGAATGACCAGAATGCTTGTATTTATTCTACCGATAAATGGTGAGAAACCAAGCTCCGTTCAGACGAAGGGTTACAACCCAGGTCCTTGTTTGGTTTACGGGTTGTAACCTGGCTATCTGAATAGTTCTATGGTTATCTCGTCGTATATCATCCTGATATGTTTCCTTTTATTCCAGTCCTTATTTTATTTATATTTATATTCATGTGCTGATTGCTGGTTTTAGTTCTTAAGTGAAGCCTCCTTGTGGCACTTGCTCTTTCTGGGGTCTGACCCAGCTGGTTTTGTGTGGCCAGATTTTGGAGCAACTCCAGAGGATCTACCGACTTCCCAGCCAGATGGTGGCCACTAGACGGAACCCTGGCAACGAGTGGGTTATTTTTGGCTCTCCCGCTCTAGTGTAAAAATATTCTTTTGAGGCGTTTAGCCGACGAGCACCTGTTTAGCTCGATTGCACTTACTTACTGTCTCCCTACGGGCTGTAACATGATTGACAAATCCTAGGGTTGATCATGTATGACTAAACTCTTGCTAGTCCTAACATTTTGTAATGACTAGCTTCATGATCAGCTGAATATGTAATATTTGGGACGCCTTATTATTGTATATTTAATGATCATACATCTTGTGACTCTTACTTACTTGCTTATGATTGAGACACTAGGCTTATTCATGACCTTAAGAGACTGTTGGCTTGTAGATAAACCCTCATGTATCCTAGACAGCCATGACCGTATAGCGAGATGGAATCCATTTCAATATACGTAGCTGGCTATGTCTGCCCCCGCTCTCCAGTATTCTGGTTCTGGGGCATGACAGGGTACTTCTGCATTTTGGTATGGACGGGTCGAAGAAAGTGAGTTGCCCCCTTGCGGCTCACTTTAAGCTCACTGAGGAGCAGTATCCATCTACTGAGGATGAAAAGGAAGATATGGAGCAGGTTCCATATGCCTCAGCTGTGGGAAGTCTTATGTATGCTATGGTGTGTATGAGGCCAGACATCGCTCATGCAGTTGGCACAGTTAGCAGGTACCTTTCAAATCCTGGAAGGGTACATTGGAGTGCGGTCAAGTGGATTCTACGATACCTTCAGGGCACTGTCGATTGGAGACTTTCTTTTGGTGGTGACGAGCCGAAGCTGGTTGGGTATACTGATGCTGATATGGCTGGAGATGTAGACACGAGGCGATCGACTTCGGGCTATGTGATGATATTTGCTGGAGGAGCGGTATCGTGGCAGTCGTGGTTGCAGAGGTGTGTTGCCTTGTCGACGACAGAGGCAGAGTACATTGCGGCGACGGAGGCTTGCAAGGAGTTGCTGTGGATGAAGAAGCTGCTGCAGGAAATAGGACTGAAGCAAGAGCAGTATACTTTGCTTTGCGATAGTCAAAGTGTTATTCACCTTGTGAAGAACCAGACATTTCATAGTCGGTCCAAGCACATCGAGACTCGGTATCATTGGATACGGGATGTGGTTGAGAAGAAGAATGCGGCGCTTGAGAAGGTTCATACTGATGACAATAGAGCGGACATGCTCACGAAGGTTCTTCCGAGGGGGAAGTTTGAGTACTGCAGGCAGATCGTCGGGATGACGACCTCCTCCACATAGTTGTGAAGGGGGAGATTTGTTGGAGTGGGTGGGGTTCCCACCTATGTGGAGAATACCCCGGAGAGCGACGAGCGCCATCCGTGTGTCGGAGAAGCTTGGAGAGTGCATGGATTTTATTTTGGTACATATATGGTAAGAAAATATATGATTAGATTTCCATATTTACTTTGATTATATATTTATAATTGGACCCTTCATATAGTAGCTTTTCATATTATTGGGTTTCCAATTATGGTAAGCTAAATATGATATTTCCATTAAATATATGATTGATTTATATTGGAAGTTTCCATATATATTGGCCTTCCATGTATGGGTTACCAAGGGCTTTTAAAAGGGTGATGCATGCTAGTTGCAAAATCATCTAAAAAAAGAGTGCTTTACAATCTTTGAGAGAGAGAGAGAGGATAAAGGACTATTGTGAAGGAGAGATTGCTTCGAATAATTTTTCGGCATCTCTTGTTCTTTGGAGTCCGCAATCAAAATTTTTCTTCTTTCAAATGAGTTGTGGTGATCCGTGTTGGATCGTGAGGAGCTTGTAGAGGGTGTATTCTCTTTATTCCATTAGTGGAGGTTCTTCAGGGTTGGACTCCGATCGTCCCGTGGTTTTTCTACATCAAAAATCTTTGTGTCTGCGATTGTGTTTGGCATTTTTGGTTTGTGTGCTTTTGTTCGGTTATCTCGCAGGACTTTCTGGTTTCGGGGAACGGTTTCCGCGCTTCCTTCCCAACACCGAGTGGGACCGGATGAGACCATGTTAGCAGGAGGGTGGATGTGAGTTGTAAGAAAGTTAGAAATATTTGGTAGTAAATTTATTATTTTCCTTTCATATGTGAGAGTGTTCTCAAGAAGAGTAATCCTAAGTGATAAGACATTTCAAAAATAGAAAGATGCCGAGGGGTATCTATTATATGTATATAGAGTTTGAACACTGCCATAGAGACCGCGGTGTAAACTGCGTTGACAGGTTTCTGGGCCTGATTGTTTCGGACTTTATTGTCTATGTTAATTAGTAGGGGAGGGTGACATCAGCAAATTTGGTTTGGCCAATCAGGGTCGGACACCTTACAATTTTTTTTCGGGTTTTCTGTTCGGTCTGCTAAGTATTATTCGTAGAGTGTTGGGTTGCCAAAGGACAATGTTATGCTTCCGTGTGGGACACATGCATTTGTTTTAGGCCTCTGACAAAGCCAAAATTTGTTAGGGAATAGCATCGGCTAAGGGCAACATATATTAGTTGTAATTTTATGACGCACAGTTATCAAAATTGATTGGGGGTAACATATACTATTTCTCTTCTACTTCTCACTCTCTCTTATTCTCTATCAACCCAAATCCTCGCTTCTTCTTACTTTCTTCTTCCTCTTCATCTTCATCTTCCATCCCTAATTTGTTATTCATATTCTATGTTTTGTCAAAATCTAGGATTTTTCTTTCTGATTCTTAAATTTTATTTGATGTATTTATAAATATCACTTAGTTGATTTTAGTTTATTTGATTTTTCGATGTTTATTTTTCTTAAATTGTCAAATCAATTAGGGATTTCAAACTTCAGAAGGACTGTCAATTGGCAGTCCTGACTGTATACTAAAGCTGGAAAAAAAATATTTGTCTTACAACTGCCAAAATTTTATTCTTGTAACAGATCTACCAAAATTTTAGCAATCCTAAGACAAACTACAGTGATCCTGATTTTGGCAATGTGTATTTTATTTCAAAATAATGATTTTTTCTTGCATTCGCCAAAGCAACAGAGAAAAAAACCCTCGAATTGACAAGGAAAGTAGGGGATGTAGTGCCCCACCCCGCTCATTCAACCAGAGGAATCGAAACGCAACGACGTTTGGACTTGGCTATGCAACGGCTTGCTCGAACTCCCGCTCGGCCGAGGCAACTCCTTGTTCATGTGGGTGACTTCGAAGAACTTGCCTCAGCTTTGCCTACACACTTAATAAATGTATGTTTCAATTGCACTAAGTAGGTTTGCTAATAGAAGAGATGAATCCACATAGCTAAAGAGAATAATTCTGCTCTGAGTCAGATTGTGTAGAACATGAAAGTATTTAATTTGATGTCTGGATTGTACTTCACTTTGGGTTTTCAAATTTTGAACTCGATCTTTCGATCCCACGGATTGGGTCAAGTGAGAAATTTTATGTTGGCACATATAGACTTGTTGTCATAGTCTATAGGCTCCCACAGCTTCAAGGCATGTTCCAACGATCTCAGTGCTGTCATAGCATGCACGAGCACGATTTTTACAGCTTGTACATAGAGTATGGCCCGAAGGATGGCAATGCACGGAACACGATTGCTTTAAGTTATGCAGGAGGGCTATCAAATAGTCGTTCCTGAGTTGAGTCAGATGATATGGTAACATAGAAAATGCTCAGGACTGTAGGTTACCGAAGCAATCCCTGGTAAAGGGAGTTGAAGTATGGAAAGTAAGGTGGAACACAGATTTGAGTTGTATTATAACGCCACAGCCCCAAAATACGTGGGACTATGCATACGAAATATGCCAGCAGTATATCACCAATAGACTAAGAAAATGTTTAGACTTGTCAATGAGTACTTAAGCTGTAAATTTCACATGACCACAGGTACAAAGCTATTCTCATCCATGCAATAATAATCAAATATCCAAAATAGCAGGACATGATAATAAAGTCTGAATACCATAACTGAGTTATCCAACAAATAAAAAAACTAAAGAATATCTCGGGTACACCCCGACAATAAGCAAAAGAAAATAAATGACAAAGCTGATCATATTGTCTGCTAAGAAATAATCATCGAAGGATGGATGAACTACGTACTCAAGCAAAGTCCTCTAGCACAATCTCGTCCTCTTATGCAGGTATGTCTCCTATAACAGCACCTGAACAGTACACCTCAGTATATGCCTCCTCGTCTACACCTGGTGGAGATGACCAGGTCCTCAGGGGACATAATAAGATACAAAAATATAAGATGCCAAGTAACAGTAAATTAATGAAAATACTTTAATTAACAACACAAGGGTATCTATATAATCCAGTCCAAGTGAAATTCAAGTGAGAACAAGCTCTATACATCGGACTATTACGCCAAAGACACCGTGTCGAGGGACCTCAGATGTACGAGTAAACACCGAAGCTCTGCTACAGAGACCACAGTATACGAGTATGGATAATAGTCATGTCCCGGCTATAGAGACAATGACTAAAGGTGTATCTATCAGGTAGCCCGATTAATCAGTCTATGTTTTCCCCACCCGATGTACTAGTCTACTATATCATGTCCAGTAACACTACTAATGTCGAGCAAATAATCCTATAACCTATCACAGAGTCAAAACCATGACTCTGACATGTCTAGGACTTTGTATCATGATCGTGCCAGTGTTCTAGGTCCATCGTGTCTCAAGTAACACGATAATCAGTACAACGCTATGTCTAAAGTCAATACCCAATATTTGCTTACAGTCATTGACACCCAGATATGCTCGAACGTGAAGTATTAACAAGATCCTACGTAAACAGCAAATATAAGCTAAGCTAATTATGAAGCAAGAATGCTACTAAAATAAAGTACAACAAGAACTAAACATTGGCAAGGTACACTTGCATGTCTCCTGTCGAAATGCTATAATCTGTCTTGTTCTTCGATTGGTGGTGCGACGGGTCCCAATTCACCTATTTAATAGTATTATCCAGTTAATGCCAACATTTGTAACTACCTAATATTAATAGACGGTCATTGTATACAGCTTACAATCTTCACGAAGTTTGGGCCGATATTCCAATATACATATAGCTTTCCTAACGCTCACGATAATATTTTAACTAATTAAAGCTTCTATATATCATGTGCCAAAATTTACAACCAATATACTAACTTGGCGTAAATAAAATCTAGTATGTAAATATAATTTTTAATTAGTTTTTAGGAATCATTTATTATTTATTAAAATTGAAATACTATAAATACAAATAAAGGTATTTACCGTTTTTATTCATTTAAAAAACTAATTATTAAATTAATAATTCTAAAAAATAAAAATAAATACTACAAATAAAAATATAAATTATAAGTATTTTACATCACTCAAATACAATGTTAGTTATCAAGATACGTAAATACCAACTAATATAATACATATTACCCAAAATAATAAGAAACATGGGATTCGAACTCAAGATGAGGGTAGGATTTTTGGGCTACCATACTGACCATGAGGTAAGTTCAGGTTTCTATTTTCATATGAAAACTATATATATAAAAATATATATATATATATATATATATATATATATATATATATATATATATATATATATAAAATATATATATATATAAAATATATATATATATATATAATATATGCATACCAAATACTATATAAATGTATTCATTAAAATATATTCCTTTAAAACAAAAACTAAACAAGGGCTCGAACTCGGGTAGGCACGCTCAATTTTTAGGATGACTGTGCTGACCAATAGGCTAGAATTGAGTTTTATTTTCATATGAAAACCTTATATATATATATATATATATATATATATATAATATATATATATATATATATATACCAGGTACAATAAATATATATTTATTTTAAAATTTTGCTTAACAGAGGGCTTAACTCGGATCTGCAAGAGGGAAACTCAGGGTCTGTTAGCTGACCAACAGGCCAAGCTCAGTTTGGTGATTGCACAAGGGATCCTCTTGGATTTAAATTGTAACGAGGGCTAGAGTTCAGTTTCTCACCGAGGAATAAGAAGAAGGTGGTCGCGGGGTGTCAGGCCGGAGGCGAGCAGGTCAGATAGCGGACAGTGCCGAAGATTGATGAGTGGGATGAAGGCTATCGGTTAGTGTCCACCTTCTTATATATATATATATATATATATATATATATATATGTATGTATGCTTAGTGAGGGGGTTACAAGAAATGAAGGGTGAGTGGGCTTCGGTTAAGAAGTTCATGGGAAGAGAAAATGAATAGTCATCAGTTATATAGGAGAATAAAGGGGAAAGTGACTGAATGGTAGGGGTCACCATGAATGGTGTGGGGATTAGGTGTAAGGGTTATGGTGTTGTGTGTTAGCAATGGATTGTTATTAGTTAGGTTGGGTGTTGTGTGTTTGAGTGAAATAGGATAAGGGGAATTAAGTAGTGTTGTAGGTAGGAAAGAAAAAAAAGGTTTTATTATTATTATTCTTTTTTTCTTTGTTATCTATCTTTCTTTCATTCATTTATTAACTATATTTTTTTAAGAAAATACATATCTTAACAATATTAAAACTTCCTTTTTAAATTATTAATTTATTTTATAATCCATGTCTTTTGTTATTAAAATAAATAAGTATATATTTACATTAATACAACTATCAATAAAAAAAATAAAATAAAACAGATCAAAATTTAGGGTGTTTACACGTATGGTCAATTAAGTAGGCATTATTGCATGGTCATTGGACAACTTGTGCACAACGGCGAGGGTTCCTCGAACGACAACCCGGGACGACGGAACCGATTCGATCATAGGGGAATGCTGGATAGATGAGAAAGTTATATAGTGTCCCATTTTCGATAGGCAGCAGACTATATAGTATGCTTGCGGTGAGTCAGATCTGTCGGAAACTTAGATGGCTATCTGACTCGATCGTTGAGCTTGGCTTACGATAACACTTTATGGCATCGAATAAATCGATTTGGAAGAATGTTACGAGAATCGATCCAACTAATGGAACGAATTTTGTTGGAATAAGTCTTAGATGCAGTAGGCTGCGTCTCGGCGAGTGAGCTCTATATAAGAGTCCCTTCGACGAAACTGGACTGCTGTATGGTTTTCTTGAGTTTTTGCTGCTTGGTTTTGATGAATATATTTTTACGTCGATTTCTGCATTCATTGTACGCATTTCAAAATAGAGAATTAAAGAAGGGATTCTGATAAAATGTTGGTGCTATTATATGAGCTCGCGTAACTGAAGCTTGAACGTTGCGAAGCGCTTCAACTCTCGGTATGATCAAATACTTGGTGGGTGGTTCAACCCCTTCTTTTTTACTCCTTCCCGTAAATGAAATTAAGTTTGCCTTGAATATATTCAAATCAACGATGCCAGGTTAAATGCATGCCAAATCACTAAGATCAAGAACTCGGGATAACTGTATCAATTTAGAGTAAACTACTTTGAAAATATAAGTTTCACATTAAAAAATGAAAATATAAGGTTCTAGAAAAGGGAGAGGCTATTTTATGATCTACAAAATAAAATAAAATGTTGGTTGCGGCATATGGTGCCTCGAGAAATTGGTGCCTACGGGACGCCAAATCAAAAGTATGGCTTTGGGTAAAATAATTCATTGCATGAGTTAGAAAAAATAATAATGCTGCTCAATACTGTCCACCCTATGCAATCTGTTTCATATATTAATATGTTCATGCATTGGCATGGTCATGGACAACTTGTGCACAAGTTTAACTTTTTAAAACGGTATCCGGGGCATCGAAACCGAATCGACCTAGGGGGAATATACAAATTTGTGCAACAGCGCGATGCATTGCGGGACCTCTAATAGGGCTTGCAACCCAGGCTGACAGGGTGCATCATAATACAAAATAAAAGTTCCTCATGGTACAACTCCAGACTCGTATGATATCACGCCTTAGCGAGGACGATCGATTCAGCATAACGGGAGCGGGAACGAACGGTTTTTTGAATCGGGTGTGACAAATTAGAATCAGAGCTTAGTTTTGTTTACTCGAATTTTCAAAAAATATTTTATTTGGAATGTTGGTTGCGATTACTCGATTGAATGCTTGTCGACATGTTATGTGAAATAAAAGTTCCATACAGGTAAGTCCGTAGATATTTTAAAAAATACTAACGAGTTTAATTTGTTTTGTAGGAATGACTAAGAAAAATAAAAATAATTTCGCCACAACAACCAACGTTGTGGATAGTTCATCTAGTTCGAAGGGCACTAGCCCTAGCGAGACTACAATGGAGAAGATGTTGCGCTTGATGGAGCTGCAGCAGCAACAGCTTCAGATGTAAATCCAAGCCCAATTTAGAGTGCAACAGAAGTAAATGGACGTCCTGACGCAGATCGTAAGCAATATGGTGGCCAACACCAACACAACGGTCGTGACATCCGAAGAGAGGGAAGATACTCAAGAAGAAGTCGAGAAAGAAGTTCAACCACAAACGATGAACTCTTATTCCTTGTTTAAAGCAACGGAGTTCCGTAAAATAAACCCGTCTAAGTTCAATGGTCGAGCGGAGCCTGATGTGATCGTGAGATGGCTCGCGGAGATTAAGGACCTATTCAATCTTCTCTGTATTGAAGGGTCCCAGAGGGTAGCATGTGCGACCGTACAACTGCAGTTGAGAGCCTTTGACTGGTGGGCAGTGAAGAAACAGGAAATCAACGAAATTGATCCCAACACCTAGATTTCTTAGGAAATATTTAAGGAAGCCTTTCTTAAGTAATACGTTCCTCGCGCCATCCGTCATCAAAAAGAAGACGAGTTCATGATATTGAGATAAGGAAATATGTCAGTCGACGATTATGACTCAAACTTCTCGAAACTAGTAAAGTTTATCGACGCCTTTCTGTCCAAAAAAGAAGCCTGGTGCAAATTTCAACAAGGTCTGAATGATAAACTGTGAAGGGACATCGTGAATCAAAGTGTTGGTATTTTTTTCCTTTAGACTAGGAAAGATTGTCCCACATCGGCTACACTAAATGGTGATTATCTGAATATAATGCATTGCTTGTGTTGAGGTACGCACATGAGGTGTGGTAGGTCACAAGTGGGTGCCATGTGGAAGTATTTTCCTAGTCAGAAAAAGGATTAATTCTAACAAAAAAGCAAGTTACTTTTTGTTGTTTGGACTCAGACTAGGACACGGACTCCAGGATGCCTCGTGCATGCACGGGAGTGTTCAGGGGGTAGGCGTGGAATGGCACACGATTATGCTAATTGTGGGATAATCTAAAATATGAAACTCTATTTTTGAGTATTGGTATTTTAGTCCTACATCGGGTAGGAGAAAAGGTGAAGTCGCACTCCACTCTATAAATAGATCCCCTAGGCCTTTTTTGAAAGATGCACCGAAGAAGAGTGTTAATGGAGTCTGTAAAGTTCAAGGAGCCCGTTCAAGTCACAAAAAGTTGACTGACAAGTGTTGTAAAAGTTCTCTAAGAACTTGCTTGTTCCTAGAAGCGGATCGTATATAGGTGAATCTTGTTTTGAGCAACGGTGATCTTCATCACCCCAACAAAGCTGTATTTCTCTTTTTTCTTTCCTTTTATTCTTCTTTTATCTAATCAGAAACCTTTTGTGCTTTTCTGATCTAATCATAAACTACTTGCGGGGTTTCGTCGCTGCTGCTATAAAATTTATTTGTGCCTTCTTCGAAGTGTTACATTTGATTTCATCTCTTTGAATCCTCCGGGATCTCAGTTGTGTACCTTCCTCGAAGTCTTGCCAAATCACTCTGTCGACTCATGTTCTTCTATCTAAGATCTGTTTCGGGAATAATAATCTCAAAGCATGATTAGATTCGATGAAGAACAATCTTACAAATCTTCTCGACACAAGTTTTAACAAACTTGAGAAGTTTGACAGGGAGCATTATAACATCTGGAAGAGAAAGGTCAGCCCTAATCTTCAACTCATGAGTGTAGACTACGTGTTGACAGATCCCGAGCCTTTGATTCTAGAAGGTTAAAATGCTCAAAAAGTCGCTGAAGCCACTGCTCCGTAATCCAATTCGAGAAGAGATGGCAATTTCTGCAAAGTTGCTTATCTTGAATTCAATACAGGACTCTCTCGCAGAGTCGTATAGCAAGATGGTCCATGCCAAGGATGTCTGGAAATCTATGGAAAATCTCTACCGGGCAGATGACGGCATGCCCTTGGTCGATGCCTTCGTCGTCGAGGCTATTATCGCCAAGCTCCCACCTGGGTGGAGCAAGTTTATCGTGACATGCACCACAAGAAGATATTGGTGACTGAGGCCAATCTGGTGCAAGCTGGAGACTCCAAGAGGAAGCAAAAGGCTTCTTAGGAAGGACTCTCACAAGCTGAAGGTGAAGTCAGCTCAATTCAAGCCAAAGCATAAGGGCGATGGGGCTTGCATCAACTGTAGCAAGAAGGTCCACTTAAAGAATGATTGTAGGGCTAAGCCCAAACCAAAATAGCAGGTATAGCTAAACTTGGTTGTTTTGTTTACTTAACTTGGTTGCTACTGTTGCACAGGTTGAGTTATCTAGCGTGGTAGCTGACTAGTGTTGGGCACTAATGTATCTGACCATATATGCTCTCGAAGGAGCTGTTCATCGAGGATAAGTCTTGTTATGACAAAGGTCTCGACGGTGAACATATATCTAGCAGAAGATTAGAAGATTGAGACATTGATTATGGACCACCGACAAGGACACTAGAATGCGTGTTGCGTGTACCATAGATTTTTGAAGATCTGATCTCAAGAAGTATGTTGTCTGATACAGACTTGAAGATGGACATTTGTAACGCCCGTATTTCGGAATACGTATTTTGATTAGGCTTATATGTATTTCGGACTTGTATTTTATTTTCTCGGATTTTGGCCTGTAATTGTATTTTGGCTCGACTTGCGGATTTTGGTTTTCTCGTAAATTGGGTTTTTGACCTGGCGTTGTTTTATTCTTTGTGGAGAAGGATTTGGTTTGGTTTGCATTGGACTATCCTTAGTTAACCTCCACCCTCAATACAACACACCTTCCCTCATTAAACCCCACCTAACTTTTCTCTCTCCTTATTACTCTTCTATTTATTTTCTCCATCTTCTTCTTCCTTCCTCCACACAACACCCAACCTCCATAGGCAAGTGCACCTTGCCACCAAATAGGAACCCTATTTTATTTATCCATTAGTTAGCATGGTGAACGACATCAGAACTTGGCATTTTGTGATTTGGAGTTTCCATTTTTCTAGATCTAAGTTTTACCCATTTTTGGATTTTTTGGTTTTGATCTATTAAACTTTGATTTTGCTTGTTTCGATGCTTCCATGTTATAGAGAATTCAATTTTACACAAGATTGAACTTTGAAAATCTAAATTTTGTTTTGTTTTGGCTAAGTTATGAGGTTTGGAGTTTTTGGTGTTCTTGGGTTCTCCTCTCAGCTTGCTGGAGAAGATGACCTGTGGCCGGCGTCCTTTGGCGAACCGTGCCAGTCCCCCCGGCTAGCACTCTTTAGCGCTGGGCTGACCCGTGCCAACTTCTTCGGTCAGCGCTCTTTAGCGCTGGGCTGACCGCGCTCGCTGCCGGCGCCCTTTGGCGAACCGTGCCCCCTTCTACGCTGGCGCTCTTTAGCTCCAGCGCCTCCCCTCCCTTGGCGCGCTTGGCTCTGGCGCGGCCTGTGGCCGGCACAACTTGGCCAGCGTCAGTCGCCGCTCACTTGCCCGGCGCACCTTGGCTGGGTTTGCTTGGCGCCCTTCGACCCCACTTGACCTGGTCCACCTATCGCTTCTTAGGCCAGCGCCTCTTGGCGTGGCCGTGGCTGGCGCAACCCGACCCCCAGGAACCCCAGCGCAACCTAATCCCCATTTTTCTTGGCACCCACTACTTGGGCTGTCACCCTCAGCACCCCTCCAATTTTGGTGCCACCTGGCCTGGGTTGCTGGCGCAACCTGACCAGGGGTGGCTTGAGCCCCGGACCTTAGGTTGGCTGGCGCAACCTACTTGCCCATGGTGGTTTGGTTTTATTTTTCTTGGGCTTGGCTTATCTTTTATTGATTGGAGTTCTGAGATCTTGTTCCACACAACACGACTGTCTTGACCCAACACGACCTGGCACGGTTTTTGGTGTTTTGCTTATGACTAGTACAGTTTTCGTGATTTCTGTGATTTATGATCCTAGTACTTTCTGATCTTCTTAGTAGTGACCCGATGGGGTGCGCTCTTAACTTGTAACCTGTGATTCATAATTAATATCTGTAACTGAATAACTTGATAGTGGCCCGTGGCGTCGTACTCCTGACTTGTAACTTGACTTGATAATTTGATGCTATTGCGATGGCTAACTTGACTCATATAACCAACTCTGACACCGTGGGTGTTCGTCCTTGCTGCTTCTTGCAATCCATCCACTTGTTTTGTCTTGCATCATGTCTAGGATGTGACTCCCTGGTTACCACGGTCAGGGATTCGCACTGAATATGGATTATGTTAATGACTAGATCAAACTATAGTTCATGGAGAATTCCCAGTCACAGGCGATCTCGTTATCTGGGCGCTTTATTGGACTTGTAGCCTGCCGACGAGTAGGGCACATTTTCAGCACACTGTCATGTGTTGCACCCTCTAAGTCACCTAAGGGTACATTGTCTCCCGGGCGATGTACCCAACCATACTCTCAACCCGCGGAAGGATAACTGGATAGTCTGCAGGGCTTGGGACTGGAAAATTCTCATTTCCATCTTGTTAAGTAATTAGGCTTATGATAACCCTAGTTAGTTAAGTAGTAAGCCGTAGTATTTGCTTGGCCGCTTGTGAATGGATGGTGTCCAGCCCTGTCTAAGTCTCGTCTAGCCCCAGTACCTGGTTTCTCCTGAACATGTTTATTTTACTTATCTTTAACAATAAATGGGTAGAGACAAGGTGCTATTCAGGCGAAGGGTACAACCCCGGTCCTTGTTTGGTTTAAGGGTTGTAACCTGGCTCCTGGAATGGTTCCACATCCCTGGTCGTTTATTGTCCTGTTGTACTCTTTATTACTTGTACTTTTCTTCTATTCCTTATGATCTGATATGCTGGCTTTCGTTCTTATTTTGTGGCCTCCTTTGTGGCACTTGCTCTTTCTGGGGTTTGACCCAGCTGGATTTTTTGTGACCAGATTTTGGAGCAGCTCCCGAGGATCTACAGAACCTCCAGCCCAATGGTGACAATTAGACGGAACCCGGGCCACGAGTAGGTTTTCCATTTTGATTCGCTCACTACAATATAAAATTATTCTTTTGAGGCGTTTAGCCGACGAGCACCTGTTAGCTCGATGCATATTTACTTACTGTCTGCCTACGGGTGGTAAACATGATTAACAAATCCTAGGGTTGATCATGTATGACTAAACTCTTGCTAGTCCTCGTATTTTGTACGACTAGCTTCATGATCAGCTGAATATGTAATATTTGTGTCACGCCCCAGAACCAGAATACTGGAGAGCGGGGGCAGACATAGCCAGCTACGTATATGAAATGGAATCCATCTCGCTATACGGTCACGGCTGTCTAGATACATGAGGGTTTATCTACAAGCCAACAGTCTCTTAAGGTCATGAACAAGCCTAGTGTCTCAATCACAAGCAAGTAAGTAAAAGTCACAAGATGTATGATCATTAAATATACAATAGTAAGACGTCCCAAACATTACATATTCAGTTGATCATGAAGCTAGTCGTTACAAAATGTCAGGACTAGCAAGAGTTTAGTCATACATGATCAACCCTAGGATCTGTTAATCATGTTACAGCCCGTAGGCAGACAGTAAGTAAGTACAATCGAGCTAAACAGGTGCTCGTCGGCTAAACGCCTCAAAAGAATATTTTTACAATAGAGTGGGAGAGCCAAAAATAACCCACTCGTTGCCAGGATTCCGTCTAGTGGCTACCATCTGGCTGGAAGGTCGGTAGATCCTCTGGAGCTGCTCCAAAATCTGGCCACACAAAACCAGCTGGGTCAGACCCCAGAAAGAGCAAGTGCCACAAAGGAAGCTTCACTAAAGAACTAAAACCAGCAATCAACACAAGATATAAATAAAAGTAAGAACTGGAAATAAAGAAAATACACCTGGATGATATACGACGAGATAACCATGGAACTATTCAGATAACCAGGTTACAACCCGTAAACCAAACAAGGACCGGGGTTGTAACCCTTCGTCTGAACAAAACTTGGAATTCTCACCATTTATCGGTAAAATAAATACAAGCATTCTGGTCATTCAATAATCTGGAACAGGATCAGGGCAAGACTAGACTGGTTAGACTCCATCCAATCACTTCACGGCCAAGCAAGAATTACGGCTTGATACTTTAACTAACTAGGGTTGTCACAAGCTTAATTACTAACAAGATGCAGTGAGATTATTCCACAGCCACAAGCCCTGCAGACCATCCAGGTTACCCGGGTTAAAAGATTAGAGTTGAATTCAGATGGGTACATCATCCAGGAAACGAATGTTCCCTTAGGTAGCTTGAAGGGTGCAACACATGACAGTGTACTGGAAATGTGCCCTACTCGACGGCAGGCTACAGATCCCAAGGCGTGCCCAGGTAACGGGATTGCCTGTAGCTGAGAAATCTCGTCATGACTAATGTATTAATCTAGTTATTAGCCTTAGTCCATTTTAGTAGGTACTCCTGACCGTGGTACTCAGGAGTCCCTGTCCTAGACATGATGCAAGACAGGACTGGTTTATTTATATAAACACAATCGCCCACGGTATCCAGATTAATTATACAGGTCATGTCATGTCAGGTAGCCGTCGCAACAGCTATTCGAGATAATCATGTCAGGTTATCATGCCAAGTGTACTTGTCAAGAGTGCACCACGACGGGCCACTATCAGGTCATGTCAGGTTATTATGTCTGGAGTGCACCACTACGGGTCACTATCACGTCATGCTCAGTTATCAATTCCAAACATATCAAGTAAATTCGTGATTATCAAGTTCGGGACAAAAGGTGTAAGGATATAAAATGGACGTAAAATATCTAATAAAATATCAATATACAGTGCTATAGAAGAGCCAAGCTCAGGGAAAATAAAACCAAATCTGATATGCTGACATGAGACTAAGTCAGCTAAAGGCCATACGCTCAGTGCCAAAGTCATACGCTCAGGTCACACGCTCAGGTCACACGCTCCCAAAAGGCAGCGTATGTATTCCATACGACTCCTTGTCAAGCAAGCGAGCGTATGCGAGTCATACGCTCCCAAAAGGCAGCATTTGGGGGTCTATACGACTCCTTGTCAGGCAAGCGAGCATATGTGAGTTATACGCTCCCAAAAGGTAGCGTATGGGGTCCATACGACTCCTTGTCAGGCAAGCGAGCGTATGCGAGTCATACGCTCCCAAAAGGCAGCGTATGGGGGTCTATACGACTCCTTGTCAGGCAAGCGAGCGTATGCGAGTCATACGCTCCCAAAAGGCAGCGTATGGGGTTCGACTGTGCTGCGCTAAAGAGCGCGTGCAGCTCAATGGCACAAGCTAAAAAGCTCGTGCACTGCTCACTGTCTTCTCCAAATCGGCAAGAATGGTTGAACCCAAAGCTTCAAAAGTTCATAACTTGGTCAAAATAAGTCCAAATCCAACTTTTCAAAAGTCAAAATTGGGTAGAATAAAATTCTCTACAACATGGAACCATCAAAACTTGAAAACAAAGAAGTTTGATAGATCAAAACCACCAAAATCTGAAAATAACTAATTTCTAAATCTATAAAAATTAAAGCCTCAAAATAGAAAATGACAAGTTCTAATGTGTCTTAGAAACATGAGGAGAAGCTAATGAAACAATAAAAATGAGCTCTCTTGTTGAAGCAAGTTGCACTTGCCTAGACCTCTCTCTTCTCTCTTTGGTAGGTGAAGGGAGTAAATGAGGAAGAAGAAGATGAATAATGAAGAGAGAGAATGAAGAGGGCTAATAAATACAAATGGTGGTGGTAGGTAGGGGTCCACCTTGGGTTCATCATGAACCCAATCAAAACTAAGCCAAGCCGAACCAACCAACCCAAACCAGGAATAAACCAAGCCAAGAAGGAATTGCCAAGCCAGGAAAAAAAAGTAAACAAGGAATCATGCAATACAAGAATAAAATACGTACACGTATTCCTAGAATACGTAAAACGAACCACAGGCATTACAACTCTACCCACCTTAAAAGAATTTCGTCCTCGGAATTTAATCAAGAGTCTAGAGGAGCAATGACAAGCTACATTAATCACATGCAAGATATAACTAGACAGACAATCACTCATTCAAGCAAGGAATCGAAGGCATGAGGCATAAGAAAGACATTATACCTCACGAGTCAAACAAGTCGGGATATCGCGATCGGATATCATCCTCACGCTCCCACGTTGACTCCCCCAAAGAGTGATGACCCCAAGCAACTCGGACTAACTTGATAGTCTTGTTCTTGAGGATCTTCTCTCTTCGGTCCAATATAGACACGGGCCTCTCCTCATACGAAAGGTTGGTACCAACAACCAATTCCGAATGATCCAGGATGTGGCTCGGGTCTGGGATATACCGTCGTAATTGGGATATATGGAACACGTCATGCACGTCGCTTAGCGACGGCGAAAGAGCGAGACGATAGGATACATCTCCTACTCGCTCCAGAATATCAAACGGTCCTATATACCTAGGACTAAGCTTGCCCCGTATGCCGAAACGAATGACGCCACGGTTAGGCAAAATCCTCAGGAATACATGATCGCCGACTGAAAACTCGAGAGGGCGCCGATGAGAATCGGCCCAATGGCGCTGGCGATCTTGGGCAACTCGAAGATGATCTCTGACTCGCCTGACCACTTCAACTATCTGGGCAATCATTTCTGGACCGAGCATCTGTCTTTCTCCAATATTATTCCAGGCTAGCGGGGATCTGCACTTCCTACCATATAGTGCCTCGAACGGTGCCATCTGGATACTGGCCTGAAAACTGTTGTTATACGAGAATTCCACTAGGTGTAAGTGATCTTCCCATGAACCACCGAAGTCAAGTATGCAAGGCCGCAACATGTCTTCAAGAGTCTGGATCGTGCGCTCCGACTGGCCATCTGTCTGCGGGTGGTATGCTGAATTGAACTGGAGATGAGTTCCCAAACTCTCTTGCAAGCTACGCCAAAAGTACGACGTAAATCTTGAATCTCGGTCCGAGGTGATGCTGACTGGCACACCGTGCAATCTGACAATCTGCCTGAGGTACATCTCTGCTAACTGAGCCGTCGACTGACCAACTCTGAATGGAAGAAAGTGAGCCACTTTTGTGAGCCTGTCAACTATAACCCAGATAGCATCTCTACCAGCTGGGGATCTAGGTAGTCCTGTCACAAAATCCATAGTCACATGCTCCCACTTCCATTCTGGAATCGGTAAGGGCTGAAGAAGTCCAGCCGGTCTCTGATGTTCGGCTTTAACTTGTTGGCAAACTAAACACCGAGAGACAAACCGGGCTATCTCCCGCTTCATGCCATTCCACCAGAAATACTGCCGGATATCACGGTACATCTTCGTACTGCCGGGATGGATGGAATACTGCGAACTTTGTGCTTCTGACATGATCTCCTGCCGGATATCTCCGCTGGGTACACAAAGACGCTTACCATGTCAAAGTGTACCATCCATATGAATGCATAACTCTGGTCTTCGTCCTGTCTCACACTCTGCTCTGAGTCGCTGCAGCTTGGAATCTGTCGACTGCGCCATCCGGATCCTCTCGGCTATAGTGGACTGAACTTGCATACTGGCCATCAAGGCCACACTGGAAGGGAGAAAAACTTCAATACCCATCTTCTGAAGATCTGCTAACAGCTCTAGTTGCACTGTTAGAAAATAAACTCCTGCTCTCATGCTCAATGCATCCGCAACAACATTGGCCTTCCCAGGATGATACTGCAGGTCGACATCATAATCAACAAGAAGCTCCAGCCACCTCCTCTGACGCATGTTAAGATCCTTCTGGATGAAAATATACTTCAGGCTCTTGTGGTCGGTGAAAATCTCTACCCTGTCTCCGTACAAGTAGTGCCTCTACAACTTAAGTGCAAACACCACTGCTGCCAACTCCAAGTCATGGGTTGGGTAATTCCTCTCATGATCATGAAGTTATCGCGACACATAAGCTATTACCTTTCCATGCTGCATCAGAACACATCCTAAACCTCTGCCTGAAGCATCACATTACACTGAGAATCCTTCGGTCCCATCTGGAAGCGTGAGAATAGGAGCTGTTATCAGGCCTCGCTTCAACTGCTCAAAAGAACTCTGACACTCTGCTGTCCAAGCAAACTGCGCATCCTTGCGAGTCAACTGCGTCAATGGCGCTGAAATTCGAACAAAATCCGAAACAAATTGCCGGTAGTAGCCGGCCAATCCAAGAAAACTACGAACCTCTGCAACTGTGCTGGGCACTGGCCATAACTCAATGGCCACAATCTTCTGGGGATCCACTTCTACTCCTCTTCGAGTGATGATATGACCCAAGTACGAAATGCGATCGAGCCAGAACTCGCATTTACTAAACTTGGCATATAACTGGTGCTCTCTGAGGATCTGAAGAACTATACGGAGATGCTGCTCATGCTCTGTCTCACTCTTGCTGTAGACCAGAATGTCATCCAAGAACACAATCACAAACTGATCCAAGTAAGGCATGAAAATGCGATTCATGAGGTCCATGAATACTGCCGGCACATTGGTTGCTCCAAAAGGCATAATAAAGAATTCCCAATGCCCATATCTCGATCTAAAAGCTGTCTTCGGGATGTCCTGCTCTCTGACTCTGATCTGATGATAACCTGAGCGCAAATCAATCTTCGAGAATACTGAAGCCCCCTTGAGCTGATCAAACATGTCATCTATCCTCGGAAGAGGGTATCTGTTCTTGATTGTCATTGAGTTCAAGGTACGATAATCAACACATAACCTGGACATACCATCCTTCTTTTTCACAAGAAGCATCGGGGCTCCCCAAGGCGATCCACTAGCACGAATGAATCCCTTGGTTCTGAGTTCTTCAATCATCTTGTACAATATCTCCAACTCTGACGGCGCTATCCTGTAGACCCTCTCTGACACTGGGGCTGTCCCGGGAATCAAGTCTATAGTGAACTCGATCTCCCACTCTGGAGGCATACCTGGAAGCTTCTCTGGAAAAACATCTGGGAACTCATCCACTATCCTGGGCAACTGAACTGCTGCTACTGCCATTCGCAATACTGGAGGAGATGACTCAACCTCACCTCGAGAGAAAGAAAACTCCGGCTCTTCTGGAATGCTAAAAATAACCCTGCCAATGTGGCAGTCTATCCTAGTATACTGGTTCCTCAACCAATCCATCCCTAGGACCACATCATAATCGGCCATCGGGAACTCTATCAATCTAGCGGGGAATTCTCTACCGCTAACTACGATCCGACATGAGGAAAACACTCTATCTACTCCCACAAGTCCGTTACCAGTAAGTATATTAAGCCTTACTGATAATGACTCGGGCTCCAATCCTACCCGTGTCGCGAATCGTGCAGACATAAATGAATACGATGCACCAGAATCAAATAAAACTGAAGCTGGAAAGGAGTTGACGAGAATAGTACCTGCCACTACCTCTCCTGGTGCCAATCCTTCCTCCATGGTCATCACCATAGCCTGACCGTGCCCTCGGGGTGCTGGTCCCCTCTGCTGAAATCTTCACTGTCTGCTCTGACTCTGGGCTTGGACTTGTGCATACTGCTGGGGGTTCTGCTGCTGGAACACTTGGGTCTGAGGCGGCAAGGGCCTCGGCAATGGATACTGCTGCTGCTGGACCGGAGCTGGTCCTCTCACCGAAGAGCTAGAAAGGTTAGACGATGATGAACCACCCCTATTCGGGCAGGATCCAACCCTATGGTCTGGTGCTCCACAAGCCAGATACAATCCCTGTACCCTGTGACATTCTGCCACCACATGGCCTGGCTTCCCACAATGAGAACAACCCACTGCGGAAGATTGCTTCTGCTTCTGCTGCTGAGGGTGCGTCGGAGTTGAATGCTGAACCGACGTTACTGAGGCCGCTCGCCTCGGAGCTCCAATAGTCAAAGCCCTGGCTGCCGGGGTCGGTGCTGAAGACTGATTCATCTGGCCGTGAGATCTCTTCCGACCTCCGACCCTATCCACAATTCTCTGGGAGGTATACTCATGCCTCCGGGCTGCTCTTAAGACTGCATCAAAAGTCTGATGCTCAAACTGCTCAACTGCCAACAAGATCTCCAGGTGAAGTCCCTGCTGGAACCGCTGGGCTCTATCATACTCGGTTGCCACCAAAGTGGGAACAAACCGACTGAGTCTGGAAAACTCGGCCGTATATCCGTCGACCGTCCTGCCTCCTTGCTTCAGATTTGTGACCAGATTTTGGAGTAGCTCCCGAGGATCTACAGAACCTCCAGCCCAATGGTGACAACTAGACGGAACCCGGGCCACGAGTAGGTTTTCCATTTTGATCCGCTTACTACAATATAAAATTATTCTTTTGAGGCGTTTAGCCGACGAGCACTTGTTAGCTCGATGCATATTTACTTACTGTCTGCCTACGGGTGGTAAACATGATTAACAAATCCTAGGGTTGATCATGTATGACTAAACTCTTGCTAGTCCTCGCATTTTGTACGACTAGCTTCATAATCAGCTGAATATGTAATATTTGTGTCACGCCCCAGAACCAGAATACTGGAGAGCGGGGGCAGACATAGCCAGCTACGTATATGAAATGGAATCCATCTCGCTATACGGTCACGACTGTCTAGATACATGAGGGTTTATCTACAAGCTAACAGTCTCTTAAGGTCATGAACAAGCCTAGTGTCTCAATCACAAGCAAGTAAGTAAAAGTCACAAGATGTATGATCATTAAATATACAATAGTAAGGCGTTCCAAACATTACATATTCAGTTCATCATGAAGCTAGTCATTACAAAATGTCAGGACTAGCAAGAGTTTACTCATACATGATCAACCCTAGGATCTGTTAATCATGTTACAGCCCATAGGCAGACAGTAAGTAAGTACAATCGAGCTAAACAGGTGCTCATCGATAAATGCCTCAAAAGAATATTTTTACAATAGAGTGGGAGAGCCAAAAATAACCCACTCGTTGCCAGGGTTCCGTCTAGTGGCCACCATCTGGCTGGAAGGTCGGTAGATCCTCTGGAGCTGCTCCAAAATTTGGCCACACAAAACCAGATGGGCCAGACCCCAGAAAGAGCAAGTGCCACAAAGGAAGCTTCACTTAAGAACTAAAACCAGCAATCAGCACAAGATATAAATAAAAGTAAGAACTGGTAATAAAGAAAATACACCAGGATGATATACGACGAGATAACCATGGAACTATTCAGATAACCAGGTTACAACCCGTAAACCAAACAAGGACCGGAGTTGTAACCCTTCGTCTGAACAGAACTTGGAATTCTTACCATTTATCGGTAAAATAAATACAAGCATTCTGGTCATTCAATAATCTGGAACAGGATCAGGGCAAGACTAGACTGGTTAGACTCCATCCAATCACTTCACGGCCAAGCAAGAATTACGGCTTGATACTTTAACTAACTAGGGTTGTCACAAGCCTAATTACTAACAAGATGCAGTGAGATTATTCCACAGCCACAAGCCCTGCAGACCATCCAGGTTACCCGGGTTAAAAGATTAGAGTTGAATTCAGATGGGTACATCGTCCAGGAAACGAATGTACCCTTAGGTAGCTTGAAAGGTGCAACACATGACAGTGTGCTGAAAATGTGCCCTACTCGACGGCAGGCTACAGATCCCAAGGCGTGCCCAGGTAACAGGATTGCCTGTAGCTGGAAAATCTCGTCATGACTAATGTATTAATCTAGTTATTAGCCTTAGTCCATTTTAGTAGGTACTCCTGACCGTGGTACTCAGGAGTCCCTGTCCTAGACATGATGCAAGACAGGACTGGTTTATTTATACAAACACAATCGCCCACGGTATCCAGATTAATTATACAGGTCATGTCATGTCAGGTAGCCATCGTAACAGCTATTCGAGATATTCATGTCAGGTTATCATGCCAAGAGTACTTGTCAAGAGTACACTACGACGGGCCACTATCAGGTCATGTCAGGTTATTATGTCAGGAGTGCACCACTACGGGTCACTATCACGTCATGCTCAGTTATAAATTCCAAACATATCAAGTAAATTCGTGATTATCAAGTTCAGAACAAAAGGCGTAAGGATATAAAATGGACGTAAAATATCTAATAAAATTTCAATATACAGGGCTATAGAAGAGCCAAGCTCAGGGAAAATAAAACCAAATCTGACATGCTGACATGAGACCAAGTCAGCGAAAGTCCATACGCTCAGTGCCAAAGTCATACGCTCAGGTCACACGCTCAGGTCACACGCTCCCAAAAGGCAGCGTATGTATTCCATACGACTTCTTGTCAAGCAAGCGAGCGTATGCGAGTCATACGCTCCCAAAAGGCAGCGTATGGGGGTCTATACGACTCTTTGTCAGGCAAGCGAGCGTATACGAGTCATACGCTCCCAAAAGGCAGCGTATGGGGTCCATACGACTCCTTGTCAGGCAAATGAGCGTATGCGAGTCATACGCTCCCAAAAGGCAGCGTATGGGGGTCTATACGACTCCTTGTCAGGCAAGCGAGCGTATGCGAGTCATAAGCTCCCAAAAGGCAGCGTATAGGGTTCGACTGCGCTGCGCTAAAGAGTGCGCACAGTTCAATGGCACAAGCTAAAAAGCTCGTGCACTGCTCACTGTCTTCTCCAAATCAGCAGAAACTCCATGGTTGAACCCAAAGCTTCAAAAGTTCATAACTTGGTCAAAATAAGTCCAAATCCAACTTTTCAAAGGTCAAAATTGGGTAGAATAAAATTCTCTACAACATGGAACCATCAAAACTTAAAAACAAAGAAGTTTGATAGATCAAAACTACCAAAATCCAAAAATAACTAATTTCTAAATCTACAAAAATTAAAGCCTCAAAATGGAAAATGACAAGTTCTAATGTGTCTTAGAAACATGAGGAGAAGCTAATGGAACAATAAAAATGAGCTCTCTTATGGAAGCAAGTTGCACTTGCCTAGACCTCTCTCTTCTCTCTTTGGTAGGTGAAGGGAGTAAATGAGGAAGAAGAAGATGAATAATGAAGAGAGAGAATGAAGAGGGCTAATAAATACAAATGGTGGTGGTAGGTAGGAGTTCACCTTGGGTTCATCATGAACCCAATCAAAACCAAGCCAAGCCGAACCAACCAACCCGAACCAGGAATAAACCAAGCCAAGAAGGAAATGCCAAGCCAGGAAAAAAAACTAAACAAGAAATCATGCAATACAAGAATAAAATACGTATACGTATTCCTAGAATACGTAATACGAACCACAGGCATTACAATTTGTGACGTATTTTATTGTGTATTTGGTGGTCTAACATCTTGTAACTATATTACTTGCTTGAGATTGAGACAATAGGCTTGACCTTAAGAGACTGTTGGCTTGTAGTAAACCCTCATATCTAGACAGCCATGACCTTATAGCAAGGTAGATTCCATTTCAATATACGTAGCTGGATATGTACGCCCTCGCTCTTTAGTATTCTGGTTCTGGGGTATTACATGGTTTAAGTAGTGGCCCATGCAGGTCTTGGCATTCAAGAATTTGAGGGTTTACCAAATAGATGTCTTAATGAGTATTCGTCGTTGATCTCTGCTCGTATCCTCGAATTCCCTGGACTCTTGACGTGATCATATGTTTGCATCCTTGTTCTATCCTAGTCCTTCCTTATTGTTCCCTATGTCGTCTTCTTCAGCGGCATTGTTCCTGGACCTGCCGATCATCAAGGCGGAGCACCTCCCGCGAACCAGCAGCAACCCGGAGATCGAGCCCAACATTCAGGAGTAGCCTCTAGAGTCATACCTACTGGAGAAGAGCTACCAGTTCAGCCCGTCCAGCCTGTAGAGCCTGATGATGGCACTTTGGTGGGTCTCATCAGGTCACTATTGGCATCCCATAATCGTCGGGGTGACACCCTGTACCAGACAGTTCAAGATACTTTGAACAGAGGTGGTCAGCAAGGGAACCAGGCGGCGAACAGCTTCAAGTTCTTGAACCCTCCATTCTTCGACGGCAGCGAAGATACAATTACCGCGGACGCTTGGCTTCAGGATACCGAGGTGGTTCTGGAAGCAGCTAGGACACCTGAGAATGAGAAAATGGCGGTGGTACGCCTACAGTTGCTGGACTTAGCTCGTAGTTGGTGGGCGGAGCAGGCCGTTGGATTAGCGGTGCCGGTTACTTGGGTGGTATTTAGAGAAAGATTCCAGACGAAGTATTTTGATGATGTAGCTCGGTACGACCTGCAGACGAGATTTACCAACTTGAAGCAAGAAGGCAGGACGGTCGACGGTTATGCATCTGAGTTTTCTAGACTCAGTAGGTTTGCCCCCACCTTGGTGGCAACCGAGTTTGATAGGGCCCAGCGATTCTAACAGGGGCTGCATTTGGAGATCTTGTTGGCAGTTGAGCAGTTCGAGCACCAGACGTTCGATGCAGTATTGAGGGCAGCTAGGAGGTACGAGTACACCTCCCAGAGGATCGTAGATAGGACTGGAGGTAGAAAGCGGTCCCACAATCAGATGCACCAATCATCAGCTCCAGCCCCGGCAGCAAGGGGTTTGACTATTGGAACTCCGAGGCGGGCGACCTCAGTGACGTCAGTTCAACATTCAACCCCGACATACCCGCAGCAGCAGAAGCAGACTTCCGCGATGGGATGTTCTCATTGCGGGAAGCCAGGACACGTGGTGGCAGATTGTCGCAGGGTGCAGGGATTGTGCCTGGCTTGTGGAGTAGCGGTTCACAAGATACGAGCCTGCCCGAATAGGGGTAGTTCGTCCTTATCCAACCTAACCAGTCCGTTGGTTAGGGGACCAGCACCTATGCAGCAACAGCAGTACCCGAGGCCATTGTTGCCTCAGGCCCAGGCATTTCAGCAGCAGAACCAGTAGCAGTACATCCAGGCTCAAGTGCAGAACAGGCAGAGAGGTTTCCAGCAGAGGGGACCCGCAGCCAGAGGATAAGGTCAGGCAATGATGATGACTATCGAAGAAGAGGTTGCACCAGGTGAGGTAGTGGCAGGTACTATTCTCGTTAACTCCTCTCAGCATCGGTATTATATGATTCTTGTGCATCGCATTCATTTATGTCTGCACGATTTACAATACGGATAGGATTAGAGACCGAGTTATTATCAGTGAGGCTCAATATACTTACTGGTAATGGTCTTATGGGAGTAGATCGAGTGTTTTCCTCGTATTGGATCGTAGTTAGCGGTAGAAAGTTCCCCGCTAGATTTATAGAGTTTTCTATGGCAGACTATGATGTAGTCTTAGGCATGGATTGGTTGAGGAACCAGTATGCTAGGATAGACTGCCATGTTAGCAGGGTTATCTTTAGTATTCCAGGCGAGCCAGAGATTTCATTTTTCAGAGGCACAGTGGAGCCATCTCCCCCAGTATTACGGATGGCAATAGCAGCAGAATAGTTACAATAGATAGTTGAAGAGTTTCCTGATGTCTTCCCATAGGAACTTCTAGGAATACCGCCAGAAAGAGAGATCGAGTTCACTATAGACTTGATCCCCGGGACGGCACCAGTATCAGAGCGAGTCTACAAGATGGCGCCTTCAGAGTTGAAGATTTTGTACTAGATGATTGAAGAACTGAGGACCAAGGGATTCATTCGTGCAAGTAGATCGCTTTGGGGATCTCCGATGCTTTTTGTGAAGAATAAGGATGGAACGTCCAGGCTATCTATAGATTATCGTACCTGAACTCGATGACAATCAAGAACAGATACCCTCTCTCGAGGATAGATGACTTGTTTGATCAACTCAAGGGGGCTTCAGTATTCTCGAAGATAGACTTGCGATCAGGATACCACCAGATCAGGGTCAGAGAGCAGGACATTCCAAAGACAGCGTTCAGATCAAGGTATGGGCATTGGAAGTTTCTTGTTATGCCATTCGGAGCAACCAATGTGCCAGCCGTATTCATGGACCTCATGAATCACATTTTCATGCCTTACTTGGATCAATTCGTGATCGTGTTCCTAGATGACATCCTGGTCTACAGCAAGAGCGAAGTAGAGCACGAGCAGCATCTCAGAATCGTCCTTCAGACGCTTAGAGAGCACCAGTTGTACACCAAGTTCAGTAAATGCCAGTTCTGGCTCGATCGTATTTTGTACTTGGGTCACATCATTACCCGAGGAGGAGTGGAAGTGGATCCCCAGAAGATTATGGCTATCGAGACATGGCCAGTACCTAGCTCAGTGGTAGAGATTCGCAGCTTTCTTGGATTGGCCGGCTACTACCGGTGATTCGTTTCAGATTTTGCAAGGATTTCGGCGCCGATGACCCAGTTGACCCGCAAGGATGTGCCGTTCGTATGGACAGCAGGGTGTCAGGAATCGTTTGAGAAGTTGAAGCGAGGTTTGGTAACGGCTTTCTTTCTCACACTTCCAGATGGGACCGGAGGATTCACAGTTTACTGCGACGCTTCAGAGAAAGGATTGGGGTGTGTCTTGATGCAGCATGGGAAGGTAATAGCTTATACATCATGTCAACTTCGTGATCATGAAAAGAATTATCCGACCCACGACTTGGAACTGGCGGCAGTAGTGTTTACGCTTAAGCTTTTGCGGCACTACTTGTACGGTGACAGAGTGGAGATATTTACTGATCACAAGAGCCTGAAGCATGTTTTCACCCAGAAGGACCTTAACATGCAGCAGAGAAGATGGCTCGAGCTACTGGTGGACTATAATGTGGACTTGCAGTATTACGCAGGGAAGGCCAACATTGTAGCAGAAGCGTTGAGCAGAAGAGCCGGAGTTTACTTCCTAACATCGCAACCAGAGTTATTAGCAGATCTTCAGAAGATGGGAATTGAAGTGGTTCTTCCTACCAACGTGGCATTGATGGCCAGTCTACAGGTTCAGTCCAGCATAGTTGAGAGGATCCGGATGGCATAGTCTACGCATTCCAAGATTCAGCAACTCAGAGCAGAGTGTGAGGCAGGAAGAAGGACAAATTTATGCATTCATGAAGATGGTACACTTCGACACGGCACTCGTTTTTGTGTACCCAGTGGAGATATCAGACAGGAGGTCATGGCAGAAGCTCATAGTTAACTGTATTCTATTCATCCCGGTGGCACAAAGGTGTATAGAGACATTCGTCAGCATTTTTGGTGGAAGGGCATAAAGAGGGAGATAGCATGGTTTGTCTCTCGGAGTTTGGTTTGTCAACAAGTCAAGGCTGAACATCAGAGGCTAGCTGGACTTCTTCAACCCTTACCGATCCCAGAATGGAAATGGAAACACATAACTATGGATTTCGTAACTGGGTTACCAAGATCTCCGACTGGCAAGGATGCGGTATGGGTTATAATAGATCGGCTCACGAAGGTGGCTCACTTTCTTCTATTTAGAGTTGGACAGTCTACGGCGCAGTTGGCAGAAATGTATCTCAGGCGGATCGTCAGGCTTCATGGGGTGCCGGTCAGTATCACCTCGGACAGGGATTCAAGATTCACATCACACTTTTGGCACAATCTTTACGAATGTTTTGGGACTCATCTTCAGTTTAGCTCAGCTTACCATCTGCAGACAGATGGTCAGTCAGAGCGTACAATTCAGACTTTGGAAGATATGTTGAGATCTTGTACCCTTGACTTTGGTGGCTTATGGAAGGATCACCTGTACCTGGTAGAATTCTCCTACAACAGTAGTTACCAGGACAGTATCCAGATGGCACCTTTTGAGGCCTTATATGGCAGGAAGTGCATAACCCCGCTAGCATGGGACGACATCGGAGAGAGGCAGATGCTTGGCCCAGAGATAATTACCCAAGCTGTCAAGGGGGCCAGGAAAGTCAGAGATCGCCTTAGAGTGGCCCAAGATCGCCAGCGCCAATGGACCGATGCTCATCGGCGTCCCTTAGAGTTTGCTCTCGGCGACCATGTATTCCTTAGGATCTCGCCCAACAGCGTCGTCATTCGCTTTGGCGTACGGGGAAAGCTTAGTCCTAGGTATATAGGGCCGTTCGATACCCTGGAGCGAGTAGAAGATGTATCCTATCATCTCGCTCTTCCGCCGTCGCTAAGAGAGGTGCATGATGTATTCCATGTGTCCCAATTATGACGGTACATCCCGGACCCGAGCCATATCTTGGACCATTCGGAATTGGTTGTTGGTACTAACCTTTCGTATGAGGAGAGGCCCGTATCTATATTGGACCGGAGAGAAAAGATACTCAAGAACAAGACTATTAGCTTAGTTCGTGTTGCTTGGGGTCATCACTCTCTAGGTGAGTCAACGTGGGAGCGTGAGGACGACATCCGATCGCGATATCCCAACTTGTTTGACCCGTAAGGTATAATATCTTCCTTATGCCTTATGCTTTCCATCCCTTGCTTGCATGTATGATTGTTTGCTTTGTGTAGCTTATTTATGGATAGTATATCTGGCTCTTACATCTCTAAGCATCTTGATTTAAATTCGGAGGACGAAATTCTTTTAAGGTGGGTAGAGTTGTAACGCCCGTATTTCGGAATACGTATTTTAATTAGGCTTATATGTATTTCGGACCTGTATTTTATTTTCTCGGATTTTGGCCTGTAATTGTATTTTGGCTCGACTTGCAGAATTTGGTTTTCTTGTAAATTGGGTGTTTGACCTGGCGTGGTTTTATTCTTTGTGGAGAAGGATTTGGTTTGGTTTGTATTGGACTACCCTTAGTTAACCTCCCTCCTCAACACAACACACCCTCCCTCATTAAACCCTACCTAACTTTTCTCTCTCCTCATTACTGTTCTATTTATTTTCTCCATCTTCTTCTTCCATCCTCCATACAACACCCAACCTCCATAGGCAAGTGAACCTTGCCACCAAATAGGAACCCTATTTTATTTGTCTATTATTTAGATTAGGCCATGGTGAACCACATTAGAACTTGGTATTTTGTGATTTGGAGTTTCTATTTTTCTAGATCTAAGTTTTACCCATTTTCGAATTTCTTGGTTTTGATCTATTAAACGTTGATTTTGCTTGATTTTATGCTTCCATGTTATAGAGAATTCAATTTTACACAAGATAGAACTTTGAAAATCTAAATTTTGTTTTGTTTTGGCTAAGTTATGAGGTTTGGAGTTTTTGGTGTTCTTGGGTTCTCCTCTAAGCTTGCTGGAGAATATGACCTGTGGCCGGCGCCCTTTGGCGAACCGCGCTAGTCCCCTCGGCCAGCGCTCTTTAGCGCTGGGCTGACCCGCTCCAACTTCCTCGGCCAGCGCTCTTTAGCGCTGGGTTGACCCGCGCTCGTTGCCGGCGTCCTTTGGCGAATCGTGCCCCCTTCTTCGATGGCGCTCTTTAGCTCCAGCATCTTCCCTCCCATGGCGCGCTTAGCTCTGCGCGACCTGTGGCCGGCGCATCTTGGCCAGCTCCAGTCGCCGCTCACTTGCCCGGTGCACGTTGGCTCGGTTTGCTTGGCGCCCTTCGACCCTACTTGACCTGGTCCACCCAGCACTTCTTGGGCCAGCACCTCTTGGCGTGGCCGTGGCTGGCGCAACCCGACCCCCAGGAACCCCAGCACAACCTAATCCCTATTTTGCCTGGCGCCCACTACTTGGGCTGTCACCCTCAGCACCCCTCCACTCTTGGCGCCACCTGGCATGGGTTGCTGGCGCAACCTGACCAGGGGTGGCTTGAGCCCTTGACCTTAGGTTGGCTGGAGCAACCTACTTGCCCATGGTGGTTTGGTTTTATTTTCCTTAGGCTTGGCTTGTCTTTTGTTGATTGGAGTTCTGAGATCTTGTTCCACACAACACGACTGTCTTGACCCAACACGACCTGGCACAGTTTTCGGTGTTTTGCTTATGACCAGTACGGTTTTCGTGATTTCTGTGATTTATGATCCTAGTACTTTCTGATCTTCTTAGTGGTGACCCGATGGGGTACGCTCTTAACTTGTAACCTGTGATTCATAATTAATCTCTGTAACTGGATAACTTGATAGTGGCTCGTGGCGGCGCACTCCTGACTTGTAACTTGACTTGATAATTTGATACTGTTGCGATAGCTAACTTGACTCATATAACCAACTCTGATACCGTGGGTGTTCATCCTTGCTGCTTCATGTAATCCATCCACTTGTCTTGTCTTGTCTTGCATCATGTCTAGGACATGACTCCCTGGTTACCACGATCAGGGATTCGTACTGAATATGGATTAGGTTAATGTCTAGATCAAACTATAGTTCATGGAGAATTCCCAGTCACAGGCGATCTCGTTATATGGGCGCTTTAATGGACTTGTAGCCTGCCGACGAGTAGGGCACATTTCCAGCACACTTTCATGTGTTACACCCTCTAAGTCACCTAAGGGTACATTGTCTCCCGGGCGATGTACCCAACCATACTCTCAACCCGCGGAAGGATAACTGGAAAGTCTGGAGGGCTTGGGACTGGGAAATTCTTATTTGCATCTTGTTAAGTAATTAGGCTTATGATAACCCTAGTTAGCTAAGTAGTAAGTCGTAGTATTTGCTTGGCCGCTTGTGAATGGATGGTGTCCAGCCCTGTCTAAGTCTCGTCTAGTCCCAGTACCTGGTTTCTCCTGAACATGTTTGTTTTACTTATCTTTAACAATAAATGGGTAGAGACAAGGTGCTATTCAGGCGAAGGGTACAACCCCGGTCCTTGTTTGGTTTAAGGGTTGTAACCTGGCTCCTGGAATGGTTCCACGTCTCTAGTCGTTTATTGTCCTGTTGTACTCTTTATTACTTGTACTTTTCTTCTATTCCTTATGATCTGATATGCTGGCTTTCGTTCTTATTTCGTGGCCTCCTTTGTGGCCCTTGCTCTTGATGGGGTTTGACCCAGCTGGTTTTTGTGTGACCAGATTTTGGAGCAGCTCCCGAAGATCTACCGAACCTCCAGCCCAATAGTGACAACTAGACGGAACCCGGGCCACGAGTGGGTTTTCCATTTTGATTCGCTCACTATATTATAAAATTATTCTTTTGAGGCATTTAGCCGACGAGCACCTGTTAGCTCGATGCATATTTACTTACTGTCTGCCTACGGGTGGTAAACATGATTAACAAATCCTATGGTTGATCATGTATGACTAAACTCTTGCTAGTCCTCGCATTTTGTACGACTAGCTTCATGATCAGCTGAATATGTAATATTTGGGACGCCTTTTATTGTGTATTTGGTGGTCTATCATCTTGTAACTATATTACTTGCTTGAGATTGAGACAATAGGCTTGACCTTAAGAGACTGTTGGCTTGTAGTAAACCCTCATATCTAGATAGCCGTGACCGTATAGCAAAGTGGATTCCATTTCAATATACGTAGTTGGCTATGTACGCCCTCGCTCTTCAGTATTCTGGTTTTGGGGCGTTACAATATTCGTCCTAGCTAGATGGTAATTTCTTGGCGAGGAACATGCTTCGAGAAGATGTTAGTACTGAAGAGATATTCGAACTTTTGCTGATGGCGATAAGGTTACTTTATTGAATGGACTGAGTGTTGTTATATGATAGAAGCAGACTCAAGATGTCCTGTTTGGACCTTATGTCCAGAATATGGGGGTAAGGAGGTAGAGGAATTTGAAGTCTGTGCAGAGACGACTGTCATAAAGCTGCTCAGACAATTGAACTAAAGTACAGATCTCCTGGAGTTAGTACACTCAGATATTTGGGACTTTTATCAATTCTCCACGGAGGCCGGTTCGAAGTGTTTCTCAAAGTGTATGTTGTCATGTCTTATCAAGTCGAAGGATGGAGCATTCGAGAAGGTCAGGGACTTCAGGACTGAAGCTGAACATTAAACCGGTCTACAACTACTCATAAGTGATTATGGCGGAGAGTATCATTTCTTGGATTCGTATGGTTCTGTTATGAATATCGAATTGGCTATAAAACGACTGCTCTGTGGAAGTGATTGAGTCAGAGAGTATCATTTTTGGATTCACATCATTCTTCTATGAACATCGAATTTGCTATAAAATGACTGCTCTGAATATATACTCATGATTGATCAAGACGGCGAATATCGTTTGTTGGATTTGTATCGTTCTATTATGAACATGGAATTGGCTATGAAACGACTGCTCCGTAGTATAATGCATGGAGTGTCAGAAAGGAAGATTAGGACGCCGTCAAAGATGATGATATCTATACTGTGGTTCTTCCAATATATTTTTTGGAGATAGATTGTGTGTACGGCTATGTTTATTTGCTGAATAAAGTACCGTTCGTATATCTGACTATAATTCTCATCAACACTGGTTCAAGGTTAGACCTAACTTGAATATCATTCAAGTGTGGGAGTGTCTGGTGTACGTGAAGCTTCTATATATCAAGATTCAGAAGTCAGGAATGAATACCAAGAAGATAGTATTTTTGGAATTAGATGTTGTAAGCTATGCTCGGAGATCACTTGATATTATATCAATCATATCAATGAGTCCCACGAGGTAGAATTCTTTGAAGACAAGATTGCTAGGGACAAGTTCATTATCCTCACAGATGTTCCGGAGAATATTGTTGGTACCAAAGGAGCAAGTACTTACAAAGAAGTAGTAGTCCAGAAAGTGGTTGTCATTGATGAGACAACACTTGAACCAGTATTCGCTAAGCAGTTAGCAAAGCGAGTGAGAAGGCCAAAAGATTTTGGAGATAACTTTATCATCCATCATGTGGAGGTTGATAAGGTGATGAAGTCCAGAGATGCGATCTTCTAGAGGAGAGTCAATGATAAGATTGACTCTGTAGCATCCAAATTATAAGTAGGTGTTAGTAATCTGGCTAAAGGAGCTAAACCTATTGAATCTTCGAGAAGAAAAGATGAAAGATGAAGGAACTGATGATGAGTTTAAGGCTAGAGTGTTTGCTCAAAAACAGAAGATTGATGAGGTTGACATATATGCTCTACTAGCTAAGATGTTAACTATCAGGATGACGGCAGCCGCGGCTGCTATTCATAAGTTGTTCTATCATCAGTTGGATGTCTAGACAGTACTTTTGGATAGAGAAATAACAGAAGAGATTCACATACAATAGTCAGATAGATTTGTCGTTCAAGATATTGAAGACAAGGTCTACAAGTTGGTGAATTCTATGTACAATTTGAAGTACACTCTCAATCTGTGGCTCGAAAAGTTTGACCAGGTTATTAGGTTAAAAGGCTACAGGATCAGCGAGACTATTCGCTGATGAGAGAGGAGTCATCATTTGTCTCTATGTGGACGACATAATAATGTGTCACTAGAACGGAGATGTTTCTCACGTCCAGATTCAGTATGAAGGACATTGGAGATGCGGATGTCATCCTGGGGATTTGAATAATCCAGATAGAAGTTGAGCTTGTCCTGTCACAAGCTCACTACGTAAAAAGTTGCTCACATGCTATGGATATCAGGATCTTCTAGGGATCGATACTCCTTACAAATGTGATCAAAATCTGAAGCCAGATCCTGGAGAAGTGTCAGACAGTTGGTGTACTCGAACATCATCCGGTGTTTGATGTAGGCTACAAGTACCACTAGGCCTGACATAGCTTTTGTTGTAGGCATGACGAGTCAGTTCACAAGCAAGCCAAGTGTTGATCTTTGGAAAGATGTGAAGTGAGTAATTGGATATCTCTTAGGGACTCAGAAAGATGCACTACAATGGTTACCCTGAACGGGTAGAAGGCTTCAGTGATGCCAGTCGGTGCTCAAAAGGAGGAAAAGAAGAGGTCATATCTTTTACATGGATAATGTTGCTATATCGAGGAAGTCGAAGAAGCGGGATGCTATATCGAGGAAGTCGAAGAAGCAGATCCATAGATAATGGTGCTATATCGAGGAAGTCGAAGAAGCAGACCTTTATCTTACTATGGAATTTGAGCTCTGTTAGCTGCAGCAAATGAAGCAGAATTGCTTCGGGTGCTCAGAAAGGTTCTTTCTGTGGTTGGTACCCATACCTGGGTGATGTCGATGTATTGTGACAACCGGATACGACCTTCCTGTGGTTGGTGCACAAATTCGGGTGATGCCGATGTATTACGATAACCAGGTGGCTGTAGCAGTGGCATCAAATGACCTCTTCAATGGCAAGAAAAGGACTGTGCAATTAAGGTACAGGGCGGTAAATGATCTCATTAATAGAGGAGTCATTGCCGTGGTGGATTTTTCGAGCCAGGAGAATCTGGCGGATTAGTTCACCAAAGGTCTCAAGCACCAGCTGGTCGAGGACTCAGCTACAAAAATAGGCTTGAAGACGTTCTAATATTCTGTCTTTGTAAACCTACCATAAAGTTTTATGATTTAGTTCAAAAAGAAATCTACTAGTCATCTAGCTTTTGGTTCAAGGGAGGACCATTGACTGGAAGAATATCAGGTGCAGTTGGCAATCCTTTGGTATACTACGGGGTCACGGACCTAGAACTACCATTAGTGGGCAGTACTCTGGATTTTGTGTGGTCACGTACCCAGAACCACTATTAGTGGGCAATTCCTTGGGATATTGCGGGGTTTCGTACCCATAACTACTATAAGTAGGCAATCCTTTAAAACTTTGCGGGGTTATGAACCCAGAACCACTATTGTCTAATATTTATTTTTTATATAGAACAAAGTCCTGTGAGAGGATGGCTTGGAAGCCTTAATGAGTTCTCGAGCGTTTGGGATATCCGGCGTGCTTTACATGAAGTACGGGTAGCACAACACTACAAAGGAGCGTAGTTCTCTATGCTAAAGTGGGATGACACCACAAGTCATGCTAAGTCACAGCGGCATAGCACCGCACATAGGCAAGTGGGCCTAATGTTGTAGAATGAAGAGTGGTAGGCAGCACTTCAAAGAGGCTGGGCCTCATGTTACTTTGGTGTGACACTACATAAGATAGTGCCTCGGCTTTCCAAGCCATGTCACCGCGGCATAACACCGCAAGGAAGCGAAAGGCTTCATGCTGGATAGTTTAGTACAACAAAGAGGCTGGGCTTCATGCTACAGGTGGTATTACACCACATGAGGCAGTGCCTCAACTTCGGGTTATGTCATAGCGGCCTAGCACCGCAAGGAAGCAAAAGGCTTCATGCCAAGACTCTTTAAAAGAACTCAGCTAGAGTGAATGGATACAGATGTAGACCGTCTTGAGGGAAACCTTGTAGACACCTAATATACATATGCCGAAACCAGGCTGGCACAAGGCCTTTAAAGTGCAGCCAGAAGCACAGTTGATGTCATTATGTGAGTCGAAAGAATTACAGCTATGATGCAGAATTCAAGGCTTAGTCCATTCTTGTATCATGCTGTTATTTAACCTACACGAGAATATTCAAGTCATAACGACATCTCTCCTAATGCATGGGTAGTCACTGTGGGGAACGCTCAACCCACATATTGAGATATGTGGGGGATTGTTGGTATTTTTTTCCTTTAAACAAGGAAAGATAGTCCCATATCGGCTACCAAATTATGAGTATCTCAATATAATGCATTGCTTGAGTTGAGGTATGCACATGAGGTGTGGTAGGGCACAATTGGGTACCATGTGGGATTATTTTTCTAGTCGAAAAAAGGATTAACTCCAACAAGAAAGCAATTTACTTTTTGTTATTCAGACTCGAACTCAGACACGGACTCCAGGTTGCCTCGGGCATGCATGGGAGTGTTTGGGGGGTAGGCGTGGACTGGCACACGAATATATTAATTGTGGGATTATCTAAAATATCAAACTCTATTTTTGAGTATTGGTATTTTAGTCCCGCATCGGATAGAAGAAAAGGTGAAGTCTCACTCTACTCTATAAATAAAGCCCCTTGGCCTCCTGTGAAAGATGCATCAAAGAAGAGAGTTTAGGGAGTCCGTAAAGTTCAGGGAGCCCGTTTAAGTCACAAAAGTTGACCGACGAGCGTTCCAAAAGTTCTCTAAGAACTTACTGGGTCCTTGAAGCGGATTGTATAAAGGCGAATCTTGCTTTAAGCAACGGTGATCTTCATCACCCCAACAATGCTGCCTTTCTCTTTCTTCTTTCCTTCTCTTCTTTTCTGATTTAATTAGAAACCTCTTGTGCTTCTCTGATCTTATCAGAAACTACTTGTGGGCTTTCGTTGTTGCTGCTACGAAATTAATTTGTGCCTTCTTCAAAATGTTTTATTTGATTTCGTCTCTCTGAATCCTCCGGGATCTCAGTTGTGCACCTACCTCGAAGTGTTGACAAATCACTCTGTCGACTCACGTTCTTCCATCTAAGATCTATTTCGGGAATAACAAAAAGTGTCGAACTTACCAGGAGTCCTATGATGCCGCTCTTGATAGTGAGCGTATCTTTGGTCGTATGTGTTTACAAAAACAAAAAGTGTTTATTCCAAACTTGAAAAAGAATAGTACAATGTACAATAAATTTTAGGTAAGTGCAACTGTAGGAATCTGATCAGAAGACGATCACTTTATCCCTTTGACTATGTGAACTTAAAGACTGTAGCCTCTGGAGAATGTAGCAGCAATTTTGTAAGAGTTCTTGATCTCTGTGCGTATGTATCTGATCATTTCACAATGAATGGAAACTCTATTTATATAGTTCAAGAAATAACTGTTTTATCAGTTATTCTGATGTGCGCGAGGCTGGATTGTGCCACATTAGGTTACGCCAACCTCCTATTGTGCCAACTTTTATTCAGTTGTTAAGTCGTGTACTAATCTTATTTAGATGCGTGGCATCATGTGATTGAGATGCGCGTGGTCGTGTACAAGATAGTAGACACGTCTTGAGAGATTAGTGGCATGTGCGCTACGTCATCCAGCTTTAGAATGTAAGTTGTCTCAACTTCATCAGGTTACGCGAGCTTCGGTCAACTGTGCCTGATTGAGCCATGCCAGGACACGTGGCAGCCTTTGAGCAGAAGTCATTCAGATTACGCCTTGGCGCAACTAAAGATTTTGTATGGATTGCGCCTAGGCGCAACTTACGAAGCGTACAGGACAGCTGTCAACCAACTCCCATTGAGCGGCACAATTTACGGGGTTCGAAGAGATTTTCCTCGTTCATTGTGGTATCAATTATCAGTATTGTCAGGTAATGATGGCCATTAAGTGTCATACGCCATGTAGATTTTGGCGCAACAATACTGGGCACAGTCTGATCTCAGGCGCAACCTGATCAGTGGCGCAGCTTGATCTATGAGCTTAAAAAAAGTGGCGCAACCTGATTTTTTGGGCACAACTTGATTTTTAGGCCCTATAAGACCCCCTTCAAATTTTCAAAACTTAAAACGTTTCAAAGTTTTTGAAATACTTTGAATTTATAAAATTTTTGACTGAGTCAAGTTGCGCCAGTCAATGTTCGATCATCATAATTAAATTTTTTTCTCGAAACTACTCAATCTTCTCTTCGTCTTCCCGAATTTCATTGATGATTTTTAGTTTCCCATGAGAAATATAAAGAGTCATTTTGTTGATATATATGTAGTAGTTGATCTTTGTGCTTTTATTCTTCACTTCTATTCTTCAATGGCCCCCAAGAAGGAAGAGATGGAGATAAATGCTGACAGCACGATAAAGTCTCCTGAAGCGGGACATGATGTTGTGCCTACAACTTATTTGTTGGAGGCTAACCCATCGCTGAGAGCGGTGAATTTTTTAGACTGTTTTGGTCTAGACTCGACGGTCTTCAATTGTTCGAGCGGTGGGCCATCCTCTGAAGAGCATGACGATTCGGAGGGATTCCTTAATCTGATGCTTCGCTCGGGGATCCCTAACATGCAGTAATTGGACGTCGCCCTTTGTCAGATCGATGAAGTCAAGAACAAGAAATAATGTTTAGGCGTGCCAAAAATTATATTCTCTTTTCTTGTGTCCTTGTCTGTAGGGGTCCACCCATCTTTATGCAATAAAATCGAAAATTTCTAATATGTTGTGTGGCTGTGATTTCGAATAGCACACGTGGTCGCATTCCTTTGGCTAATTCTTTGTTTAATGTTTTTTATGAGGGACACATGGCAGTTCGTCACACGGTTTTAGGTGCCCATTTTTAGTTCTTTCCCAAAATATGCTCATAGAATGACGCACTCGTCTTCATCTTTCGCTCTTTTTTAAAAAGGACAACCAGAAAAGAAAGAGTCATTCATATTTTCTCAAAACAAATGGCTTCTCACAAGGTCCCACTTGTGCCACTTCATTCTGATGTTATTCTTTTGTATGCTGCATCTTCAAAAGTTAAGTCTCAACAAAGAACCAATGATTTTTTTATACTAGCATTTTTCTTTTGTGCCACTTTTGAAAATAAGCACTGACTTGCATGTTGTAGACACTATCGATATGCACTAACTATTTCTGAGAATAGGTGCACACCGTGGTCCAGTGTTTAGCTTAGATCAGAGGCGTGTATTGCTGACATGTGCTAGTTTAATTGACTCGCTCTGAAGAAATATGCGTCTGTTGATCGGCATACATTTCTGATATGCGTCTATTTGATCAATACGCAGTGCAAATGTGCGCCACAAACACCATCATGAGCTTCACGTAAAATCTGCTTTGCTTCATCACCAGCGAGACACCTCAATAGTAATCCATCAAAAGTTCTTCGATAGAGTGTTTTAGTAGTATGATTATAATAGAATCGAAGCGATCGACGACGGATACTTGTAGCTTCTTTAGGATCTTCTGGCAAGATGTCATGCACTACAAAATCAATGAAAGGTGCTCTCCAATCCTCGTAAGTGACGTTGACTTCAGTTAGGTTGCTGAATTCAATGTTGTGGTTGTTTTCAATATAGAATAGTTCTCTATTAGAGATAACAAACATCTGTTGTCTTTTGACTGGAACTGCCAATACCGCAGCTAGGTTAGCTAAGGCATTAGCTTCTATATTGTATGCACGACGTACATGTTCGATGAAGAATCCTTTGAATGAAGAAGCTATCCTGGTTGTTGCTTCATGGTATGGTACTAAATCTTGATATCGCACTTCATATATGCCTCTAACCTGATTAACAATCAGCTTAGAGTCGCCATAGACTTCGAGATATTCAACACCAAGTTGTTTAGCCAATTGAAGTCCAATAAGCAAGGCATTGTATTCAGCCACATTGTTAGAGCATGATTCTTCTAAAGAATAAGCCCTTTGAATAGTTAATCCATCGGGTAAAATGAGAACAATTCCCACTCCAGCCACAAGGGTACCTCCTGGTCCAATTCTAGAAGCTCCATCAAAGAACAACCTCCAGGTAGGAGGTTCTTCTGAGATCATATTTGATTCCAATGTTTCGTCCGGAATCTCATTATAGAGTTTAGATATCTCAGGGACAGGATGAGCTGCTAAGAAGTCGGCATGTGCTTGGCATTTCACATACTTTTGAGGAACATAAAACATATCATATTATGCTCATAATATAGCCCGTGTGGCAAGCCTAGAATTGAGTGTACTTGGCTTCTTCATTAAGACTCGAAGAGGATTGACCCGGGATATGACATAAATAGTTTGGCCTATGATGTAATGTCTTGTCTTCTGAACGAAAAACATTCAGGCTAAACATTCTTTCTCCACCGGACTATAACGATGTTCAGCTCCAATCATTGTTCGACTAAGTTAATAGATGGCTTGTTCATGGCCTTCTTTGTTCTTCTGAGCTAGCAAAGCTCCAAATGAATGATCCATTGCCCGGACATACATTAAGAAGGGTATTCCTGAAATTGGTGGTACAAGAACTGGTGGACTCATTAAATACCACTTTATGTCATCAAATGCTCGTTAATATTCCTCCGTCCAAACGAAAGATACACCTTTCTTCATTAACTGAGTAAATGGTCTGCAACGTTCAGATAAATTCAAAATAAACCGCCTGATGTACACAAGTCGACCTTTGAATCCTCGTAGCTCTTTTAGGTTACATGGAGGACGCATCTCTTGAATGGCTTTGATATTCTCGGGATCAACGCGTATACATTTAGAGGTAATGACGAAGCCGAAAAATTTACCACTAGAGATACCCAAGAAAGACTTGGTGGAGTTCATTTTGAGTTGATGCTGGCGCATTAGATTGAAGATAGTTCTTAAATGTTGAATGTGATCTTCCTTGAGACGACTTTTAATAGGAATATCGTCAATATAGCATTCGACAGCCTTCCGCAGATGATCTCGAAAGATAGTACTCATAGCACGCTGGTAAGTTGCACCTGCATTCTTAAGACCAAACGACATGACCGTATGACAGTACACTCCACAAAGAGTACGAAATGAAGTATGTTTCTCATCTTCAGGATTCATCCGGATTTGATTATATCCAGAAAATCCATCCATGAAAGAAATTCGTTCGAATCCATATGTATTGTCGATCATGACATCAGTAATTGGGAGAGGGAACTCGTCTTTAGGGCAAGCATCATTGAGATCTCGAAAGTCTATGTAAACTCGAACCTTTCTGGTCTTCTTCAGAACTGGTACAACGTTGGCTTCCCAGTCAGGATGCTGTTCTTCTCTGATAAAACCACAAGCTATAAGCTTTTTGATTTCATCATCAATTTTATCCATCATTTCAGGCTTGAATTGCCGTTGTTGTTGTTTGACCGGCTTGGCATTCGGCAAAATATTAAGCTTGTGAGTTGCAATTTGAGGATCTAATCCCGACATATCTTCGTAACTCTAGACGAAGACATCAATATATTCACGAATAAGATGAATTAATTCTTGTTTATCATCCTCTGAGAGATTTTTGCTAATGAAGATTGGTCATGATACGCTCTTCTCTCCAATATCGATCTGGACTAGTTGATCTTCAGTAGGTGGCTCTCGTTGTTCAAAACAAAGTTCCCACTAATTGTCCATCCTTTGTGCCCAAGGGTCTATTTCAGGAGCTTCTTCAATGTCATCTTCATCCTCTTTCGAAAATTTGGCAGACACCATGTTAGAAGATATTATCACTCTATGAACATGACCAATGCTAGTATCGGAATCCTATGAGATAGAATCAGAAGAATTAGAACATTCTTCTTCATCAGATTCAGAAGGTTCTGGAGTTGGAAGTTGTGAAGCATAACCTAGTCCTCGTTTTGTTTTACTGTGGTATTTTTGTGATTTTCCTTTTGGAATAGCAATACGAAGAGGAGTTCGCCTTCCTTTACCATTGTTGAGGCCTGTTCTGAAATCATAGTCCATTTTACGGATGATTGCTTTAGATTGTAGACTATAACGTCGTAATTGTAGCCTTTCTGTATCATCTCTATTATCATTATAGAGCATGATTTTTGGTTCCTCTCTTTTGTTGAAGAATATAGGCTTTTCATCTTTCTTTCGAGACGGTACTAAGAAGTACGACTCTTGTATTGAATCCAGTGATACCATATTTCACAGAGATGATACGACTTCTATTATAAGCAGATTAAAGTTATCTAGCATATCCAAATAATACTGAGTATAGTGAAAGACATCAGTATACTGCAAAGGAGATGCTTTATTAATTTTTATACCATCATTTACAATAGGGACTTTAGCCTTAGTAGGCTTAGTCAGATTAATGACAAGAGGGGGAGAAGAAGAACGAGAAGGAGGAGGGAGCTTCTTGCGACGAAGATCGATTACAAGCGGCTGAGAAGAGGTGAGCTCCCTTTGTTCTTGACTATCACCCTTAGGCCGCTTATCATGGGAAGGAAGATAGATAGTCAGTGGTTTGGAAGTCTGAGGACATGAGGTACGTCCTTTGACGGGAATCACCAGAGTATCATTTGACACATTCTTCTGTTGTTCATCTGTGTCCATTGCTAGTACTACCTTCATGAATTCCTCCTTGTACATACGAGAATCGTTGCAATATGCTTCAACTCCTTTGAAAGGATTCAGATCTGTAACCTATTTTTGGACTTCTCCATTACCATTCACATATTTGAAATATTGGTGGAGCGTAGAGGGTACAATATTATATTCATAGAGGAAAGCCCTTCCCAACAAAGCGTTGTATGAGCCATGATTGGCAATAACATAGAAAGTTACCTTTGTACAAAGATTGCCAATTTGAAGTTTTAGGCATATCTTCCCCAAAGGTTCACTTCTTCCTTGATTGAATCCCAAGATGGTAGTGATAGTTGTAGAGAGGTTATGCACTGGGATCTTCAAAGCATCTAGTAAAGACTTCGGCATAATGCTAAGTGCAGACCCGGGGTCAATCAGAATGCAATCGACTTTCATAGTATCTACATACCCCATAAAATAAAGAGGACGATCATGACGATTGTTTTCTAACAATATGTCATCTTGTGTAAAAGTGATATTAGGCATTAATTCAAATATACTATGACAATATGCACAGCTTACTGGCTCCTTTTCAGGTTTCTTGAGAAGAGTAAGACAAGCGTCAGCCTGCATCAATGCTTCACTAAACGTCTCTCGAGTCTCTTTTGAGAAACGTAAAAGTTCAAAGATTGACAATCTTGCTGGAGTATTGGCCAATTGAGCCAATATGTCAAAATTGTAAGGCTTTTTAAGTCTAAGAGATGAGGACTTTTTTAGTGCTTTATCAAAGCGAACAGGTTGCTTTCCCTTATCTGCTGATGTTGATTTAGGAGAAGATGGTTCGACCACCGACAAGGATGTGGATGGTGTATTCTCAACAGGAGAAGATGATGAAGGAGGAACATCAGAAGACGGATCAGGGTTCTCTTGATTTTCAGAATACTCCCGCAGATAGGATTTTCCTGATCTAGTGCCCATTAGAATTTCTTCTTCTGTTACTGGTTCAAAGGATACCATATTGTAGTTCTTGAATTTAGATTTGGAATGCTTCTTTAGCTTAGAAGAGGAGGGTGTTTTAAATTCTGCTACCAGATCTGGATGAATCCACATAATCTCTCCTTTGTCGGTTGACAGCAGAACAAGACCTTCATTTTGAAGAGATGGAAGATTCACAATTTCAAGAGTAGTCCTTGGAATGGGTACAACACCATCTTGCACAAGTTGTGGTAGAAAATTACCGAATTGTAAAGAAACCACATTAGCAGTCACCGTTTTCTTGTCCTGTTGCAGAGTAATTGCTCTAGAGTTGACCAACTCCTGGATTTTGCCTTTGAGCACATAACATGCTCTGGTCGGATGTCCTATAAATCTGTGATAAATATAGTATTTAGGGTGATCAATTTTACCCACTTCTTCTAGCCGTTTTGCCTCTGGAAGCTGAAGCTTATTGCTTTTGATCAAGTAATCGAAGATGCTTAAAGTATCATATTCATCAAAAGAATACTCTTCTTTTGGACGAGTTGTCTTCTGCGGTGGTGCTGATGGATTGGATGCCGTCTGAGTAACATTGACAACCAAAGACTCCTTGCCTTTAAGATTGATGGCCAATGTTTCTTTTCTCTTGTGGTTATTCTGGCGATTACTACCCCCGGGTGTAGAATGTTCATCTTGGTTAGGATGAGTCATTTGGACTCCTAACTGCTTGAACTATTCGGTACTGACCTTGGCTGCTTTGGCATTGACAATGAAAGAAGGCCAATCCTAGAATTGTGTAGATCCTATCCACATACTGATAATAGGCAACAAGTTTGATTTGTAAGTGTCTATTGTTACAGCAGATGGAGTTCCTAAAGGCATTTTGAGTGCCTCTCGGCAGAATCTTTTAATTAAACTCTTTGTGGATTCATTATGCCTCTGTTTAATCTTAATGAGGGCAGACATCGTCATGTCGTTGACTCCTTCATAAAACCATTCCAAGAATATTTGCTTAAAACTAGCAAAAGAAGTGATGCAGCCATCAAGCAGGCTACGATACCAGTCATAGGCTGTGCCGGCTAAACAACCGATGAACACTCTGGTAAGGAGAGCATCATTTGGCTGTAATTGATCAGTTATCACCTGAAAATGATCGATGTACTGACTTGGAAAAGTACTGCCATCAAACAGCATAATGGTTGAAAGATTGTACTTAGGAGGAAATGGAACTTTCTTTCACTCTGTAGGATATGGTTGCTTTATGCCCAATCTTTGTAGGCTATCCTTCTACTTGAAGGCCTCAAACTGAGTGTGTAAGAGTTTCACAGCCTCATTAGCATCCCGTGATGTTTGGGAATTGGTAGGCTGGTTAGAAGTGTTAGGAGGGGGGACAGCATGGTAATTACCACCCCAGCACCAGGCTGACTGGGATCATCTTGAATTGGCACAGAGGCAACTTGAAGAGGTGGTACCCCCAGACTAGCAGGTACAGAAGATGCTATGAGCTTAGAATTTATAGCAGGGTTTACAATCGGGGGTACTGTATGTTGAGCCACGATTATAGTGTGCATGCTTGCAACCAAATTCTGCCATGGTCTTTAATTTGTCCTCTAATGCAACAATTCGTTGCTCTTGACTGGTTGAAGTAGAGGCATCTTGATCTTTTGTAACGGTATATGCCGTCACCTCTTTTGCTGCTGTTGATGAGATAGTTTGTTCAGAACTTTCACTATCTGTATTAAACTCTGAGAAAGAGGCTTCTCCTACATGGGCAATGGGGAGATCTTCTTGATTAAAGACACCTTGGTTCAAATGTCGATTTTTCGATCTAGTTTATTGAAAGACACATTCACTGGATGCATGGATCCGATCTAAGTATTGCTGACTAGAAATACGGGATGTATTACGTCTTAGACGTTTTCTACCCCCAGTGCCTTGAGAAGTCTATTTGCCATTGATTATAAAAGAACAAAACAGTTTTATGGAAGGACTGGACTTTTACTTCACAATATAAACTCGCTCATACAAAGAAAGCCTAGGAACGAAAACCTAGGTACAACAATCTAAGTACAATTATTTAGTTTTGATTCTGGGGGATGACGATAGAGGCTCGGGAAAGCGACGGCAGCTCTGCCTTACTCCTTGGACGATCGGACGTAGCCTCGGCTCTGATAAAGAAATGCTCTCGGAGCGTGTGGGAAGACTCTCATGCCCGTGCCTTTTTCTCTTTGTGTCTATTTTTTTTTCTCCTGGGATCTCTCCTTTTTTATCTCCTCCTCCTCGTTGCAAGGGAATGACACCTTGCTATTTATAGGGGTAGGGTGTTATCATTAGGGTTTGCAATGATTACCCTAAAAAAGTCGGCGGTTTGGGAATTTAATTACCATTTTCCTTGATCCTATTTTGTTGGCAATTAATCTGGAACACTAATCTTGATTACAACGAATCTGGACAATTAATACTGATTGTGTAAAATCCGTATAGGCAATTAATGTTAATTGTCATGAATCTTTGGAAGCTCGGATCTCCTGCCACGTGTTTAATCCGCATGATTGTAATAAATTTGGTTTGATTCGGGTAATTATGATGATTGTACTAAATCTGGTTGTTGGGATTTGTCGATAAGTCTTGATTGATTTAATGCCATGTATCTAACCATCTTTATGGGGAAACTGATCCTCTGCCACGTGTCATAATCGCGAGCCACAGTCGCATGAGGGTAGCATGAAGGTGGCAGCCGCATAGGTGTAGCCTCCGAAATCTGAGCCACATGGAGGTGGTTTCCAATTGAGCCGCATAAGACTAGCCACGTGTCAAGGCTGTATGAGCATGACCTCTCAGTATTTGAGCCGCATGGAGATGATCCCCATGATCCGAGCGGCATGAGGACAGCGGCCGTATGGGGTGGCTTCTTAGGATTTGAGCCGTATGATGATGGTCTCCACGATCCAAGCCGTATGAGAGCATCAGCCGCATGGGGGGCGACAGCCGCATAGGGAGCTTTGGAGTTGGTGGATCGTGCCAGCTATATAGGAGATTTTTTCGTTTCCCAAGGAATACGCCGTCATGTCAGAGTTCATCATTTCAGCTTTAATGTCAGAGTTATCACTTTATGTCAGAGCATTTAATGGAAGCAGTCACTTTATGGCCAGCTATAAAAAGTAAGCTGCATAGGACCACGTAATTCTTTCCTGAGCCGCATGAGGCTATTGGAGAGTTTCTGAGCCGCATGAGGCTCCGATAGATTCCTGAGCCGCATGAGGCTCCTTCTATTTTGAGCCGCATGGGCTTCTTCTGTTTTGAGCCGTATGGGCTTCTTCTTGTTCTTTTCCATGCTTCTACAAGACCCCCTTCAAAGTTTTCAATTTGAAAAAGTGAAATACTTTGAATAAAAAGCATGGCTCTATGAGCTCCGCTGGCCGCATAAGATGTTCTGGCTGTATGGACTTCTTGGCCGCATGGCATGTCTGGCCGCATAGACTCCCTAGCCGTATGGGCTCCCTGCCACGCGTGCGTCACATTAATTGTCCTTAATTCGTTTTAGAGCCATCTTTTGGGGGAATCCCAAGAGTTGGTTTATTAAATATTTAGATTTTATGCCCTGGGTGAATCTTCTTTATGAGACGGGGCAAAATCTGAGGAGTCAATTTTGCCTGCAGCACACGACCCGAAGCGGTTATCGGTCCACGTGCCCCCCCCATATTTTCCTATAAATAGGGGTGTGTTTAGGTCATGGAGATTTCTTTATTTTTTTTATTCTTCTCTTGCCCTAAGCTGCTATTTTTCCTTCTCCGATCATCATCGACAATGGTCCCCAAAGCTTTCAAAGCTTCCAAAGCTCCCAATGCCTCTGCTGCGGCGAAAGACAAGAAGTCGGCGGCCTCATCGCCGACTGTAGCGCCCCCAGTCCATCCTGATGTCCACCCTGCCATCAAGGGTAAGGACTATATAGAAGATCGAACACTTCAAACCCTGAAATAATGGCTCTGTTGTATGCATTTTATGCACAAGCCTTCTTCCCCTCAGCATTCAATACGTTATTCGTCTTTATGAAGCCACATATGTTGTATGGGCTGCATGAACTTCTCATATCGGGGCCGCATGGGGTATGCCCTATGTTTGAGCCTCATAAGAACGTCTGAGCCGCATAAACGCCTTTAGAACTGAACCGTATGAAGCCTCTCTGAACAGAATCGCATGAGCTCCTAATGGACTGAGCTGCATAGCATTCCATGAATCAGAACCGCATATGAACCCACCTAAACAGAGCCGCACGAGGACTCGTCTAAACCGAGCCGCATGAACTTTGTAAAAAAACCGAGCCGCATAAAGACTCATCTAAACAGAGCCGCATTTACTCTGTAAAAACTGAGCCGCATAAGAACTCGTTTAATCAGAGCTGTATGAACTCTAAATGTTTTTTTGGCCGTCTCCTGACTTTGTTTTTTTGTCTCTTTTCAGTAAATCTGCCAGTCAATACTGCAGAAGAACCCCTGGTGGGTCAGGCCCAATTTGCCATAGGAGTTCGGTTTGACCATCTAGTCCAGCAGGTGGTGGAGCAACTGCCCCAGAACGAGCCTGAGGAGAGGCTGAATCTTATCAAGAACCAGCCCTTTCGCTTTCTCTGTGCCATGCTGAGCTCAGGATGATTGGAGGGAAAGTACCTGAAGCCGGCATTCTTCTTCGGGGATGCCCTGACTGTGAAGAACTCTCAGGTATTGGATATATCTGAGAATTGGAATTTTATTTCTGCTGGAAGGGCGATCCACATCCCCCAGATGGAGCGTCATTTCCCATTGGCGTGGTTCAATATGTTGCCGGTGGATAGGAAGATGTCGGAATCCTGGACCCCGAGCCAGTCGAGAATGATTATGGGTAACATCCACTACAATAAGCATATTGGATCAGCGGACAAGGAACTGGTCAGCTGCTACATGATGGGGCTGGCCCCGGGTACCTTCTTAAATGTGCAAGGTCCCAATTTCTTATTCTCTCAAGCCGACACCTTCCTGAATCAACTTTCTCGGAAAGGGTCTTATCCCGTTGGCCGGCTCTCTCTTTTGAACTGGATATACCCCCTCCCTTCGTGGGCCAATTTGGCCGGGAAGATTTTGCAAGAATATAGGACTTTCCTGCGTGAGGTTGGTCTCTACCACGCCATCCAGGGTACATGTCACGAACTGCCCATCAACAAGGAGTTGTTCATGGCTCTCTTGGAGATGTATAACCGGTGGACGGGGACCTTTTTTGTGCTTGGAAGGAAGATTGGTCTCGCTCTTCATGAGATGCACACAGTTTCTAGGCTGCCCTGGGGCAATGAAGTGTTTAAAGTATATACTCCAACGAACGAAGAGTTCGAAGATTTGGAGCAACGATATCCGGGTTTCGTTACTGTCTACCAGGAGTTACTGTGTCACCACAGTTACTGTTAGCAGATGACCAAGAAGGATGGTAGCTCGAAAGGGAACCTTTCGTATACTAGGGCTTGGCTCTCCCATCTTTTTCAGCAAGGTGCCTCAGGCCGGGTTACTCCCTGGAATCCTCTGACCCGAGAGCGAGTACAGGATCTGGTGTTAACCGCCAAGAGATCGAGGGCCTTGAGCGACACGTTTGGGAGTCAAACTGGTTCCTTCGATTATTTTTATCAGGATACCCAGCCGCTGTCGGAGAAGGAAATCCTGGCAGGGTTTCTGATGGTGTGGCTACGAAATTTTGTAGTCTTAGGAGGAGTTGGTTCCATTGAGAGGATCAGCCAAAATTTTATCCTTTCTGCCGTGAAGCTGGCCTTCGGGGTCAGACTGGCTCTTCTTCTGGCCATGGTGTGCAGTATACACCGTGGCCTCCGTACTTTTTTGTCCAAGGTTATTGCCTGTGACACGGCGATGAACTTTGAACGAATCGAGTTGCCCTACCACTTTTTTATAGGGTGGCTATTAATGCACTACCGGTCTTTGATGAGACCTGGACCAGAAGATGGTGTAACTGACGACGATGCTTTTATCTTCCAGTACCGCTAGATGTCCTGGGAGTACAACACTATGCCCGCCTGTCGGAGGGCGCTGGCGAGGGTGGATGGATATAACTTCTTCGTGTCTGTTCTCTATTTTTCTGCTGAGGAGGTGAGGAGTGTACACGTTGACGGTACCGGGCCTCCTCTCCTCTTACCCGGGAGGATGCTTCTTTGGTTGCGTAACATTCGTCCCTCGCACTTAGTATATCGCAACCGCAATACCGTCTACCTGGAACCTTACTTGCCCAGCCGGTTCTCCTGCCAGTTTGGGTACAGCCAGCTGTTCATAGAGAGTCCCAGCTCTTGCCTGGGTTTTGAAGGCAGCATTTTGGATGGCATCAGGGCCTGGCATTACTATGACATTGCTCATACCCGTGCTAGTTTCTCGGTCCCTGACGCTGAGACGCAAGGGGAGATTTTGTATTTAGTGGCTCTCTACCACGTTACTGCGAGCAGGTTTCCTGTTAACTTTGACCCTCGTACCAGTTTTATTGTTGGTACCGGCTTGGCTGAGAAGCCCCATGGGTCGAAGACGAGGAAGCAGAGGGCGAACATGGTTCCTGTGTTGGACTCGGAGTCCACCACTACGGATGAAGAGAATGGCGAGCAGGGTGCCGATGACTCTCTCCCTCCTCTAGACGAGGTGACGGTGGATCAGTCGCCCATTATGTCCAATGAAGTGGTAGCAGATCAGCCGCCTGATGTGCCTGGTCCTTCGTGCAAGCGAAGCAGAAGTGAGTCTCCTGCTGGTGGCATGACTTATTCCATAAAACGGGCTACTGTTAGGTCCCGTCGGCTACTTATCAAGGATGTTGACGTTGTTTCTAAGGTGACTTGAATTATAACTATCTTCTCATTCTTTTTCCCTGTACTATGGCCTAATCATTTTCCTTTGCTCTTGTAGGCGTCATAGGAGTCAGATTCTCGAGAACCGGCCGCTGAAGTCGATCCGGCCCTGACCACTTTGGTCAGTGACGTGTGTACCGCGATCATTTCTGCTGGAGTTCTTCCGGAGGCAGCCGAGGAGTCCCACGTTGCTGAGGACTCAACCCAGGATGACAGGGGCTCTACTGAACCAGTCCCTGAGACTGTTGAATTTTAGCAGGGTGACGCTGAACCAGTCGTATCCCTTTTCGGGGTGGCTGGGGCAGAAGAACCAACTGAATTTGACTTGGAAGTTGCTGGTGAGGGGACTATAAGTCGAGAGAAAACCAATATACTTACTCAGAGGTAATGAGGACGTGGCAAGTATGGGGGTTTTATCGCGGGGTCTTCCTACTCAGAGGTAATGAGAACATGGCATGAGTGGACTCAGCGGCGGATATTTGTGGTCAACAGTAGACATTTGTGGGCCTATTATCCTTGGCATACTCCGATTTTAGGTACGGATAATAAGTCAAAAGGGAACCAACATACTTACTCAGAGGTAATAAGGACGTGGCAAGCATAAGGGTTTCTTCGATGGAGCCTTCCTACTCAGAGGTAATGAGGATGTGGCAGGAGTGGGCTCCATGAGGGGGTACATAGAACGACTCAGAGGTAATGAGGATGTGGAAGTTCTATTTAAGGGGGTGATTTGTTTTTGGCGGAAGTGAAACAAGTCAGAGGTAACATGGACGTGGTTATTTTGGGAAATTTGTGGATCTATTATACTTTTTTGTGTACTAAAAGTGCGGGTAGTGGATCATAAGGAGGGAGCTCTTTTAGAAAGAAAGTTTAGAGGTATGATCATACATGACTTACTACCTAAAAGACGCGATATAGATTTATCTGGAGTGACCGGAGTGTAAGTTTAGCAGTACCTGCGGGTACATAACTCGATAATCTGGGGAATATGGAGTCAGAATGTAAGTTCAGCGGTACCAGAGGGTACATAACTCAACAATTTGGGATTTGGAGGATGTTGTTTCAGACATGATACTTCTTCAGTAACTTGCCGTTGATGGGCAACATGAGCATGTCTCTATTTTGTTTCGCGAGGCGGTAAGCACCGTTGGAGCAGACAGCCTCAATGACAAATAGACCTTCCTACTTTGGCTAGAATCTGCCGACAGTTTTGTGAGTCATAACCATCAGCCTCAGAAGTGCCAGAATGAGATCGCCCACTTGGAATGTTCTGATCTTAACCTTCTTGTTGAAGGCTCCCGAGATGCGTGCTTGGTATAGCTCAATTTGTTGTTGAGCTAGTAGGCGCTTTTCATCCAAGGCCTCCAACTCTTGTAGCCGGCGACGGTAATTATCGTCCGTCGTCAATCGATAGGTAAGGGCGACGCGGAGCGAGGGGATTTGAGTCTCCAATGGAAGAACTGCCTCACTCCCGTATACCAGGGAGAATGGTGTGTTTTTGGTGGCCGTTCGGGCTGTAGTATGGTATGCCCATAAGCACAAACCAAGCTTCTTATTTCAGTCGCGTTTGTTGGAAGACACGAACTTCTTGAGCAACTTGATGATGGTTTTGTTGAATGCTTCTGCCAACCCATTTGCTGCTGGATTGTATGGCATTGAAGAAACATTTTGAATTCAGTGTTTGTCGCAGAACCGATAGAAGGCGTGGCTCGCGAACTGCAGACCATTATCGTGGTTGATCCTTTGGGGCAGTCCAAAGCGATAGATGACGTGATGCTTGAGGAAGCTGATCACGTTTGAAGTCTTTACTTCTGCAAGCGGAACAGATTTTGCCTTTTTGGAGAAGTAAACTGTGATTGCGAGTATGAAGCGATGTCCTCTGGACGAAGGTTGAGTAATTGGATCGATGATGTCCATTCCCCATGCTTCGAATGGCCAGGATACCACTGTCGAATGTAGAAACTCGGATGGCTGATAGATGAGATCTGCATGGATTTGACAGGCTTTGTACTTTCTTGCATAGTCTATCGCATCTGCTACCATCGTGGGCCAGTAATAGCCCATCCGACGAAGACGGTTTTGTAATTTCGGACCAGGCTGATGGGCCGCGCAGACACTGTCATGAGCTTCGCGTACGGCTTCTTTGGCTTCTGTATTTGATAGACACCGAAATAGTAATCCATCGTAGGATCGTCGATACAACATTTTTGTCTCTGTATCGTAGAAGAATCTGAGGAAACGCCTTCTGATAGAGGTGGCCTCCTTTGGGTTTTCGGGCAAGATGCCATAGACTACAAAGTCTATGAATGGCTGTCTCCAGTCTGGTGTTTCGTCAACCGTCTGAGCAGAATGAATCGCCACAAACTGAATGTTATTCTTGGGACAGACCAGTTCGTGGCCTATCACATCCACCGAGTGATGAGCTGTAGCCTCCCTTCTCGAAAATTTTCGAAATATTTTTTGTTTATTTATTTGATTTAAATAGTAATTTTAGAATTTTATAAATATTTATTTAGTTAATTATTACGGTAGAAGATTTTAGCCATGGTTGAATTTTGAAGTACCAGGCGACTAAAAATCATGGCACGGATAGTGCAACAGCGTGCCTTGAACTAGTATACTAGCCATGCCAAGGGAGACCTAGCCATAAGTGCGTCCTAACTAGGAAATCCAGGCCGAGTTGCAACTTAACCTTTCTAGATGTTTAATTATTTATTAATTAAATAATTGACTTGCAGAAGACCCGGTTGTACTCAGCTAGTCTGAACTAAACTCGAACCGAGCCTAAACCATGTAGACCCTCAATGCGACCAAGACGGCCACATAGATATACTGCATGTATATGAGTGTTTTATTTTAATAATCAAATTATAAATATTGGTTAAATAAAATATATTATTGTTATTAACATATAATTATATTTTTATATATTTGTTAATTTCGAACATGGTACGTTTCTTGAAATGTCATTTAGGTTTATGGGACCCCGACTGGAACGGTATATATATGCATATATATTGTGTGTGTTTATTTGATTAAAGGAAATATAGTTATTAATTATTTTGTGTATATATTTAATTCGTATTCTAAATAGTTAAATGGTTATTATTTATTAAGTGAGATATATATATGTACATATGTATATGGGTGAAGGTGTATTTATATATGAATATAAATGTATATGCGTGTGACTATAAGATAGATTTATATATAGAGTAAATAAATGGATATATAAATGTATGGGTAAATAAATTATATATCTAGATATATGTGTGAATGTGAAGGTATATATAAATAAATTATATATGTGTGTATGTATATATATATATATATATATATATATATATATATATACATACACACATATATAATTTTAAATATATATATATATATATATATATATATATATATATATATATATATAAATATATATATATATAAATTATGTACAAGTACATATGTATGAGTAGATAAATAAAAGGGAAACAATGATTTAATAGCAGCCATCTAAACCAGGCTGAGCCCAGCCCAATGGGCCACAGCCGAACTCCAATCCCAGCCCAACTAAATTTCCCCCAAGCCAGCCTCACATCAGCATTCACCAACACCCGATCCCTTGTAAAAACACGCAACTGTATATATACATATTGATATATATATATGGATAGTCGCGATCGAGAGAGAGACCAAAACCTAAACCCTAATCTCGCAACACCCTCCTCTAACCCAGGCGACCAGCCCCGGCCTCCAGGCGGCGTGCGCCACCGCCGAACGACGACCAGAGGGCCGCGCGCGCATGCGTGCGCGAGGACAGGGCAAAGGCAGCGGTTTCGAGCCAACTTCGCAGCAGGATTGCGGTCGCATCGCTCGATGATTTCCCGAACCGATTTCTCAGGTAAAAGCCTAACCTATACGCCTTTATTCCGATATGATAGTTTCGGTTTAAACCAAAACGAAATCGAGTTAAAAATCGAGGTCAACTTGATGAAAATCTGTCTCAAAGTTGACAGTAAACACCAACCAATGTACTGTTTTGGAAGGCCAATCCCGGTCGAACCAATGATCAATTTGGAAAACCACTTGGACAGCCTTATTTACAACATATACGACAGTAAATCCATTTTTATAGATCTTGATTTCATTAAGTAGGGACAGAGTTATTTGATTCTAAAGTTTTGTAAAAACCCGTTTTTCAAATATTAGAAAATTAATAAAAACCTTCGATACGACGTGCGTCCCACCATTCCGGGCGACGTGGTCACGAACCGAAGGCATCGAAAGGTGCGTAACGGCTTCATGGTCGTGTGGGCTTTGGCGGAATTCAAATTGGTCGCGTGTGCGCGACGAATTTGATGCGTATCCGTCGAAATTCACCATATCGTACATTTTGCAAATACTCCAATTACTTTTTGCACGCTCGTCAGATCGAGACGAAACTTACGCCAACAGGACCGTATCATTTTTCTGGTCCTGTATGCCAAGTTTGGTCCAATTCTGAGACCGTTGATAAAATTACCGTTTTGCGGGCCCCACGGTCCCACTCAACGGGCAATTTTTTGCACTGCCCGCCGGAATCCAAATTTGGATATACGGTTCGGTTCATATCGAAAAACCAGATCCGTAGACGTGTAGTTTGACAACTTTAGAGACCGTTGACTTTGGCACGCTTTTCGGTACAAAGCGGGTCCAACGACGGATATCGTTTTGGCCCAAAATTACTGTTTTGTCCCTGTGTCCAGAATTGGACTTAAGGACAGGCAATCCTAACTAATTTGACTATTTTGAGAATGTTGGTAACGTTTATTTCAGCTTTCGGAGACACTTGTGATGACTTGGACTTTCTGACTTGTGATTGGCGATATATTGTTGGTCCTCCATGCAACCCCCAGGTAAGTATACCTTGCCAACTTGTACAGTATAATTTATATGTATGTTCATCATCTCACTGCGGTTCTTTTCTTGCATTTGTGATTACTTTATTTCATGTCTAGTGTACTGTTCCTGTTATAGTTTCACTTTACATGATTCTAGTTGTCTACACATTCTTGTTCCCTTCTGTTATGACATTCTATCTGTTACACTGTATTAGTCTCATACGTATTGCTTGATAGAGTCGTCTAGTCCCACACTACGATTTCCTTGACTTGATTATAACTTGACTTGACTTGACTTGACATGACTTGAGTGGGACTTGACTTTGACATTCTATAGATTATGAGTACTTACCTTGACTATGGTCTATAGGATTTTATACTAGGATTGGCTACCGTCTTAGTTGTGTGTACTTGCCTTGACAGCGATTGAGATACTATAGATTGTGAGTACTTGCCTTGACTGCAGTTTATAGCCAGCTATTTCTAGTATGGCATGCCAGTGTCTTAGGATCAATGTGTTTAGATCATGTGTCTTAGTTCATCTTGTCTCGTTGGATACCCTTGATTGTTCTTTACTTCTCTGTATATTTGTACTGTTACCTGTTGGCTTGTATATTATGTATCTTGCTAGTCCTCTGGGGACCTGATGATCTCTTCAGGTTTAGCGACTGCATGGAGTTTGTTAGCAGGGCGAGATGGTAGAGGATTACGATGTATGATACAGGTATTGCTGGTGTTATTTCTTTATTATTCTCTCGTGCTTTACATTCAGTACCATGATATATTCTGCTTACTTTATGGACTCATATCTTTCTTAGAGTCTAATCGAACAATATGCTAATGGGTTGCAGACCATGACCCATACTAGTTCATTCTTGTTTATTTGATTCTTGTGGATTGAGATATAGTTTAGATTAGACTTGATACCATGACCTTGACAGCTTATACGTACTCGAGTCGGGCTGGAGTCCGCTCGATACGTAGCTGGCTTGCTCACGAGCTCACGTCCGTAAAACGGGTACGGGTCATGACATGAGCATAGTTCGAAACTGCTAGGGAAGCGGTAAGGCCAGCTAAGGCATCGGCTTCGATATTTTGGAGTCTGGGAACATGTTCTATGAAGAACCCTTCGAACGATGAAATGATGTTGATCGTCGTTTGGTGATAGGGGATTATGTCTTCATGTCGGACTTCATATGAACCCCGAATCTGATTGACGATTAACTGCGAGTCGTCGTATGCTTCAAGATATTCTATCCCGAGTTCCTTTACAAGTCGGAGGCCAATGACCAAAGCATTATACTCGGCCACATTGTTTGAACAGGGCTTCATGATGGAATAAGCCCGATTGATCACCAACCCGGAAGGAAAAATCAGCACTACTCCGACTCCAACGACGATGCTGTCCTTGGGCCCAGTTTTGGAAGCGTCGTCGAAGAACATTCGCCATATGGTATCATGAGAGGCCACATGTGAGTCGGCAACCTCATCTAAAATCTCTTCGTATATCCTGGTTGACTCCGAACCTGGATGGGCTGCTAAAAAGTCTGCCAGAGCTTGACCTTTAATAGCCTTTTGTGGGACGAAGATCATGTGGTTGGAAGACAACAATATTGTCCATGTAGCGAGGCGAGAGCTGAGTGCCCCTGGCTTGGTCATGAGGACCCTGAGGGGGTTGACTCGTGAGATCACATGTATCATTTGTCCCGTGACATAGTGTCGTGACTTCTGAATGGCGAACACCAGGGCGAGACATTCCTTCTCCACGACGGTATATCGGTGTTCCAGCTCCATCATCATTCGACTGAGGTAAAATATAGCATGCTCATGGCCTGCATCGTTGTTTTGTGCTGGCAGAGCGCCGAGAGAATGCTCTATCGCTCGTACATAGAGCAGGAATGGTTTTCCAGCAACCGGGGCCACCAGGACTGGAGGGTTCGACAAATATTTTTTGATGCTGTCGAAGGCACGTTGGCATTCTTCATCCCATACGAATGAGATGCCCTTCTTGATGAGGTGAGTGAATGGCTGACATCGTCCGAAGAGGTTGGAAATGAACCTCCTGATGTAAGCTAGCCTCCCTTGAAGGCCTCGGAGTTCACAGAGATTTTTCGGGGGACCCATCTCCATGATTGTCTTTGTCTTCTCCGGATCTATATGAATCCCCTGGGCAGTAATGATAAAACCCAGGAATTTTCTACTGGATACGCCCAAGAAGGATTTGGTAGGATTCATTTTCAAGTTGTGCGCTCGTATCAGGTCGAATACCGTCCTTAGATCCTGCAGATGGTCTTCCTTATAGCGACTTTTGACAGCGATATCGTCAACATAGCACTCCACGATCTTGCATAAGTGGTCTCTGAAGATGACACTCATGGATCTTTGATACGTGGCGCCAGCATTCTTTAAACCAAAAGACATGACTGTGTAGCAGTATGTGCCAATCGGTGTTCGGAATGATGTGTGCTTCTCGTCGTCGGAAGACATCTTGATTTGGTTATATCTCGAGAAACCATCCATGAATGACATGCGCTCGAAGCCGTAGGTGTTGTCAATCATGATGTCCGTGATAGGGAGGGGGAACTCATCTTTAGGATACGCCTCGTTCAGATTGCGGAAGTCGATGCAGATTCATTTCTTTCTATTTTTTTGAGGACCGGTACTATGTTGGCGACCCAGTCCGGATGTTGTTCCTCACGAATGAAGCCGCTGGCTATCAGTTTGTTGACTTCGGCTTCGATCGCATTCATAATGTCCGGGCGAATGCGTCGCTGTTGTTGCTTGATCGGCTTTGTATCCGGCCGAATATTGAGTTTGTGAAGTGCAATCTCGGGGTTTAGCCCTGACATGTCTTCATAACTCCAGGCGAACACATCAATATATTCTTTGACGAGTTGTAGCAGCGATTCTCGCTCTTCGTCTGCCAGGCTTTTACTAATGAAGATTGGTTTTGGAGAAGACATTGCCGAGGTCAACTTGCATAACCTCATCTTCAGTAGGAGGCTCTCTTTGTTTGAACCGCTTTTCCCATTGTGCATCCAGCTGTTGGGCCCACGGCTCGAATTCAAGGAGTTCAGGAATGTCTTCTTCTTCTTCTTCATAAGCGTCGGCGAATGCCATATTGACAGACAAGACTTGCCTGAATACGTCTTCGATGCTGATATCTGAATCAGAAGTTGGTGATCCGGTTGAGTGTGAATGTCAGTCGCATTGCTCATCTGAGCTTTCAGGGGTCGTTGCAGGTGTAACATACCCCAGTCTACATCGGGTCTTGTTGTAGTAATCCCGTGGTTTCCCGGCCGGGACTGGCAACTGTAAAGGTAACCGCCAACCAGTGCCGTAGTTCAAGCCTGGTGTACTCTCCAGATCATACCCCTGTCTTTGCATGAGGTACTTGGATTGGAAGCTATACAGATAAAGGGGCAGTCTCCCGGCGTCCGATTCGAGATCGACTTTCTCTATTGCGAAGGGTTGTGGATCATTCTTCCAGCCGAAGATGATTGGATGGTCTTCTCCCTCGACTATGAAGTAGGCGCCTTCCACAGGAGTAAGTTGATTTGTGGTGTAAATATTTGTCACTTGCGTGTGTAGGTGAGTGCCTATACCGTGTTCCATAGCATACATTGTACAAAGCTTATCAAGCTCAAGGTAGTTCAAAGACAGCCCTTTATTGATGAAGTAAAGGATCTTTTCTAGTGGGATTACATCATTTACGGATGGAACATCAGTATGAGCAGCCACATACTTGGCCAATTCGGGTTCTTCTTCGGCCACCCCCTGTATAAATGAAGACTGAGAGGATGACTTGGGCAGCTTAATCATCAGGGATTCCGCTGGTGGGGCAGAACGTGGAGTCGTTGGCGAACTAGCGACCCCCTGTTTGGTGCTTGATGCTAGGTGGGGAGTTGTTGGCTCGCTAGGAGTCCCCGACTTCGTATTTTGCTTGTTGTTCCCTCAAAACGAGGAGAACAACAGCAGTATAGCTGTTTGATATTTTGTGTTTTTATTTTAGTTATTAATTTAATTAATATTATTATTATCACCATTATTATTATTATTATTATTATAATTATTATTATTATTATTATTATTATTATCATATTGATATTTTTTAATTATTTTGAATCTTGTTTTTCTTTGCAAACATTAGACTTTTTGCTAATATCATTATTATTATTATTTTATTATTTAATTATATTATAATGAATTAGCATTATTATTTTTATTAGTTTCACTAATACCAAATTGTTATTTTGTTCTAGGTATGTTAAAATATTTTTAGATATATTGTCCTATTATTTTGTGGTAATCAAAATAGGTTCCTACCTATAAATAAATTTTCTAGTACTATAAAGTATTTTAAAATACAGTTTTTCTTTTTATACAAAAATCCTAGTTTTGCTAGTCAAGGATATTTTGATAAATTAAGGAATTGCCTTAAATAAGTTACTAGATTTTCAAAAGATATTTTTCTAACAAATATTAGCTAATAATATAGCGTTTTACCAGTATTATAAATAGTTTTCTATATCTTATTGTTTATCCATTATTTCTTTGATTTTCTCTTGTCCGTAACCAATCTTCCTATCCCTTTGTAAATTCTTCCCTTCCAACCTATTGACTCTTACTAAATTAACCCTTCTGGACCCAATAACACGATTCGTACCACCATCCGAGGTCCCCTTGTACAGTTGTTACACCGAAATTGCAGTTCGTGCTACCGTGATATTCGCAGCACACCAGGCGTCCTACCAGGCAAGACACCTTGCCATTCGCTGTTTACTTATTTTTAGCTCATATTTCATGCATTATTTATTTTCCTTATGCAAAAACTGTGATACATGGCATAACCTGTTAGAACTTACTGTTCATTTATATTTTCTGCTGTGTATTATTTTTATAAATTAAACCTAGATTTAAGGGACAACCTTGTGTGTTGCATTTATTGGCCTTGACACGTTGTAACACGAAGTTGTGTGTCGCATGTAGGACACGAAAGTGCGTGATTGGCTGGCCACCAGTACGTACAAGCCGTGCGGTAGGAATAACCGCTAATAGAAGTTGCATGCTAGTTTGACTTAGCGGTTATAGTGGTTTGTGTTGTGGATACAACACAGTAGACATTGGGCGGGAAGGACAATTCCTTAGCGTATGGGCTTCGATGCACTTCCCTTGTGACCCGGACTCTCCGATGGAGATACGGGGTTGATGACCCATGATTACTGATGGGGCCTCTGGTGCCCGTGGGGGGACTATGTCGATCCTATTCAGCCAGGGCCCATGCGTAGGAAGGATTGTTCTTAACTACATTTCACATAGAACGGTAGGCTACCCTATCCGTTAGGTACGAGTACTTTTGGTTTGGGTACTTGTATCTGACCGTGGCTTGGAACAATAACTTGTCGCGGATTAGTTCGTCACATCTTGTCCTTGTTTGGTTGTAGGTGTGACTTACTACTTCGATGAGAAGGTATTAAACCATGTTGGGGTCCGGATGCTATATTGGATTCATAGCATGGGAAGATACGTTACCGTGAATTAGTTTACCATCTCCTGTCCTTTTTTGGTTGGAGGGATGGTACGCTCGTTCAGTAGGTGCGTATTGGAACATGTTATAATTCGATTTACTTATTTATTTGAGCAATATTTATTCAGTTTATATGGCATGATATTATGTGTCTTATTACGTCCCTCTGAGGACCTGGTTATCTCTCCAGGTGTGTGCTATTATCTTTCGCAGGTGTTCTAGCTCTAGCCGTGATCATCGCTATTTCATCGAGGATGATTGCACTTGGATCGTATTCGCTTCGCCCGCCACTCATTTTATTTTCTATGTACTTTTCCTTATTTTGTTGGTAGTGGATTTGTCTCCGCCCAACATATTGTATCAAGACAATTCATTTTATGATATCTTTTATTCATTTATTTTGTGTCGATGAGATTAGTTATGGTTTCTACTGCTTTTTACAGCTTATGTATTTATACGAGGCTTCCATATATTGGAGTATACTTCGTATGAATATAGCTGGCATGTCTACGTTCCTAGTTGTACGTATTTTGGGACTGGGGCGTTACATGTTTTTGTGGTGGCCCATGCAGGTCAAGATAAATTGTTTGGTTACTTTACCGTACCAAGCAAGCCTGCGTATAGGATTAGAAGTCTAGGATCTCATCCACATACTTGACCTCTTTTCTTGATTTTATCTACCGTTTGACTCATCAATTGCATCTTGCTTGCTTCCTTCCATCCCCATTCTTATCTTCCCTTCGTGCTTGCTAGAGATTGACCCTACTAGTTAGTTGTCCCAAAACACCATTAGTTTAATTTTTTAAGTTGGGTAGAATACCTTATGAACTAGCAAACCCTTTTGACCTAGTGACCTATATTAGCAAGCTTACTTAGATCCTGGAATCTAGAGGACCTAATCCATCTAACCAACCAAGGACTTGGACAAGAAGACTATAGGACGACGGTATGACTTAGAATCATTCTGCCTTCTTTTAATCTTAATCTCTCGTGCCTGTGTATTTACCATTTTGACTAATGATGCTAATGTAGCCTAGTTTTTGCAAGCTTATTTTTTTATCGAGCTTGTTCAAGACATATGTTATTGGAAGAGCTCCCACTAACATGTTGTCTAATCAGAACCGGTGCATAATGGTCTGATCAACCAAGTGCACTTTGGTTCGCTTTTGCCTATTATTCTACGTGGATGGGGACATAGCTAAACTTGTCCTCTAGAGTCCCATCCACGACTGCCTTGACAATTCCTTTGAAATTATTCGATCGTCTTTGAATCACGTATTCGTATTCGATAACGTCTCCTTCGAACTCCATGTTGCTTTCGTCTTCACCTATTTTAGGAGGACGAAGGCGTTATACTAGAACTTCCTCTAAGCCTTCCTATCGGCTATGACCATTCTCACTTGATGTTGCTATCCTAAACTACTCGACCCTATCAAGACCCTCTAATTGTTTAATTAAAGCAAATCTATTTCGTGACCCTCATTCATTACCCGTGACCCTACCGTATTATTTTACTATAATCTAGATCGCGATTCTTACGGCATGATTTTGTTATCGATTGTTCCCCATCGATACCCCCTTGTGTCCTCCCACCCCCCTACTAATTCTTAAATTTCGAGGACGAAATTATTTTAAGTTGGGTAGGATGTAAAACCCCTAAATTTCTACTATTTTTTTATTAAATTTGGTATCGATTTAAAAATTTTGTATTGTACGTCGCATAGTCGTATTGTACGTCGCACACGAAATTTTATTTTTTTCGTAGTTGCTCGACGAGTGCGAATATGTGCGAGCGTACATATTTTTAGAAAAACATATTTTTTTTCTATTTTTATGGTTTCAAAATAATATAGGTAATAATTATTTCTAGCTATCATTTCAAGTTTATGGTTTTAATTATAAAAAGCCTTTTATTTATGCAGTTATAATTATAAAGTATTTCCCATAAAATATTAGAAAGTATATTTATGTAAAGAATATTTGTGCATACATATAGCTCATAAATATTTATTAGTTTATTTTAAATAAAAAACAATTTTTGAAATTAATATTATTATTATTTTTGGAAAGCATATTTTTTTATTGTGGATATTTAAATCTTAATTTGAATCTATGTATTTATTTAAATAGTTAAATAATTAAAATTTGATTTATTGATTTGATTTTAAACTAAGAGAATTTAATTAGATTTAATTGGATTTGGATTTGATTTGATTGGTTTTAAATTGAATAGATTGCATTATCTAATTTGGGTTTAAACTATATCCTAATCCTTATCTTAATAGGAATTCCCACATCCTATAAATAGGCAGGTACTCCTCCATTATTTCTCCACAAGTCAAAATTTCACAAATATTTCTCCACCCAAGTTTGTGCATCGTATCCATGCCCTATTTTTTTTCCTTTTCATTTTTACTTACATATACATTTCATCTTCTTCGTGTCCACATGTCGGACACGATTTCAACACAACAATTCCAATCCTCTATTCTAAATTCCTAAACCTAAGCCTAAACCCGACCCCAGCCATCCATCTTCCGCCGATCTTCCCTCGGCTTCCCGTATCAGACTGACCATCACCATTACAACCAGCACCCCTCGGCAACCATCACCATAACAACCAGTACCCCTACCACAGCCATCGCCGGAATCATATCCACCTTTCGACCAAACATCACAGCCTCCCCCTCACCATGTCCTCCTCCCTGCCCAGCACTCCGTCACCGGACCTCCCCGACATCACAGCTACCACCACCCAAAGCCACCAGCCGCCGACCGCACAAACCCCAAACCCTGACCCGGCCATCACCCCGCCCGCTAGGTCACCCCCGACCACCGCAGTCCACCCCAACGGCAACCAGTAAAGAAAAGAAAAGAAAATAAAAGAACCACCACTGCCCCCTCGTGCCGACGCCTGAGCCGAGCTCCCTCCGCCGTTCCATTCCGGCCAACCCCCAACAAACTACCACACGAGAGAGATAGAGCGAGAAAACCTGACCTGAGCTAATTCCCTTCACAGGCGCCGCCTTCTGGTGCCGCACCTCCGCCGCGTCGACCGCCCCTTCGAACCCTAGCTCCGCCCGGCGCGCGACCCCTTCCGCCCCGAGCTCCGACCTCTTCCAGTTCGTGCCGTGCTTCCTGACGAAACCTACGCCTTCCTTTTTCCTTTCTGCCGCTGCGCTCACCCACCGCGCGCCGCAGACTAAGGCTGAGCCGCCGCTTCCACTGAACCCCGTTGTCGGACCACCGATTTCACCGAACTCCTCCTCCTGACCCTCCGTCTTCCTCCTCGTCGCTAGCTCCGCCACCGCTCCCCTCTCATTTCCCTCCGCCGGACCACCCATCTCCGCTGCCGCCTTCCTCTCTCCCGATCGATTTCTCCGCCGCCGACTTCCCCCATTCTCCCTCACTCTCCGCTCTACTCCTCCTCCTTCGAATTCTGAGCCGCCGCCCAGCGCTCCGCCGCGCGCCCTCCGCAGAGTCGGACCGCCGGCGGCGAAATCGCTCTCGAACCTGTCCCCTTTCTCTTCTTTCCCTTCTTCTGATTTTTTTTTTGTGCTTGTTGTTCCCTCAAAACGAGGAGAACAATAGCAGTATAGCTGTTTGATATTTTGTATTTTTATTTTAGTTATTAATTTAATTAATATTATTATTATCACTATTATTATTATTATTATTATTATCATATTGATATTTTAGAATTATTTTGAATCTTGTTTTTCTTTGCAAACATTAGACTTTTTGCTAATATCATTATTATTATTTTATTATTTAATTATATTATAATGAATTAGCATTATTATTTTTATTAGTTTCACTAATACCAAATTGTTATTTTGTTCTAGGTATGTTAAAATATTTTTAGATATATTGTCCTATTATTTTGTGGTAATCAAAATAGGTTCCTACCTATAAATAAATTTTCTAGTACTATAAAGTATTTTAAAATACAGTTTTTCTTTTTATACAAAAATCCTAGTTTTGCTGGTCAAGGATATTTTGCAATTAAGGAATTGCCTTAAATAAGTTACTAGATTTTCAAAAGATATTTTTCTAACAAATATTAGCTAATAATATAGCATTTTACCAGTATTATAAATAGTTTTCTATATCTTATTGTTTATCCATTATTTCTTTGATTTTCTCTTGTCCGTAACCAATCTTCCTATCCCTTTGCAAATTCTTCCATTCCAACCTATTGACTCTTACTAAATTAACCCTTCTGGACCCAATGACACGATCCGTACCACCATTCGAGGTCCCCTTGTACAGTTGTTACACCGAAATTGCAGTTCGTGCCACCGTGATATTCGCAGCACACCAGGCGTCCTACCAGGCAAGTCACCTTGCCATTCGCTGTCTACTTATTTTTAGCTCATATTTTATGCATTATTTATTTTCCTTATGCAAAAACTGTGATACATGGCATAACCTGTTAGAACTTACTGTTCATTTATATTTTCTGCTGTGTATTATTTTTACAAATTAAACCTAGATTTAAGGGACCACCAGTACGTACAAGCCGTACGTACTGGTGGTCCCTTAAATCATTGGCCTTGACACGTTATAACACGAAGTTGTGTGTCGCATGTAGGACACGGAAGTGCGTGATTGGCTGGCCACCAGTACATACAAGCCGTGCAGTAGGAATAACCGCTAATAGAAGTTGCATGCTAGTTTGACTTAGCGGTTATAGTGGTTTATGTTGTGGATACAACACAGTAGGCATTGGGCGGAGAGGACAATTCCTTAGCGTATGGGCTTCGATGCACTTCCCTTGTGACCCGGACTCTCCGCTGGAGATACGGGGTTGATGACCCATGATTACTGATGGGGCCTCTGGTGCCCATGGGGGGACTATGCCGATCCTATTCAGCCAGGGCCCATGCGTAGGAAGGATTGTTCTTAACTACATTTCACATAGAACGGCAGGCTACCCTATCCGTTAGGTATGAGTACTTTTGGTTTGGGTACTTGTATCTGACCGTGGCTTGGAACAATAACTTGTCGCGGATTAGTTCGTCACATCTTGTCCTTGTTTGGTTGTTGGTGTGACTTACTACTTCGATGAGAAGGTATTGAACCTTGTTGGGGTCCGGATACCATATTGGATTCATAGCATGGGAATATACGTTACCGTGAATTAGTTTACCATCTCCTGTCCTTGTTTGGTTGGGGGGATAGTACGCTCGTTCAGTAGGTGCGTATTGGAACATGTTATAATTCGATTTACTTATTTATTTGAGCAATATTTATTCAGTTTATATGGCATGATATTATGTGTCTTGTTACGTCCCTCTGAGGACCTGGTTATCTCTCCAGGTGTGTGCTATTGTCTTTCGCAGGTGTTCTAGCTCTAGCCGCGATCATCGCTATTTCATCGAGGATGATTGCACTTGGATCGTCTTCGCTTCGCCCGCCACTCATTTCATTTTCTATGTACTTTTCCTTATTTTGTTGGTAGTGGATTTGTCTCCGCCCAACATATTGTATCAAGACAATTCATTTTATGATATCTTTTATTCATTTATTTTGTGTGGATGAGATTAGTTATGGTTTCTACTGCTTTTTACAGCTTATGTATTTATATGAGGCTTCCATATATTGGAGTATACTTCGTATGAATACAGCTGGCATATCTACGTTCCTAGTCCTACGTATTTTGGGACTGGGGCGTTATACTGATGTTCTTCAGCCGAGTTATCCGGTGTAGGTTTGGATTGCGCACCCAACTGGATGACAACAACTGTGGCTTCTTTGACATCTGCCGAGATTGTACGGCAGGATCTGACATTTCCACTCTTCTTCCAGCCAGTGGAGGGTGGTGTGGGTTGAGTCACTTCAAGTACCAGGTCCGGATGGACCCACATTACCTCCCCTCGTGATGTGGTGAAGGGCACTAGACCAGCAGGCTGATCTCGAGGAGGTGAAAGATTAGCAATCTCTATTGTTGCCCAAGGGACGGGTACTACGTCGTCTTGAGTCTCTGTCGGAGGGAAGATGCCGAACTGTACTGACACCATGTTGGCTGCCATGGTTACCTCCTCGAAATCAATGGCCAGAGCCTTCGAATCGATGAGATGCTGGATATATCACTTCAATCGGAAGCAGTCCTGCATGGCGTGGTGGACGTAACGATGGTAATGGCAGCACTTGGGGCTTTCCATCTGGCCGGCCGAGGTTCCCGTCTAGGCGGAGGGAGCTGGATTCTATCTCCTTGTATGAGCATGTCCAATATAGGCTTGATATGACCGTCTTCGAAGGAGTAAGTCATCTGCGGCCACTGCTTTTCAGCTGGCTTTGATTCAGGCTTCTGGGTTGCGTCGGCCACCATAGCCTGTTTTTCCTTGTTGTCTCAGTTATTGGAGGAATTACCCCCGTTGTTGGTGTTGGCATTAGGGCGTTTGCCTTTGTCCTCTCCCTCCGAGATGTGTAATCCCAGTTGGCGAGCCTTCTTCAACTTATCTTAGGCGCTAGTGGCACTGATGATAAACGTCTTCCAGTCCTTAAATTAACTTTCACCCATCCAGAGGCTGATTGTTGGGAGCAGTCTCTTTTGGCAAATTTCAATTAAGGAGGAATCCGGATTTCCAGACGACAACTTCATTGCGGTTTTGCGAAACCGCACAATATAGTTCCTTGTCAGCTCCTTCTCCCCTTGAACAACATCCATGAGGGTGGACATCGTCACGTCTTGTCCTACTTCATAGAACCTCTCCAAGAACAAATGCTTGAAGCCGGTAAAGGAATGGACGCAGTTGTCTGGCAGGTTGCGGTACCAGTCGAAGGCGACCCCTTCCAATGCCCCGATGAATAATCGTGTAAGGATGGCATCGTCATGGGGCAGATGGTCGGTTGTGACCTCGAAGTAAGTAATGCACCGACTTGCTGAAGTCTTGCCATCATAGGGATTGATGTTGAACCGCTTATATCTTGGTGGGAAAGGGACATCCCTCAATGCAGCAGGGTATGGTTGCCGTATTCTGAGGTCTTGGGAGGTTTCCCGGGCATGAAACATGGCCCGGAGCTCCTGGACCTCTCTTCTTGCCTCCCTGGCCTCATCCGCAGCGGTGGGAGCCGATATTTCAGGAGGATTGTCGCCCGGGTTTGGTGTCGCTGAGTTCGAGTCCGCATTGACCGCGGGACCCAAGCATGTTTGGCCAGGCGTCCTTCCTTGCAGAATTGGAAGAGCCGCTTTGATTTCGTCCACGGATTTGACCAAGGTACGCAGTATGGCCTCCATAGTGTCGATGCGTTGGCGATCACTGGGACCGTCTTGATCGTCGTTTGTCATGAATGCCGTCCTCACACGAGCCGAAGTGGAAGAGACAGTGGACGACGTGCCCTCTGAATCATACCCTTGTACAGACAAGTCGTCGGGGTATGTGGGAATGTTTTCCTCTGGTTCAGACTCAGAAGGAATAGTACCCCCAGCTTCAGAGCTTGTCTCGTCTTGAGAGTCGTGAACATCCTCGGGGATGTCGACACCTGCTGTATGTAGGATCGTTGAGCACCTCTAGAGGGGGGTGAATAGAGTGCGTGTGTGCAGCGAAAAAATAATCCCCAATTAAAAATTAAACTATGGCAGATAAGTAAGAGACAGTAAATAAAGATAGAGAATTCAAACTCATTGACACAGCGATGTATACTGGTATCCCTCTGAGAGGACTAATCCAGTCTCGAGTACTCTTGCTCGATGTTAATCCACTATGGCACAAGCTTTAACTGAGAGGTTGCAATCTCTTACAACACCGTGCTTGGTGACAAGCGCACGACCAGCTTCACAACACCGTGCTTGGTGACGAGCGCACGACCAGCTCCACAACAGAAAAGTTGTTGACACTTGAACGACCTCTTTACAACTCTTGAGTAACCAAAAGACTCTAAATCAACTCTGATAGTATTTGGCTAAGAGAAGTGTAGGTGAGATTTGAAAATCTTAGATCGTTTTGAAAACACTTGAGTAGTAGAGAAGAGAAGATGAAGAATGAATTGATGATTTGAAACGAAAAGTTCTTCTCTATTTATAGGTGTTTTCACCAACGGAACTCGGGCAGAACTCGGGCAGAGTTCGGGTGCAAATATCTCGCAAAGAGACGTTGCTCGCTGATTTGGAGGCAACAGAAGTTTGAATACAAACTGACCGAACTCGGTCAGAGTTCGGACCGAACTCGGGCCGAACTCGGCTATGAGTTCTGTCAGGAGATATTTAAAATTCTTTTGTAAAAACAGTTTTCAAACATGTTTTGGTTATTTGTAAAATCATTTGAAAAGACTATTTTCGAAATATGTTTTTGAAATATTTGTAATCGAAAATACGAATGGTAAAAGTAAGCTTTTGAAATAAGGACAGTTTTAACCCTAAGCCAGTATTACCAAAATTGATTTTACAAAGTAATTCCTAGACTCAATAAAATATAAAATACAGAATAAAAAATAAGAACTGAGTCTTCAGAAGATTTGATGATGTTGACGCTTTGATTGATGTGGTACATCGTCCGTTGAATATGATTTCATGAATCCTGAAATGATTAGCAGCATTTTCTATATTTTATGTATTGACTACAGTGTGTGTTGATTATCAAAATCGAGTGTGACCATGGAATGGGCCAACAATCTCCCCCATTTTGATAATTGACAAACTTGAGTCTATACCAAAATATATTTATATCAAGTAGAACAAAATATAAAAAATACCTAAAAAAAATTAGATTTTTGTTTTTGGATATGTCCTCGCTTGCTTTGGTATACTCTTTTTCTCCCCCTTTGTCAAGTAGTAAAATGAATAGGCTCTCCCGTAAATCGTGAAGCCAACAATAAAAGACAAGACGAAGTGAAGCACAAAAAAAAATAATCACAGCATAGATATATATGGAAACAACTGGAATAAAATGAACTATCTCATAATAAAGTGAAATATCATAGAAGTTTCCACTAGAAATCAAAAAAGTACAACTGATAATGTCTAACTAAACAGTTTAGACATGAAATGAAATAAAACTACTACATCAACTGCATCAACTAATAAAAAATCTACTATCCCATGGCTGAATCCACGTCACATCGTGGCGTCGTCCGCACCTGGAGGATCATGAAGGAAGTATGCTGTGGTCGGGTCAAAATACTGAAAAGTAATCTCATCAGTAAATCGAGGACCAGGGAAAGCCGGGTGAGGAAGGATGGTGACCGGATGAACTGGATCCTGAGCCAGGCTGTAGTGAAGGTCAGCAATACTATTTCTCAGTACCTGGGCCTGAGAAATGTGCCTGAGCTCTGAGTCCTGATGACGTTGCGTAGAGACCGCAACAAAATCATCGAAGCACTGGAAGAAAGTCTGATCGAATCCTGGGGCAGGGGCCGGAGCAGGATGAGCATCAGCTGCAGGGGCCTCAGCATCAGCAGCTGGAGCAGGAGCAGCTCCAGGAGGTGCAGGGAATCGACGAGAACGAGTCAGCTCAATAGGTGGAGAGGAGATGGCACACGTCTCAAGAGCAATCTCGAAACGTCGAAAGATCGAAGCAAGGTGCATCGGATAAACTAGATTCCTGCCTGCATTTTTGCAGTTAAGCATCCAGTTCATCATGGTTTTGGGAACGGAGAAAGGAATGCCAAAGTGGATGTGATATAGAGCAGAAAGTTCCAAAAAGGTAACTTCAACTGTAGATCCTTTCTTCGGAAGAAGAGCAGAAAATACCATACGACGAAGTTCATAAAAAGTTTGGTTCAGATGTTTGGAAAAGATTCTCCGGGGAGGAGGATTAGGGTGACAAATTAATTCCCTAAAGGAAGCCAAAGTGACATCGGCAGGGAACTGAATGTGGTAGATGTCAACTAATGCATCACCAAGATCAGGAATATGAAAATATTCGCTGATATCAGTGGCGCTAAATTCTAACTCTTGCCCAGCAATGCAAGAATAGAAATTACCGTTAGGTTTTACCTGCAGATTGCAGTAAAACATGCGAACGGCGTTGTTATAAATGCTCTCTTGGACCTCGAAGAAATCGCGGTATCCAAGTTGGTCAAAGATTGGAGCATATTCAAAGAAAGTAGTAAAGTTAACGAAGGCTCCAGAGCAAATACGACGACTAGAGAAGGAATCAAACCAGAGATCCGAGAAGTCTTTGTCGGGAAATAAAGTAGAATCGTAATCTTCAGGATCTCTAGGTCTAGCTGGACTAAAGAGACTAGCAGGGGTATAGTCAGAGGATGAGGAAGCACCTTGGGAAGAGTTTCCTCTTTGACGTTTGGGGGCCATGAGGAGATGGATAGAAAATACCTTCAAAGAAAAGGAAGAAGAAGGAAGATGACCGTCCACTGGAACTCGTCAAACCTTTACTAAGATGGAGGAGGAGAGGCTTCTAGTAGAAGAGAAAGGCTTTCCACGTTTTGGTGTGAAGAAAAAGTGGAAGGAAAGCTGGATTATATAGCCTCTAGGGCCGGCTGTTCGGTTCTGGAAGTTACCACAGCGCCGACCGAACTCGGTCCTAATTCGGTCCGAACTCGGTCAGAGTTCGGTCCGAGTTCGGCCACTTGCATTCTCGAGACAGTCAAAGCAGTCAGGTAAATAAAAGTTGTAATTAATAACGTTTGACTGGTTTATTAAATAACTGCTATTATTTTCGGGTTAACTATAGGAGTTGTCCCAGCTAACGGAGGTTCACCGGGGAACTCTTAAATACCGCTTCGCTTCGACCGTAGCCGTGGTGACAGACATACCCTTTGTAAGTTTGTCCCCAAAAATAATTTTCATTAAATAATAAATTATCAAGTCATAAATACAGTTTTAATTACCATATGCATTATGAGTCCGAGAATTCAAGAATGCCGAGCTCACGCCTTAAGATGTTAAAACGGTCTTCAGCCAATGGTTTAGTGAATATATCTGCTAGTTGATGAACAGTATCAATAAATTCTAAGCAAATATCCCCGTGTAGTTGATGATCACGAAGAAAATGATGTCTAACTTCTATGTGTTTTGTGCGTGAATGACAAACAGGGTTCTTAGTCAGATTAATTGTACTAGTGTTATCACAATAAATAGGAACATTTGTATAGTGCAGATTGTAGTCCTCTAAGGTTTGTTTCATCTCTGAGCACAATAACGTCCTGCGATGATATACTCAGCCTCAGTTGTTGATAATGCTACTGAATTTTGTTTCTTGCTAAACCAAGAGACTAAGGCTTTTCCCAAGAAATGACATGTGCCACTGGTACTTTTACGGTCCACTTTGCATCCAGCAAAATCCGCATCCGAGTAACCTATAAGGTCAAAGGATTTGGTTTTGGGATACCATAAGCCAACTGTAGAAGTTCCTTTAAGGTATCGGAAGATACGCTTAACAGCACTAAGATGTGATTCCTTAGGGTTTGCCTGATAACGTGCACATATGCAAACGCTAAACATAATATCAGGGCGACTAGCAGTTAAATATAATAAACTACCAATCATACCTCGATACTTACGCTGACAGACAGGTTTGCCACTTTCATCAGCATCAAGCTTTGTAGATGTAGCCATAGGAGTCCCGATTGGCTTTATATTCTCGAAGTCGTACTTTTTCAGTATGTCCTTCGTGTACTTGGCTTGGTTGATGAATGTTCCGTTCGAGTGTTGCTTGATTTGCAGTCCTAGGAAGAAGTTCAGCTCTCCCATCATACTTATCTCAAACTCACTCTGCATACACTTGGCAAAATCTTGACAGAGTTGTTCATTAGTAGAACCAAATATAATGTCATCTACATAGATTTGCACTAGAAGAATGTCATCATTCAGGGATTTAATAAATAAAATAGTATCAATCTTGCCTTTTGAAAATCCATTTTCAAGTAAGAAGGCACTTAGACGTTCATACCAAGCACGAGGTGCTTGTTTGAGTCCATAAAGTGCTTTCTTAAGCTTGAAGACGTGATCAGGTTTTTGAAAATCTTCAAAACCAGGGGGTTGTTTCACAAAAACCTCTTCTTTTAAAAAACCATTTAAAAATGTGCTTTTCACGTCCATTTGAAAAAGTTTGAAATCATTAAAACATGCAAATGCGCAAAACATGCGGATGGCTTCTAGTCTAGCAATAGGAGCATAGGTCTCATCATAATCAATTCCTTCTTCTTGATTATAACCTTGTGCAACTAGACGTGCTTTGTTGCGTAGAACTTGTCCATCTTCACTTAGTTTATTTCGGAACACCCATTTGGTACCAATTATCGATTGACCAATAGGTTTAGGAACGAGTTCCCAAACTTGGTTTCTCTCAAATTGATTAAGTTCCTCTTGCATGGCAGAAATCCAAAATTCATCAGAGAAAGCTTCATCAACATTTTTAGGTTCTATTTGTGAAATAAAAGCTACATTAGCTGCTACTTCAGAATCTTTAAGGGATGAACGTGTACTTACACCTTTGGTTACATCACCTATAATGAGAGTTTCTGGATGATCTGGCTTGAATCTCAATGATTCAAATCTTTGGGCCATACCTTTCACAAGGCTCTTCTCAGTTCCAGCATCTTCGGAACTTTTATCAGTTCTTGCCTCTTGGGTAGGATTTTTCTCAGAAGTCTTCTTAGTCTTTTTATGTGCATCCTCATCATCACTGTCGCTAGATCTGTGACTATTCAACTCATCAAAGGTAACATTAATACTCTCTTCAACAATCATAGATCTTTTATTAAAAATTCTATATCCCTTACTCTTAGCAGCATATCCGAGAAATATCCCGTCATCTGCTTTGGAGTCAAACTTTTCCAAGTTATCCTTGGTGTTCAGGATGAAACAACGACAACCAAAAACTTTAAAATAAGAAATGTTTGGAATTCTTCCAAACCAAAGCTCATATGGTGTTTTCTTCGAGATTGGTCGAATTAACACCCTATTTAAAATATGACAGGCTGTACTAACAGCTTCTGCCCAAAAATATTTAAGAAGATTATGCTGATTAAGCATGACTCTAGCCATTTCGCTTAGAGTTCGGTTCTTCTGCTCCACAACACCATTCTGTTGGGGAGTTCTAGGACAAGAAAATTCGTGGTAATATCCACTATCATCACAAAACTTTTTGAAATCAGAATTTTCGAATTCGCCACCATGATCACTTCGGATACGAGTAATCATGAAACCTTTTTCGTTTTGTACCTTTTTACAAAATATCTGAAATTCAAAAATAGCATCACTTTTGTTTGATAAAAAGTAAACCCAAGTAAATCGAGAGAAATCATCAACAATAACAAAAGCATAGAGTTTGCTGCCAAGACTAGCGACTCTACTAGGACCAAATAAATCCATATGAATCAACTACAAAGGTCTCGAAGTACTTACAGTGTTGATGGATTTAAATGTAGACCTATGTGCTTTGTTCTTTTCACAATCAGCACATACCATATCTCTCTTGAATGAAATTTCAGGGAGTCCTTTTACCAACTTCTTTGTATTTAATCGTGAGATAGTATCCATGTTTGCATGTCCTAGTCTCATGTGCCATAGCCAGCTTTTATCTTGATTGGCTACTAGGCACCTTCCTGCATTATTAGTATTCTTCAAAAAGAAAACATAAATGTTGTCTTCTCTAATCCCTTTATATACGGGATCACCAGATGACATATCATATATGGTACATTTATCTTTCACAAAATTGATACCATAACCATTATCTGCCAAATGACTTATGCTCAATAGGTTATGTTTCAATTCAGTTACTAGACAAACATCCTTTATTATTGGATAAGGAGAAATACCTACAGTACCATTACCTATAATATCACCTCTCAAGTTATTTCCGAAGGAGACGTATCCTTCTTTCTTCATCGATAGCGTAGCGAATAAGGATACATCACCAGTCATGTGTCGCGAACATCCGCTATCGAGGATCCATTTGCTTCTAGCATGAGAGGGTTGAGGGTCCACCTACAAAACAAGTAGATGAATCCTTTGGTACCCATTTTCTGAAGGGTCCATACTGATTAGCTTTAGGTCTCCAGACTAAAGTGTGATTGTCAACAAGCTTTCTTGCTAAACAATACTGTGATATGTGTCCGTGTGTACCACAATAAGTGCAAGTCAGTTTAGAACCAGATGTGGCTGAAACTGTGTTCACATGCTTGTTTGGTTTCTTGGAGAACCTATAAGTGAAAGCATGATGATACTCGTGTTTCTTCTGTGCTTTCTTGTTTTTAGTCCTCTTAGGTGTATGCTTTGCATTAGGACTAAAATTAGGCTGTGTCACAGGCATTTCCTGTTTGCCTAACTTGATTTCTAACTTTTTAGAAATCGCAATAGACTCTTCATATTTACCAGTCATAACTAAGAGTCTCTGTTCTGTTACTAAGTGCATCCTCTTCTCTGTGTCATACAGTTTTTGCATCTTACCATAATCTCTTTCTTTCTTTTGAATAGTGAGGATAGCCTCATGATAGTCTACCTTGAGTTTGGCTATCTCTTCCGTGTTACCGGTAGTAGACGTCTCTTTAATATCTTGAATAAGATTGGACAGTCTAGCTAACTCGGTTGTGTATGCCTTAATCTCTTTTCGAGATTGCTTATACTTGTCAAGCACATTTTTGTGTTCTTCAAGTAAATCGCTAAAGGCATTTTCTAACTCATCGAAAGTAAAGTCATCATATAAAGGGTTTGAAGATACCTTATCAAATGCCATAAGACAGACATTTGCATTGCCGCAGGGTCTATCCTCTTCTTCAGAATCACTGGCATCACTTTCATGCCAAATGCTTGTGTTGGCATACTTTCGACCAGTTGTAGCTTTTCTGCTTGATCTTGATCTGTCATATGGACTGCTCTTCTTGGTGGTTGGACAGTCCTTCTTCATGTGCCCTGACTTCTTACATCCAAAGCATATGGTTTCATCTTCATTGCTTTCTTGGACATCTTTCTTCTTTCTGCTTGTAAACTTTAGGTACTTCCTGAAGTTCTTCACAAGTAGGGCTTGTTCATCACCACTTGAGGATTCTTCATCGGAATCGTTGTATGTCGGCTTTCTTGCATGAGCTTTGAAGGCAATAGTTTTCTCCTTTGGTGTTGCTTCTTCAAAATCTTGCAAGTCGAGTTCATGGGTCATGAGCTTGCCCATCAAAGTTTCCAACGACATTGTGGTGAGGTCGTTTCCTTCAATAATTGCTGTGGCTTTTGGATTCCAGTTCTTTGTTATAGCCCGCAGCACTTTTCTAATCTTCTCGTGATTGCTGTAATTCTTACCAAGAGATTGCAAAGGATTAGTTATATCAAAGAAACGAGTAAACATCTGTGTAATTGACTCACCGGGTTTCATCTTAAAAGATTCATATTCCTGAGTCAGTCTACTAATTTTGGATTCTTTCACTTGGGAAGTCCCTTCATAGGTTACCTCAAGGAGTTTCCAAATTTCGTGAGACGTCTTGCAGGTTGAAACTCTGTTGAACTCGGTTTTGTCAATTGCACAGAATAGTGCATTGATGGCCCGAGCATCAAGACTAGCCTTTGCTTTTTCAGCATCGGTGTACTTGTCATGCGGCTTTTCCATAAGAATACCTTCAACCACTGTAGGTGGTGGTTTCTTATACCCATCAATGACTATTGACCAAAGATCAAAATCTAGAGATTTAAGAAAGAAAGTCATTCGTGTTTTCCAGTACGTGTAATTTGTTCCATCAAATAGGGGAGGTCTATTTGTGGATTGCCCTTCACCGTTGAATATAGATTTCACAGCTGCCATATATATTTTCTCTAAGGTATTTTATATAAGAATATAACCTGCTCTGATACCAATTGTAGGATCGTTGAGCACCTCTAGAGGGGGGTGAATAGAGTGCGTGTGTGCAGCGAAAAAATAATCCCCAATTAAAAATTAAACTATGACAGATATGTAAGAGACAGTAAATAAATATAGAGAATTCAAACTCAGTGACACAGCGATGTATACTGGTATCCCTCTGAGAGGACTAATCCAGTCTCGAGTATTCTTGCTCGATGTTAATCCACTATGGCACAAGCTTTAACTGAGAGCTTGCAATCTCTTACAACACCGTGCTTGGTGACAAGCGCACGACCAGCTTCACAACACCGTGCTTGGTGACGAGCGTACGACCAGCTCCACAACAGAAAAGTTGTTGAAACTTGAACGACCTCTTTACAACTCTTGAGTAACCAAAAGACTCTAAATCAACTCTGATAGTACTGGCTTTTGGCTAAGAGAAGTGTAGGTAAGATTTGAAAATCTTAGATCGTTTTGAAAACACTTGAGTAGTAGAGAAGAGAAGATGAAGAATGAATTGATGATTTGAAACGAAAAGTTCTTCTCTATTTATAGGTATTTTTACCAACCGAACTCGGGCAGAACTCGGGCAGAGTTCGGGTGCAAATATCTCGCAAAGAGACGTTGCTCGCTGATTTGGAGGCAACAGAAGTTTGAATACAAATTGACCGAACTCGGTCAGAGTTCGGACCGAACTCGGCTATGAGTTCTGTCAGGAGATATTTAAAATTCTTTTGTAAAAACAGTTTTCAAACATGTTTTGGTTATTTGTAAAATCATTTGAAAAGACTATTTTCGAAATATGTTTTTGAAATATTTGTAATCGAAAATACGAATGGTAAAAGTAAGCTTTTGAAATAAGGACAGTTTTAACCCTAAGCCAGTATTACCAAAATTGATTTTACAAAGTAATTCCTAGACTCAATAAAATATAAAATACAGAATAAAAAATAAGAACTGAGTCTTCAGAAGATTTGATGATATTGATGCTTTGATTGATGTGGTACATCGTCCGTTGAATATGATTTCATGAATCCTGAAATGATTAGCAGCATTTTCTATATTTTGTGTATTGACTACAGTGTGTGTTGATTATCAAAATCGAGTGTGACCATGGAATGGGCCAACACTGTATCTGTTGGGAGAGTCGTTTCCCCGGGCTCATCTGTCATGACCTGCAACCGCTTTTTGGATAGGAGACGTGTCCAAGCCCAGCCTACGCCGCGGTATCGGCGGTAGTACGCTGTCTAGACCGTAATAAATAAAATGCTCACAAATACTAACTGCTCATTCACAACAACTAAATCAACTTTATGAAATATAGAAGTTTTACATTTGAAGAAGAATATAAGCTTTTACATTTGTAGAAAACTACCACACAACTAACTAGTCCTCTATGGTTTAGCCTTCGAGTCTGTACTTCCCCCTCGTATGGTCCATGCACAAGAGTAGGCACGTCAACCTCACCTATAACAACGATCCAGTCAGGAAAGGTGCAGAGTACAACCATATTGCAATTAATGTTGTTAGTCCAAAATAAGTTAGAACAAGCGAGAAACATTGATGACAAAGAGCATATAGAGAACTAGCAAGAGATGAACTAGCAGGATATGAACTAGCAAGATATAAACTGGTAAGATATGATCTAGCAGGACAGGAACTAAATAGAGGAACAATGGAAACAACTATGTGTGTGTGAAATACCTTTTAAGACGTGAACGGCTGGGCTAATACGGCACATTATACGATGGCTATCATTCAGTAATTAGTACGGCTAACTCATACGTGGGTGTGTATGACTTAGCAATCATTCGGTAACGGTAATTGGGTTTGTTTACGTATTTACCGAGTATTTCCCCTCCCGACTCTCTAACAATCAATAACGGTCAATGATACACTAAGAAGGATACGATAACTAAAGTGTCACATTCGTGTCTCAATGGAATATCAAGCAATGACTCAACGGGATATCAAACAAGAAAACTATAGAGTAAACATTATAATGAACTGAAACATAAATGTAATATTGTACTTGCCTGAATCCTTGCACAAACTGTAGCAACAAGTAGAGAATGAGGGAATGCCGATCTAGAAGCTGTCAAGCTATAACACATATCGCACCACGAACCGTGCACGAAAACCATAAATCAATTCTAATGTTCTAGTTCTAAATTCATAGAATAGTGGCTAATTGGGTTACTAATATGATAATAATTAATTCTAGAATAATTTACTTAAAAACCTAATTTAACCTAATAATAATCTGAATATAATCTAAACATGCAAGTTTGGCCATCAAAAGTCGTATTTCCCAATTTTGGAAACCATAACACACAAATCGAGACGTACCATTAAATTTTAGTCAAACACTATGAACTCTAGATTTTGAAAGTGCACCTTGGTAGATTTCAACGCCAAGAGTGCGCTAGAATCGACCGTGCCACAAAATCACACTTTGGTCAAAAGATATCGCCGTTATGGCTAATCGTGACCAAAACGGTGATCAACCGATCAATTCAGAGTTCAACAGTAAAACTAAAATACTAAATGAATGAAATAATTTCTGGAAAAATATATGTCGTAGAGCTCTGTGTTAGCTTTCCGAAACATCAAACGGTTCGTGATTTCGATTCCTAGTTCTCTCGAAATCTCAAAAACACCAAAACGTGTCAAGTTTTAAAAAACCGACACTCTACGAATTTTTCAGAAATTTAGGTTCAGAAATTACGAAAATAAATTAGATATTCAGAAACTATACCTCAATACGCTTCCAACAAAAAAACAGCACACGAAAATGAGGTCCGAGTTGACGGCAATCTCCTCGGGAAGTCGGGGAATCACCAGGATCAAACTCCAAAAGGAGGAGGCTATAATTAATTAGGGTTTGTGAATATAAAATGCGTATATATAGGAGAGAGAGAGGCGGTTACTGTAGCAGCGCCGACAGGTGGGCCCCCCGGGTGGATTATTGGGTACTTATTTATTTAATTCAGAAAATTATTTAAAAATCATTTTAAGTCCAAATAAATCAAAATAAATTGCAGAAAAATCCAAAAAAAATTCTAGAAAATTCTAGAAAATATTTCTAAGTGTCTAGAATCTAAATAAAATATTTCTAACACAAAATATCATCATGTGACCTCACAGTAAATTTCCAAAACCTATAAAATATAAATTCTATATGTTTTAATTATATAAAAATTCGCAAAAATTATAAAAAAATCCAAAAAAATTCTAAAATATTTAGAAAATATTTTTAGTCATTTGAAGCCCAAATAAAAATATTTGGTCCAGAAATACCCCCGTATGACCTTACGGTAAATCCTGAAAGTCCTTAAAATAATAAAACCTTAAATATTAAATACCTAAACTTATCCAAAAATTGTAGAAAAATATAAAATCGCTAAATATTAAATATATAAGCTATCTAAAGGTCATATGACCTTAATATGGTCATAGCCCACCTACAAGCTTTGGCATGACTCACAATGGCCATAAAATTATTCATAAACAAATAAAATTAAAAAATTAAAAAAAAAGGGAAGTGGGCTTACAAATCTACCCACCTTAGAAAAATTTCGTCCTCGAAATTTCAAAAAATATAAATAGGCACAACCAAGAACATCATCAAAATATGACATGACCAATCGATATGAATAAGAACGACAAAGAATATAATCAAGAAAATAATATGATGAATGATCGAAATTAATCAGGCATATAGAATCAAAATCTAAATACGTTTTAGAAATATAGTGGAAGAAAATAAAAATAGGTTTAAAAGATGACGATTCGAAAATAGAAAAATATGAGAGAAATAAAGAACTACTAGTTGTAGAGAAGGTGCTAACAAGAAATAAAACATCAAATAAATTTGAAAGAAAAAAATTAATAGTCATATGCCAATAAAAGATATAGTCGCTATGATATTCGAAAATCATAAGTATATCCGAAGTCATTTAACTGAGAATCCATGCCTCGCCAGTGTACATCTGGCTGCCGTGAACCCTTGGTTTCATGTCTCGAGTATAATATGTTATCAAACACTTTATCAACTCTACCAGATATTGACATAATAAATCAAAAGATCAATAATACAACTAGGATATAGTTTTAATAATATTCGACAACCTACGCATACTTAAAATTATTTCAACTTAGGGGTCATGCCACGCCAGTGCGCTGCTGACTGCAGTGAACCCGCAGTCTCTATATTTTAAATAAATGGGGACAGTGCGCATCTGCCTTACCATTGTAAGTCGTCAAAAATTATTTCAACTATATCCATAAGAATTTCAAAGGAACTTCAATAAATTCAAATAAGTCGATCATGATAAGAAAATATAAGTATTTGTCCTTGAGTAAAAGTATACATTTTGAAAACAAAAAGATCACTAAATGAACGAAGATGACTTGAATTAATATATAGATAATTGAACCAAGATTAGGAATAAAAATAAAATGATTGCAAAATAGTTTTGAAAATAAAACGAGGTTTAGAGAAGGCAAAAGATAAAATGGCACAAAAATGATCAAAATTAGGAATTGAATTCTACAAAGTCCTAACTTACCAAACGTATATTCTACCAACTTGGATCCTACCAACATATCAAAACAAAATAACATATTCTCTTAAAAAAATTCTTCGATTTATCTATACCGAGACTTCAATAAATTATTGGCTAAAACACATGGCCTATTTAACTATCTTAACTATCCAAGGGTCAAATTGAATAAGGGACTCCTAGTCCTATTTATTATCCTAAATCAAATCAAACCTAATTGTGAATGAGCATCCTAGTCGCAGGCTTGCAGTAGTACGACTAACTTAATTACTAACACAAGTTTGCAATCTTTTGCAAAAATAGACCTGCATGGGCCACCAAAAAACTTGTCACGACCCGCAACCGCTTTTTGGATACGAGACGTGTCCAAGCCCAGCCTACGCCGTGGTATCGGCGGTAGTATGTTGTCTAGACCACAATAAAGAAAATGCTCACAAATACTAACTGCTCATTTACAACAACTAAATCAACTTTATAAAATATAGAAGTTTTACATTTGAAGAAGAATATAAGCTTTTACATTTGTAGAAAACTACCACACAACTAACTAGTACTCTATGGTTTAGCCTTTGAGTCTCTATTTCCCCCTCATATGGTCCATGCGCAAGAGTAGGCGCATCAACCTCACCTATAACAACGATCCAGTCAGGAAAGGAGCAGAGTACAACCATATTGTAATTAATGTTGTTGGTCTAAAATAAGTTATAACAAGCGAGAAACAATGATGACAAAGAGCATATAGAGAACTAGCAAGAGATGAACTAGCAGGATATGAACTAGCAAGATATAAACTGGTAAGATATGATCTAGCAGGACATGAACTAAATAGAGGAACAATAGAAACAACTATGTGTGTGCGAAATACCTTCTAATACGTGAACGGCTGGGCTAATACGGCACATCATACGATGGCTATCATTCAGTTATTGGTACGGCTAACTCATACGTGGGTGTGTATGACTTAGCTATCATTCAGTAACGGTAATTGGGTTTGTTCACGTATTTACCAAGTATTTCCCCTTCCGACTCTCTAACAATCAATAACGGTCAATGATACAATAAGAAGGATACGATAACTACAGTGTCACAATCGTGTCTCAATGGAATATCAAGCAATGACTCAACGGGATATCAAACAAGAAAACTATAGAGTAAACATTATAATGAACTAAAACATAAATGCAATACTGTACTTGCTTGAATTCTTGCATAAACCGTAGCCACAAGTAGTGGATGAGGGAATTCCAATCTAGAAGCTGTCAAGCTATAACACATATCGCACCATGAACCGTGCACGAAAACCATAAATTAATTCTAATGTTCTACTTCTAAATTCATAGAATAGTAGCTAATTGGGTTACTAATATAATAATAATTAATTCTAGAATAATTCACTTAAAAACCTAATTTAATCTAATAATAATCTAAATATAATCTAAACATGCAAGTTTGGCCATCAAAAGTCATGTTTCCCAATTTTGGAAACCATGGCACGCAAATCGAGACGTACCGTTGACTTTTAGTCAAACACTGTGAACTCTAGATTTTGAAAGTGCACCTTGGTAGATTTCAGTGCCAAGAGTGCGCTGGAATTGACCGTGCCGCAAAATCACGCTTTGGTCAAAAGATATCGCCGTTATGGCTATCGTGACCAAAACGGTGATCAACCGATCAATTTTGAGTTCAACAGTAAAACTAAAATACGATATGAACGAAATAATTTCTGGAAAAATATATGTCGTAGAGCTCTGTGTTAGCTTTCCGAAACTTCAAATGGTTCGTGATTTTGATTTCTAGTTCTCCCGAAATCTCGAAAACACCAAAACATGTCAAGTTTCGGAAAACTGACACTCTACGAATTTTCCAGAAATTTAGGTTCAGAAATTACGAAAATAAATTAGATATTCAGAAAATTTACCTCAATACGCTTCCAACAAAAAAACGGCACACGAAAATGAGGTCCGAGTTGACGGCAATCGCCTCGGGAAGTCGGGGAATCACCAGGATGAAACTCCAAAAGGAGGAGGCTATAATTAATTAGGGTTTGTGAATATACAATACATATATATAGGAGAGAGAGAGCCGGTTACTGTAGCAGCGCAGACAGGTGGGCCACCCCCCGGTTGGATTATTGGGTAATTATTTATTTAATTCAGAAAATTATTTAAAAATCATTTTAAGTCCAAATAAATCAAAATAAATTGCAGAAAAATCCAGAAAAATTCTAGAAAATTCTAGAAAATATTTCTAAGTGTATAGAATCTAAATAAAATATTTATAACACAAAATATCATCATGTGACCTCACAGTAAATTTCCAAAGCCTATAAAATATAAATTCTACATTTTTTAATTATATATAAAATTCCCAAAAATTCTAAAAAAATCCAGAAAAATTCTAAAATATTCTAAAAAATATTTTTAGTCATTTAAAGCCCAAATAAAAATATTTGGTCCAGAAATACCCCCGTATGACCTTACGGTAAATCCTAAAAGTCCTTAAAATAATAAAACCTTAAATATTAAATACCTAAAATTATCCAAAAATTGTAGAAAAATATAAAATAGCTAAATATTAAATATATAAGCTATCTAAAGGTCATATGACCTTAATATGGTCATAGTCCACCTACAAGCTTTGGCATGACTCACAATGGCCATAAAATTAATCATAAACAAATAAAAAAAATTTAAAAAAAGGGAAGTTGGCTAACAAATCTACCCACCTTAGAAAAAAAATTTCTCGAAATTTCAAAAGATGTAAATAGACACAACCAAGAACATCATCAAAATATGACATGACCAATCGATATGAATAAGCATGACAAAGAATATAATCAAGAAAATAATGTGATGAATGATCAAAATTAATCAGGCATATAGAATCAAAATCTAAATACGTTTTAGAAATATAGTGGAAGGAAATAAAAATAGGTTTAAAAGATGATGATTCAAAAATAGAAAAATATGAGAGAAATAAAGAACTACTAGTTGTAGAGAATGTGGTAACAAAAAATAAGACATCAAATAAATTTGAAAGAAAAAAAATTTAATAGTCGTATGCCAATAAAAGATATAGTCGCTATGATATTCGAAAATCATAAGTATACCCGAAGTCATTTAACCGAGAATCCATGCCTCGCCAGTGTATATCTGGCTGCTATGAACCCTTGGTTTCATGTCTCGAGTATAATATGTTATCAAACACTTTATCAACTCTACCCAATATTGACATAATAAATCAAAAGATCAATAATACAACTAGGATATAGTTTTAATAATATTCGATAACCTACGCATACTTAAAATTATTTTAACTTAGGGGTCATGCCACGCCAGTGCGCTGCTGACTGCAGTGAACCCGCAGTCTCTATAATTTAAATAAATAGGAACAGTGCGCATCTGCCTTACCATTGTAAGTCATCGAAAATTATTTCAACTATATCAATAAGAATTTCAAAGGAACTTCAATAAATTCAAATAAGTCGATCATGATAAGAAAATATAAGTATCTATCCTTGAGTAAAAGTATCCATTTTGAAAACAAAAAGATCACAAAATGAACGAAGATGACTTGAATTAATATATAGATAATTGAACCAAGACTAGGAATAAAAATAAAATGATCGCAAAATAGTTTTGAAAATAAAACGAGGTTTATAGAAGGCAAAAGATAAAATGGCACAAAAATGATCAAAATTAGGAATTGAATTCTACGAAGTCCTAACTTACCAAACGTATATTCTACCCAACTTGGATCCTACCAACATGTCAAAACAAAATAACATATTCTCTTAAAAAAATTCTTTGATTTATCTATACTGAGACTTCAATAAATTATTGGCTAAAACACATGGCCTATTTAACTATCTTAACTATCCAAGGGTCAAATTGAATAAGGGACTCCTAGTCCTATTCATTCTCCTAAATTAAATCAAACCTAATTGTGAATGAGCATCCTAGTCGTAGGCTTGCAGTAGTACGACTAACTTAATTACTACCACAAGTTCGCAATCTTTTGCGAAAACAGACTTGCATGGGCCACCAAAAAACTTGTCACGACCCGTAACCGCTTTTTGGATACGAGACGTGTCCAAGCCCAGCCTACGCCGCAGTATCGGCGGTAGTACGCTGTCTAGACCGCAATAAACAAAATGCTCATAAATACTAACTACTCATTTACAACAACTAAATCAACTTTATAAAATATAGAAGTTTTACATTTAAAGAAGAATACAAGCTTTTACATTTATAGAAAACTACCACACAACTAACTAGTCATCAATGGTTTAGTCTTCGAGTCTCTATTTCCCCCTCATATGGTCCATGCACAAGAGTAGGTACGTCAACCTCACCTATAACAACGATCCAGTCAGGAAAGGAGCAGAGTACAACTATATTGCAATTAATATTGTTAGTCCAAAATAAGTTAGAACAAACAAGAAAGAATGATGACAAAGAGCATATAGAGAACTAGCAAGAGATGAACTAGCAGGATATGAACTAGCAAAATATAAACTGGTAAGATATGATCTAGCAGGACAGGAACTAAATAGAGGAACAATGGAAACAACTATGTGTGTGTGAAATACCTTTTAATACGTGAATGACTGGGCTAATACGACACATCATACGATGGCTATCATTCAGTAATTGGTACGGCTAACTCATACGTGGGTGTGTATGACTTAGCTATCATTCGGTAACGGTAATTATGTTTGTTCACATATTTATCGAGTATTTCCCCTTCCGACTCTCTAACAATCAATAACGGTCAATGATACACTAAGAAGGATACGATAACTACAGTATCACAATCGTGTCTCAATGGAATATCAAGCAATGACTCAACGGAACATCAAACAAGAAAACTATAGAGTAAACATTGTAATAAACTAAAACATAAATGTAATACTGTACTTGTCTAAATCCTTGCACAAACCGTAGCCACAAGTAGAGGATAAGGGAATGCCGATCTAGAAGCAATGACTCAACGAAATATCAAACAAAAAAAACTATAGAGTAAACATTATAATGAACAAAAACATAAATACAATACTGTACTTGCCTGAATTCTTGCACAAACCATAGCCACAAGTAGAGGATGAGAGAATGCCGATCTAGAAGCTGTCAAGCTATAACACATATTGCACCACGAACCGTGCACGAAAACCATAAATTAATTCTAATGTTCTAGTTCTAAATTCATAGAATAGTGGCTAATTGGGTTACTAATATAATAATAATTAATTCTAGAATAATTTACTTAAAAACCTAATTTAACCTAATAATAATCTGAATATAATCTAAACATACAAGTTTGGCCATCAAAAGTCGTGTTTCCTAATTTTGGAAATTATGGCACGCAAATCGAGACGTACCGTTGACTTTTAGTCAAACACTATGAACTCTAGATTTTGAAAGTGCACCTTAGTAGATTTCAATGCCAAGAGTACGCTGGAATCGACCGTGCCGCAAAATCATGCTTTTGTCAAAAGATATCGCCGTTATGGCTAATCGTGACCAAAACGGTGATCAACCGATCAATTCTGAGTTCAACAGTAAAACTAAAATACTAAATGAATGAAATAATTTCTAGAAAAATATATGTCGTAGATCTCTGTGTTAGCTTTCCGAAACTTCAAACGGTTCATGATTTTGATTTCTAGTTCTCCCGGAATTTCGAAAACACCAAAACGTGTCAAGTTTCGGAAAACTGACACTCTATGAATTTTCCACAAATTTAGGTTCAGAAATTACGAAAATAAATTAGATATTCAGAAACTATACCTCAATACGCTTCCAACAAAAAAAACGGCACACGAAAATGAGGTCCGAGTTGACGGCAATCGCCTCGGGAAGTCGGGGAATCACCAGGTTCAAACTCCAAAAGGAGGAGGCTGTAATTAATTAGGGTTTGTGAATACACAATGCATATATATAGGAGAGAGAGAGCCGGTTACTGTAGCAGCACCGACAGGTGGGCCCCCCGGGTGGATTATTGAGTAATTATTTATTTAATTCAAAAAATCATTTAAAAATCATTTTAAGTCCAAATAAATCAAAATAAATTGCAGAAAAATCCAGAAAAATTATAGAAAATTCTAGAAAATATTTCTAAGTGTCTAGAATCTAAATAAAATATTTATAACACAAAATATCATCATGTGACCTCACAGTAAATTTCCAAAGCCTATAAAATATAAATTCTATATGTTTTAATTATATAAAAATTCCCAAAAATTCTAAAAAAATCCAGAAAAATTCTAAAATATTGTAGAAAATATTTTTAGTCATTTAAAGCCCAAATAAAAATATTTGGTCCAGAAATACCCCCGTATGACTTTACGATAAATTATGAAAGTCCTTAAAATAATAAAACCTTAAATATTAAATACCTAAAATTATCCAAAAATTGTAGGAAAATATGAAATAGCTAAATATTAAATATATAAGCTATCTAAAGGTCATATGACCTTAATATGGTCATAGCCCACCTACAAGCTTTGGCATGACTCACAATGGCCATAAATTAATCATAAACAAATAAAATTAAAAAATTTAAAGAAAAAGGAAGTAGGCTTACATCATCTCCTTGGAATGCCGGATTATCGTGGATGTTCGGAGGAATGCTACCCCCGGTTCCAGCGACCCCCAGTGATGTGGATGATGAATCTCCCAATATAGTAGATTTCGTCTTCGAACGGGTACCTTAGAAAATTCCGGTGGTAGGCAACCGCTTAGATGATAGTTTCTTGGTCACATTGGTTGAAATCATCGGGCTAGAGATATTTGTTTCCTTTCCTCTCCCGCTGGCGGGGATTCTTTGAGCAGAGTTGCAGGAGACGACGGAAAGCGCCTAACCCTCTGAACTTGGTTGTTGTAGTCTTTGGAAGACAGACCGCCGGTCTTCTCCTACTGTCGCGTTGTTGCAGCAACAGTTGACAATGACTTAGGTGCAGTGATATCCGTGGGAGGACTCTTTGTACATCGAGTCCCCTTCTCTTTCCTTGTGTTTGTGAAAGATCACGTCAAGCAAGTCAGATGGGTCTCGAGCAACCATGTTTGCTCCCTGGTTGCGGGAAGACTTTTGGGAACCACTCTGTCCGTTTACCGCCGGGGGCTGGACTCGAGTGGTTCTGTATAACTTTCCATCAGAGGCCCTCATAATAGTAAGTGGAGCGCTCGGATGGTCAAAGGTTGGGACAGTCGACTGAGCTTGCCGAGCTCGCGCTGCCCTAGACTTCTTCACTCTAGCGCCTGAGGGCACATAGTAGGAAGAGTCTAAGTGGTGCTGCAGAGAGTCAGACACATTTTCTTGGGAGCATGAGAGATCAGGGCCATAGGAGAGGCGGTCGAAGACAGAGCCCGAGCCTCGTAGAGTGGATAATATGCGGCTGGAATCAGCATTCTTCATGCGGCGGGCATTCGTGGCCGTATAGGGCTTCTTCATATGACTGGAAGTCTCGGCCGCATGAGTCTCCTCCATGCGGCTGGAAGTCTTGGCCGCATGGGCATTCTGCATGCGGTTGACAGTTTTGGCCGTATGAGCATCATGCATGTGGCTGGCAATCTTGGCCGCATGAGCATCATGCATGCCGCTAGTGCCTTTATTCGGCTTCTTCCTTGACCACATAGAGTTCCTCTTTGCCCCTGCAAGTTCGGCATCGTAGTGTTTTCCTCTGTCGAACTTAGGGACAGCAGAGTCCTATATGGCCTGATGTGGAGCCGTATGAGAGTCGCCCTTGCCGTCTTGGGCAGCAGAGAGTACTTCTTCCAGAGCTTAGGAAGGAGCAAATGACTTGGGCCTTCACTCCCTGCGAGGCTTCTTCGTACGGGCTTGTTTCTGGATCAGGCCAGCACTCCCATCGAAGAGCATTTCTTCAAACGCCTGTTGGTCGAAGCGGACGACCATCTTCTGTTGTGTGGAGCCGAGTTTGGCTGCATCGGCTGCATCCGATTGCGTCACCAACTTCTCAGCCGTGGGAAAGTTTGTCCCCAACAGAGTCGCCATCGTGTTTGCTATTGATTATAAAAGAACAGAACAGTTTTATGGGAGGACTGGACTTTTACTTCACAATACAAACTCGCTCATACAAAGAAAGCCTAGGAACGAAAACCTAGGTACAGCAATCTAAGTACAATTGTTTAGTTTTGATTCTAGGGGGTGATGATAGAGGCTCGGAAAAGCGACGGCAACTCTGCCTTACTCCTTGGACGATCGGACGTAGCCTCGGCTCTGATGAAGAAATGCTCTCGGAGCGTGTGGGAAGACTCTCCTGCCCGTGCCTTTTTCTCTCTGTGTGTATTTTTTTTCTTCTTCTGGGATCTCTCCTTTTTTTTATCTCCTCCTCCTCGTTGCAAGGGAATGGCACCTTGCTATTTATAGGGGTGGGGTGTCATCATTAGGGTTTGCAATGATTGCCCTAAAAAAGTCGGCAACTTGGGGATTTAATTGCTATTTTTCTTGATCCTATTTTGTTGGTAATTAATCTGGACCACTAATCTTGATTGCAATGAATCTGGACAATTAATGCTGATTATGTAAAATCTATATGGGCAATTAATGTTGATTTTCATGAATCTTTGGAAGCTCGGATCTCCTGCCACGTGTTTAATCTGCGTGATTGTAATAAATCTGTTTTGATTCGGGTAATTATAAAGATTGCACTAAATCTGGTTGTTAGGATTTGTTGATAAGTTCTGATTGATTTAATGCCACGTATCTAACCATCATTACGGGAAAACTAATCCTCTGCCATGTGTCATAACCGCGAGCCACAGCCGCATGAGGGTAGCATGAATGTGGCAGCCGTATAGGTGTAGCCTCCAAAATCTGAGCCACATGGGGGTGGTTTCCAATTGAGTCGCATAAGACTAGCCACGTGTCAAGGCTGCATGGAGATGACCTCTCAGTATTTGAGACGCATGGAGATGATCCCCATGATCTGAGTCGCATGAGGATATCGGCCGCATGGGGTGGCTTCTTAGAATTTGAGCCGCATGATGATGGTCTCCATGATTCAAGCCGCATGAGAGCATCAGCCATATGGGGGGTGGCAGCCGCATAGGGAGATTTGGAGTTGGTGGATCGTGCCAGCTGTATAGGAGATTTTCTTTATTTCCCGAGGAATACGCCATCATGTCAGAGTTTATTATTTCAACTTTAATGTCAGAGTTATCACTTTATGTCAGAGCATTTAATGGAAGTAGTCACTTTATGGCGAGCTGTAAAAAACAAGCTGCATAGGACCACGTGATTCTTTCCTGAGCCGCATGAGGCTATTGGAGAGTTTTTGAGCCGCATGAGGCTCCGATAGATTCCTGAGCCACATGAGGCTCCTTCTGTTTTGAGCCTCATAGGCTTCTTCTGTTTTGAGCCGCATGGGCTTCTTCTTGTTCTTTTCCATGCTTCTACAAAGTCATGTTGACAGAAGCATATAATAGCTCATCTTTGTCTTCTATTATATGTTCAGGAGTTGAAGCATAGTTCAGATGATCGAAGACAGATCGTCGAGCCGATTGGCAACAATAATTGATGACGACTTCATGAAAGCAGTGGTGATCTGAAGTTCGATTTGGAGGTGAGGGAGACATCCCTGTAATCTTCGGTCTTTGTGTAAGACGTTACCGCAGATCTGTTACAACTACAGGACGAGTAGAAGTCGGAGGAACATATTCCTTAATGATGTTAGTGATATGTCTCCTATTCCTCAGATGTTTAGTTTCCTGAGTGTACAAAGAAGTACTCAACTCATTAGCATAGGTGGTTGGGTCTTTGTTTTCAAACTTTAGCTTTTGGTACAGATTGGCCTTTGGAATAGGGTTCTTACGTTTCGTCAAAGTTGATACTGGTGGACGCCTATTGAAATAAGCGCGTAAATCAGAAAATTTTGCTCCAGGTGTCTCTGTTTGTGATACCCTCAATTTTTCTTGCTTAGATCTTGAAATTTGCAAGGTGGAAAGGTCTTGACCAAACCCCATAGGGGTAGGTAAGATACATCTTTGGTCAGTATTCTTTCCAATATTGGAGATCCGAAGACCTCTGTTTAAAGGAATAGAATCTGACATATCTTCCTCTGAGTCATAGACCAGGGAAATTTGAGAAAAGACCAAAGGGTGCTTTCCTTTATTTTGTAGAGGGTCATCTAAGAAGCGTTTCCCTTTGTTCTGTTGTGAGACCATTTTAGGAACAGATTACGCCAATTGAGGAAGTGTCAAAGGACTCTTCCCTTTGTTCTGTCTAGTGTTGGCACTAGAACATTGATTCTCCAAGTTCAGAACTTGAGAATTAGAAGAGGGAATAGCCAAAAGACTAGTTCCCTTGAGTTGCGCCAGAGTAGCAGACTGTGCCTGAGGTGCTGATTGCTTGGGTTGCGCCATAGTCCTACGGGCTACTGATGGTGCCTTGACAGCAATATGGGTAGACTGCACCTCAACAATGGCTTGAACAGGCTGCACCTTGGCAGCAAAGAGAGTAGTAGACTGCGCATGGGCAGCAAGATGAATAGGTTGCGCACGAGTAACAGAAGTAAACTGTGCCGGAGCCGCCGAGACAGATTGTGTCTTGACCACTGAACACTCAGGTTGCGCCTTGGCAATAGTGACCATGGGAGATTTAGGAGCCCACACAGTCCTGTTCTTGGCGATACCGCTGTACGCATGTTGCTCTTGGTGCTAATCATATCCTCATAGGCTGTCTGGTTGACTTGAACAACCAGAGTCTTTTGTGCCTTGCCGATCGACACAGTATCACATTGAGTTGTCACCTTCTCGTCGGAGGAGAAAGTCGTCTCCAACAGAGTTGCCATTTTGTTTGCAAAAACAAAAAATGTTTATTCCAAACTTGAAAAAGAATGGTACAAAGTACAATGCGGGGAAGTACAACTGTAAAAATCTGATCAGAAGACGATCACTTTATCCCTTTAACCATGTGAACTTGAAGACTGTAGCCTATGGAGAATGCAGCAGCAATTTTGCAAAGAGTTCTTGATCTCTATGCGTATGTATCTGATCATTTCATAATGATTGGAAACTCTATTTATAGAGTTCAAGAAATAACTATTTTAGCAGTTATTCTGATGTGCACGAGGCTGGATTGCGCCACATTAGGTTGCACCAACCTCCTGTTGTGCCAACTTTCATTCAGTTGTTAAGTCATGTACTAACTGTATTTAGACGCGTGGCATCATGTGATTGAGATGTGCATGGTCGTGTACAAGATAGTAGACACGCCTTGAGAGATTAGTGGCATGTGCGCTACGCCATCATGTTTTAGAATGTAAGTTGTCTCAACTTCTTCAGGTTGCGCGAGCTTCGGTCAACTGCGCCTGATTGAGCCGCGCCTAGACACGTGGCAGCCTTTGAGCAGAAGTCATTCAGATTGTGCATAGGCACAACTAAAGATTTTGTCTGGATTACGCCTAGGCACAACTTACGAAGCGTACAGGACAGCTATCAACCAACTCCCCTTGAGCGGCATAATTCACGGAATTCGAAGAGATTTTCCTCATTTACTGTGGTATCAATTGTCAGTATTGTCAGGTAATGATGGCCATTAAGTGTCAGATGTCACATAGATTTTGGCGTAATAAGACTGGACGCAGTCTGATCTCAGGCACAACCTGATCAGTGGCGCAGCTTGATCTCTGAGCTTAAAAACAGTGGCACAACCTAATTTTTGGGGCGAAACTTGATTTTTAGGCCCTACAGTATGTCGTAACGAGTCATGCTTGTCATCCGTAATAATTTCAATAAGCGTCCTAACGATGCTAGAGGATCGGTTGTACAAAAGCGTCCAAACACGTTCAAGAATCGGTGTCCATATCTCAGATTACATTGCAATAACTACGACAAGCATGGGCATCGCCTGGCCAATTGTTTCCATAGAAAATGTTACGGGTGTGGCGAGAGAGGCCATTCACAACTACAGTGTCCAAAAAATGTTCCAAAACTACCAAGAAATGTTCCAAATCCGCCAAGAAAGATTCCAAATCAGTATAAAGCGCCTATACTATAAGACGCAAATACGGTGCCAGTAAACCTGCAAAATCAACGCGATGGGGCACAAGGCCGAGTCTATGCATTAACTCGGGATGAGGCCTTCGAGCCAATACTGTTGTAACAGGTATATTATTCTATAAAAATATATCTGCCCAAGTACTATACGATTCGGGTGCGACGCATAGTTTATATCTGCTGACTTTGCTAAAGAAAATAAAACAGCCATGCAATCACTAGATATGAATATTAGCGTTAGCACTCCATCGGAAGTTCATATACCTGTAAAATTTATTTGTAGGGACGACCACATTTGTATCGGAGGTAGAAATCTATCCTTGGAAGTCGTAGTACTAGACATCAAAGAGTACGACATAATCCTGGGCATAGATTGGTTGGGTGCCTGCCATGCAACGATAGAGTGCACAGAGAAGAGATTTGTGTTTCATCTCCCTGGCGAGATAGAGTTCTCATATTCATGCGGTGAAGTATCAAAGTCGACGATGGTGGTACCGGCAATATCGGTAAGGCGTATGTTGCGTTACGGCTGTGAGGGATACTTAGCATCAGTTCGAGATACGAGGAAGGATAATGCAATCACAGTACAGACTGATGTTGTGGCAAATTTTTTGATGTTTCCCAAGATGAGATGCCCGGGATGCCGCTGGATCGAGAAATAGAATTCAGCATCGATACCTTTCCGGATACACGACCAATGTCAAAAGCACCTTACCGAATGGCTCCAACAAAATAGAAGGAGCTGAAGGTGCAATTACAAGAGTTACTAAACCGCAGATTTATTCGCCCTAGCATCTCTTCGTGAGGACCTCCCATGCTGTTCGTGGAAAAGAAAGACGGATCGATGCGGCTATGTGTCGAATATCGAGAACTCAACCAGGCTACAGTACGAAATAAGTATCTACTGCCACGAATTGACGACTTATTTAACCAACTACAAGGTACGTCAATATTTTCAAAAATTGATCTTCATTCATGCTACTATCAGTTGAAGATCAAGCCCGATGACGTATCGAAGTCTGCCTTTCATACTTGATATGGTCATTATGAATCCTAGTCATGCCATACGGTTTGATGAATGCCCCAACTGCTTTCATGGATTTGATAAACCGAGTCTTTTGACCCCAAATCGACAAATTTGTAGTCGTAGTTATCGATGATATCTTTATCTATTCAAAGAATTAGGAAGAACACGCAGAGCACTTGAAGACGGCGATGCAGACTCTACGTGAAAACAAATTATACGTAAAACGAAGTAAGTACGAGTTTTGGATGAGTAGCGTGTCGTTTCTCGGACACGTTGTCTCTGCTGAAGGTGTCTCGATGGATCCAAAGAAAATTGAGGCTGTGGTAGATTGGAAATGACCTACCTCGGCTAGCGATATTTGATGTTTCTTGGGCTTGGCGAGCTATTACCGAAGATTTGTATGAAGCTTTTCCAAATTAGCATCGCATCTGACTCGCCTAACCTAGAAGGGAGTCGTATTCGAATGGAGTGACAACTTTGAATCCAGCTTTCAAGAGTTGAAGCAACGGCTCGTCTCAGCTCCAATCCTTACACTTCCAGATAGAGTAGAAGGGTTTCAGATATTCAACGACACATCAGAAACTTGCTTAGGGTGCATGCTCATGCAGAACGATAAAGTCATCTCCTATGCTTCAAGGCAGTTGAAGCAGCACGAGAAGAAATATCCGACGCATGATTTAGAATTGGCAGCAATCGTGTTCGCATTAAAACTCTGGCGACACTACCTCTATGGTGTGGCTTGTAGAATATACACAGATAACAAGAGCCTCAAATACTTATTTACCCAATGAGAACTCAACTTGAGGCAGCGGCGTTGGCTCGAACTAATAAAAGACTATGAGCTGACAATTGAATGTACGTCGGATAAAGGAAACATCGTAGCAGACACACTGAGCAGAATGTTTATGGGATCACTGGCTCTAATGTAACACCCTAGTTCCAAAATACTTAGGACCAAATATGTTGACATGCCAGCTGCATATATACGAAGAATACTCCAATATATGAAAATCTTCGTATATATACATAAGCTGTAGTAACATAAATTGCAGGCCAGTAAATCATAAAGCTATATCTCATCCACAGCACGCACAGAAGATATAAGAAGTCCAAATAGAATAAAAGAGAGAGTCAAAAAATAGCCGGGTGGACATGCCCACACCAAACAGCTATGAAAATAATCTCAAATAATATAGATGTCCACTATGAGTCTCAAAGAATAACATAAATCTAGATATTAGCAGGAGACGCCTCGTCATCAGGGTATGAAGGATCCAGTGCCGATCCATAATCCTGCGAAAAATTGCCTATACCTGGAGAGATCACCAGGTCCTCAGAGGGACGTAACAAGATACAGAAAGAACATGCCATATGAACTGGATGTAAATGCACCATAAAGTAAAGTGTCCAAACCATAACACGGCTCAATATTCCATCATCAAAATAGTAGGCTACCCCTACAACCAAACAAGGATAAGGGATAACACACTATTCTGCGATGTGACATTTCTCCATCCCATGACTGGAAGATAAAATTGACTAAGGTCTCCTAACCTTTCTAGTAGAAAATTTAGAAGACATCACAATGTATGGGAAGGTAAAGGCTGACACCCCCAGGACAATGTAACAACTCACGACACGCACACGTTAAGTACCAATGCTATCAGTCGACATAACTCGAGGCTAGCGGCCTATGTGACCCATCAGTCCATATAGCTCGAGGCTAGTGACCGTCATGACACGACTACCCTATTACGTAATTACTACAGCCTTTGGAATTGGGTAGCCTATACATTTAACTGTCTTCTCCCTCCCAAGGTTGCTAACAGAAGGTAGTCCGCTAAGGCTAGGTTCACATGCATTTTAAAAGACAAAGAAAGAAAAGTAACTGAAAGTAAACAAAGAAACTATAAAAAGCAAGTCATGGATCCAACTGAAAGAAATAAATAATAAATATGCAGCAAATAATTAAATAAAGATGCATCTAATTATAAATAGTAAATAAGGCATAGTATCTTGCCTGAAGGTGGTACGAGAAGCAGCAAAATCAACAATCAGAATCGTCAATACGAAAGTCAAAATCCGCAAGGAGCTCCGTATGCTGAAATAAACATCACAAACATGTTTGGTATAAATGATATGTCTAGGAAACGCCTGTCCAAAAGTCCAATTCTGCAATAGGAGTAAAATTATAATTTTGTGTCAAAACGATGTCCATCGTTGGACCCGTTTTGCAGTAAAAAGTGCGCCAATGTCTACGGTATCTAATATCGTCAAATAATATGTCTACAGATCTGGTTTAAGGAGACGAACCCAACGGTATGTCCAATTTTGGATTCCGATGAGCCGTGCACAATTTTGCCGATTGGATCGAGTCGTGGGCCCGCCAAATTGGCGTTCTGATCAACCTTCTAAGAATCGGACCAAACTAGGCATACAGGACCAGAATTTCGATACGGTCATGTTGGCGTAAGTTTTATCTCGATACGACGAACGTACACAAAGTTATGGCCAAATTTGCAAAAGGTCGATATGGAAGTAACTTGACGAATACGTATTAATTTCTTCGCGTACGTACAACGAAATCGAGTTCTGTCAGTTCCTACACTTCAAAAACATCCATACGCACCTTTTGATGCTTATGGGTTGCGACTACGTCGCCCGGTTTGTCTTGGAGCACGTCGTATCGGTGATTTTTAGGATTTTTAAAAATAAAATTTTATCGATTTTTAAACTAATTTATCTTATTACCTAATAAACAAAAACTAAAAGTAAAAATAGGGTTTTCATGTCCTACATGTCGTCTACAAACCTGTTCAGGTACTTTTCTAAATTTATCATGGGATTGGACACAATTGACCTTCCAAATCGAGGTCATGAAATGCTTCTATCACAAAAATGAAAGCAGTTTTTATCGACTTTTGAGTTGAATTATTCAGGGTAATTTCTTGACTATGATCCAAATTAGTTTATGGTGTTCGAAGCTAGTTATGTTGTGATCCTAATGAGCAAATCGAGTTGAACTTTCACTACAAGAATAAAAAGTATCGTACGTACGAAGTCAGAAAAACCCAAGTTGTTCCTGTTGCTGCTATGCTGCCGTTCCAGCGGCTGCAGTGCGCGCTAGTCATCGACGGCGCTCCGGTGATAGCCCGCATGCATCAGGCAGGTAGCATGGGTGTAGGCAAACAGCTCTGGTCGAGGAAATTTGCCTCCAAGGGGATGTCGCTATGTAGGGAAAGGAGAAGTTCCCGATAGGTTTATCGAGTATAAAGGAGAGTTAATTCTATTTCAATCTCCCAATTTCTATCAAATTCGACAATAACTTAAACACGAATCTGGAGAAATCGTGAAGAGAATCTAGGGTAGATTTACACAATATTTGATTTGAATTTGTTTAGTTAAATCCGATCTAAAATCGGATTATACTTCTTACGGGTTGGTGTGTTTTCCTGTGCGAGGGATAAAGAGGAATTTGACTCACGATATATTCATTATATCATGAGTTTTTGGTTTTTTTCTATATATACTGATTATTAGTTTAAAAAGTCCAAATAACATTTCAAAAATTCTAACAGTCGAAAATAGAATTTAAAGCTACTATCACATATTGTATATAAACTTGAATAAATTTCTCCCTTGGTAAATCATGAAGAATATATTTGACAGTAATATTTTTTAAAATTTAATTATAAAGTAAAAATTCCTAAAACAGAAAAATAAGATTTACAATGGCAAAATATTTTTGTAAAAGAATTTCCTAGTTCAAAAATAATAATAATAATAATAATAATAATAATAATAATAATAATAATAATAATAATAATAATAATAATAATAATAATAATAATAATAATAATAATAATATTTGCTATGCTCAATAAAAGTCACCTCCAACCCTATACTTAATTATTCTAGGTATTTACCAAAATATTCCTAAATAAGAAATAATAAATATAATCATAGAAAAAAAATTAGGAAAAATTCAGGGGCTTTACTTCCTACCCAACTTATAAGAATTTCGTCCTCGAAATTAAAATAAAACTTAATAATATAAATAATAATATAATGAGGTTGAATACGAAGGGAGGCTAAGTCCTTTCAAATCATAAATCGGTTTCTGAAAAGACGGAGGAGGTGGTTATAGATGGAATCCAAACTGACCTATATTCTACAAGATAGGGTAGTCCTAGCCTTGCATGGATCATGGGTATGTAGTCGTTTGAGGGAACCGGTCAAAATTGTTGGTTAAAATGGAATGAAATTAGGCCTCCTTGGTTTGTTCTAAGGAAAAATGGGTCATACCTTTAGTGTAATCGAAAGGGAGCACAAGATGTGCGTTTGTGTGGGACATGTATGTCATGTGTATAGAGTGGCTTGACTATTTCATGGGGGTTAAACTGGTCGGAAATAAAATGGCTAGTATTATGCTCCTAATATTAAAATCACGTTAGAGTTATCAAGTGATACGAATAGGGTTAAACATTTTAAACCAATGCTTTATTAGTTCCGTTGGAACCGATTAAGATTAATTTACGTCTTTGATTTTAAACTATATGGGCTGGACAAGGTCCCTAAAATCAGTCTAAACCATTCCTACTAAATGAGGTTGGCCTAGGATAAGTTTCAACTTGAGTGGTTTAGCTAATTGTCAGTCGGATGGTTACTAGGTTCCTTAAGCCCAAAAATATGCCTTCTGTGACTTTTGTGTATAAGTAGCACATGGGGCCTTGAGTGGCACGCTAGTGGCATGTGCGTAGTGGGCTTCGAGTAGATCACCACCATATACTGGGTTGGAAGAAAAAGACTAATGTTGTGCTCCAAGTTTTAAAGTAACGGTAGGAGTATCCATAGTGTTGCGGATAGAAGTGGACGTTGTGAACTACTGGGTTATTTGCTCGGTTGGAGGAACCCTATCAACTCAAGGATTGTTTTTCAAGTTTCGGACAATAGTGAAATGATTACCCATGTCATCTTTACACTTCCTCGTTGGTGAGGGATGCCAGGATGCACACGTACCGAGGGTGTTGGATGATTCACTCTTCTATAGCACAAGACGATTACTGATGGGGTAACAAATTATAAGGTATATCATGCAAGGATCTCTAACTACTAAGTCACAAATCTCTGTAATAAGATTGCTAGACTATAGTCAATAGATTTCTAATGGTGTCGAAGATACTACATATGCATTGTCGCTGGTAACTAGTAATTCATACTAAGACAAGTATTATGCTATGCATGTTGACCAAGCTAATGGATGTGTTGTTCTAACGCTAAGCTATGTCTAAAACAAATAAACGTTTACAACTAAAATAATACCTGCCAAATCTCCAATTTCAAGATGGGTGCCTATCACAACCATGCTAAATGTTTGTCCATGCCTTTGTCCATTTGTCTCATTTCCAGTCTGACTAACTTGTGCCGATTGGTCAGCTAGGTACGATCCTCTAGGATAACTTCCATATGGTTGTTGATTTGGCTCTGCTACTGGTCTATGTGCTACTGGTCCTTGTATCCTTTGTTGTGCTGCCTTTAGTTATTTTGTACAGTCTCGGGCTTTGTGATGATTGGAGCCACAAATCATGCATTGTCCTAATCTGTGACGACAATCCTTCATGACATGACCTTTCCTATGAAAGAAGCGACATGTAAGAAGCTCATCAATTGGATATGTGATGCCCATGGTGGTTGTTGTGTCATAGAATGTATGATTGGTCCACCATGGATAAGGTTACTTGGCCCAGTTGCTGGAATATAGCATCTCTGAGCCTATTGTACTTCCTCGTCATGGAGTTCCTGGCTTCTAGCTTCTTCTAACACTGCAGCATGAGAAACTCTAGACTTAACTGTAGTATGCTTCTTGAGCTCCGGTGTCAATCCTTGGTGAAATCTCTTGGCCCTTTTTTGCTCAGTTGGAATCAATGTCTCACTGAATCTGCTCAGTCGACTGAATTCTGCATCGTATACATCTACGGTCATGTTTCCTTGCTTGAGGTGAAGGAACTGATCATAGAGGACATCGCGTACATGGATATGAAAGAACCTCTCATTGAAGAGCTTGTAGAACAATTCCCAAGTCTGATTGGCTACCAAGCGTCTTTCTTCGGCTTCCCACCAATGATGGGCATTGTCTTCTAAGAGCAAGTCTACTGCTGTCATCCAATCATTTATTGGCAACTGGGACGCCCTTAGTAGCTTCTCTGTGCTGATAAGCCACGCGGCATTACCAGATGTGATCGCCAAGGTAGGAACGTGTCCACTTCGAAGGTTCATCCTTACTGGCACAAAAATAGAATAATGTTAGAATAGATTCGAACAAGTTACAGGTCAAGCAGTTGAAAGAGAATTGTCAATGTAGTTGCGGATGAGATCTTGGGGAGCAAGTTAATTATATCTCATTCTATAAAAAAATTATAAAGAGCGAACTAAGTACACTAGGTTGATCAGACCATCATGCACCGGTTCTGATAGACAATATGTTAGTGGGGTACCTCCAATAACATATATGTCATGAACAAGCTCGAAACTGAATAAGCTTGTAAATCTAGGCTATGATAGCAGCACTGGTCCAGATGGTAGAACATAAGTACACGGGATAGTGAGGAAAGTAGATATAAAAATTTAAGTTTCTTAAGAATCGAAGTTTTGCTTGGGGTTCGTGCCTATACAGTCGTCCTACTGCCTTCTGGTCTGAAGCCATAATTACGGTTAAGGAAGTGTTAAGTTGTGAAGCATTCTATCCAACTTACAAGAGTTAAACAAGTAATGATGGAACAATAGAACATGTCTACCTAGTATGAGTCATCTCATTAACCTTTATCAAGCACGAAAATAGGATGATGTTGAGAAGGGTTAGATATGAGGCAATTCAGGTAATCAAAGAGGATTCAAAAAGGTTGGAAGTCAAAGGAGGTAATAATCATAGATGAGATACTATTTTTATTCCTATATGCAGGCTTTTTGGGTACAGTCATGTAACCTAACAATAATTTCTGACCTGCATGGGCCACCACAAAAACATGTAACGTTCCAGTCCCAAAATACTTAGGACCAAGTACGTAGACATGCCAGCTGTATATCTACGAAGAATACTCCAATATATGGAATCTTCGTATATATACATAAGCTGTAATAATATAAATTATAGGCCAGTAAATCATAAAGCTATATCTCATTCACAACACACACAGAAGATATAAGAAGTCCAAATAGAATAAATGAGTGAGTCAAAAGATAGCCGGGTGCACATGCCCACACCAAACAGCTATGAAAATAATCTCAAATAAAGTAGATGTCCACTATGAGTCTCAAAGAATAACATAAATCTAGATATCAGCGGAAGATGCCTCGTCATCAAGGTATGAAAGATCTAGTGCCGATCCATACTCCTGCGGGAAATCGCCTATACCTGGAGAGATCACCACGTCCTCAGAGGGACGTAAGAAGATACATGAAGAACATGCCATATGAACTGGATATAAATGCACCATAATGTAAAGATAAAAGTAAAGTGTCCAAACCATAACACGGCTCAATATTCCATCATCGAAACAGTGGGCTACCACTACAACCAAACAAGGATAAGGATTAACACACTATTCTATGATGTGGCATTTCCCCATGCCAAGACTGGGACATGAAATTGAATAAGGTATGCTAACCTTTCTAGTAGGCAACTTAGAAGACATCACAATGTATGGGCAGGTAAAGGCTGACTCCCTCAGGACAAGGTAACAACTCACGACACGCACAGGTCAAGTACCAATGCTATCAGCCGGCATAACTCGAGGCTAGCGGCCCACGTGATCCATCAGTCCACATAGCTCGAGGCTATTGACCGTCGCGACACGACTACCGTAGTACTAGTTACTACGGCCTTTAGAATTGGGTAGCCCATACATTTAACTGTCTTCTCGCTCCCAAGGTTGCTAACAGATGGTAGTCCGCTATAGCCAGGTTCACATGCATTTTAAAAGACAGAAAGAAAAATAACTGAAAGTAAACAAAGAAACTATGAAAAGCAAGTCATGGATCCAACTGATAGAAATAGACAATAATTATGCTGCAAATAATTAAATAAAGATGCATCTAATTATAAACAGTAAATAAGGCAAGGTATTTTGCCTGAGGGTGGTGCGAGAAGCAGCAAAATCCAACAATCAGAATCATCAACACGAAAGTCAAAATCGATAAGGACCTACGTATGCAGAGACAAACATCACGAACGCGTTTGGTATAAATAATATTTCTAGGAAACGCCTGTCCAAAAGTCCAATTCTGGAACAGGGGCAAAATCATAATTTTGGGTCAAAACGATGTCCGCCATTGGACCCATTTTGCATCGAAACGTGCGCCAATGTCTACGGTCTCTAAAGTCATCAAACTATATGTCTACGGATCCGATTTAAGGAGACGAACCCAACGGTATGTCCAATTTTGGATTCCGATGAGCCGTGTACAATTTTGCCCGTTGGATCGGGTCGCGGGCCAGCCAAATTGGCGTTCCGATCAACCTTCTCAGAATTGGACCAAACTTGGCATACAGGACCAGAATTTCGATATGGTCCTGTTGGCACAAGTTGCCTCTCGATACGATGAACATATACGAAGTTATGGCCAAGTTTGTAAAAGGTCGATACAGGGGTATCTTGACATATACGTATTGATTTCGTCGCGCACGTGCAACGAAATCGAGTTCCGTCAGTTCCCACACTTCGATAACATCCATGCGTGCCTTTCGTTTCTTGTGGGTTACGACCACGTCGTTCGATTTGTCTGGGAGTACGCCGTATCGGTGATTTTTGTGGTTTTTTAAAACAGATTTTGGTTGATTTTTAAACTGATTTCTCTTATTACCTAATTAACAAAAAATAAAAGTAAAAATATGGTTTTGATGTCCAATATGTCGTCTGCAAACCTTTTTAGGTACTTTTCTAAATTTATCATGGGATTGGACACAATTGACAATCCAAATCGAGGTCATGAAATGCTTCTATCACGAAAATGAAAGCAGTTTTTATCGACTTTTGAGTCAAATTATTCAGGGTAATTTCTTGACTATGATCCAAATTAGTTTATGGTGTTCGAAGCTAGTTATGTTGTGATCCTAACGAGCAAATCGATTTGAACTTTCATCGCAAGAATAAGAAGTATCATACCTACAAAGTCGAAAAAACCCAAGTTGTTCCTGTTGCTGCTATGCTGCCGTTCCAGCAGCTGCTGTGCGCACTAGTCGTCGACGGCGCTCCTGTGACAGCCCGCAAGCGTCAGGCAGGCGGCAGGGTGTAGGCGAATAGCTCTGGTCGAGGAAATTTGCTTCCAAGGGGATGCCGCGATGTAGGGGAATGAGAAGTTCCCGATAGGTTTATCGAGTATAAAGGACAGTTAATTCTATTTCAATCTCCCAATTCCTATCAAATTCGACAATAACTTAAAACGAATCTGGAGATCGTGAAGAGAATCTATGGTAAATTTACACAATATTTGATTTGAATTTGTTTGTTTAAATCCGATCTAAAATCGAATTATACTTCTTACGGTTGGTGTGTTTCCCTGTGCAAGGGATAAAGAGGAATTTGACTCGCGATATATTCATTATATCGCGAGTTTTTGGGTTTTTTATTTCTATATATACTGATTATTAGTTTAAAAAGTCCAAATAACATTTCAAAAATTCTAACAGTCAAAAATAGAATTTAAAGCTACTATCACATATTGTATATAAACTTGTATAAATTTCTCCCTTGATAAATCATGAAGAATATATTTGACAGTAATATTAATCTTTTAAAATTTTATTATAAAATAAAAAATTCCTAAAATAGAAAAATAAAGATTTACAATGGCAAAATATTTTTGTAAAAGAATTTCCTAGTTCAAAAATAATAATAACAATAATAATAAAAATAAAAATATTTACTACGCTCAATAAAAGTCACCTCTAACCCTATACTTAGTTATTCCGGTTATTTACCAAAATATTCCTAAATAAGAAATTATAAATATAATCATAGCAAAAAAATTTAGAAAACATTCAGGGGCTTTACATCTAAATAATGAGATACGGCAAGACCTTGAAGTGATGGATATCAAACTCGAAATTGAGTATCGATATCTGCACCTGGCTTAGTTGAAGCTTAGGTCGAGCCTGCTTAGCAAAGTAAAAATAGCACAAAAGGACGATTCAATCCTGAAGAAGATGCACGAGCTGATTTTAACAGGAAGAGCGACTGACTTTGTGGAAGACGGAGACGGGACGTTACGACTAAAAGAAAGGCTCTTTATTCCTGATACTATAGAACTCAGAAAAGAAATTCTGACGGAGGCACATTATTGTAGAAGCATGAAAATAAGTGCAACACTAACGAAAGCGCAAATGACAACAATTGCTTCATATATTTCACATAAGTGCATGAGACACATATGTTGTTGCATACTTTACAGCTCATGCTATAAAAAGATAGTGCAGAAAGGAAAGTTCTTTATTAAAATCACGTTTACAAAAAATCTATTACAGACTTCATAGTTAAATATAGACTAAAACCTAAAGCATAGCCTACAAGTTCACAGTCTTCAGGAGCACGCAGTCCCCAAGAGCGCAGCAGCGTCAGAGCGAATCACTTTCTAGTCAGACATGGTGGAACTCCAATAAGGCCAATGAAGCAGCTATTGGCCCGAGCAAGAATGCAGCTCCTTTGCGAAGCTCACAACACTACATGTAGCTCTTCCAACATAATAAGGCGCAGCCCTCCCACTCCAATATGGCTAATGAAGCCATTATTGAGCAGGGAAAAGCACAACCTGTTGCTCTTCTGGTTGGCAATCGATCCAAAACCGGTAGTTTAGACCTCGAAGACCTCCAAGATATTGTTCAGGTTCGAACTCCTCATGCCAAACACTCAAGTACCTCTCAAAACTTAGTAGTGGTTCTTCTAAAAAGCTATAACTTCTTTAAACGAAGAGATCTACAACCAACAGTCGACTTGTGCAAGGTCCATGGCCGTCCAAAGCTATGTCGGGGTCGAGCATGACAGGGAAATGACAAGAAACTGTGAGCATAGTGTTAACCAAAAGCTCCTATTTATATATAGGCTGTGTGGTCCAACCTACAGGCCACATGGCGATCAGTCAATGGACTCCGGAGTAATGGGATAAACCTAGGACTCAGCATAATGAATCTTATTTAATAGATTCATTTGACTAAGCCTTGTTACCGCTTCTTGAGCCCCCAAATAGCGAAAATTAAAGAGGACATTGACTCAGCCATTCAAGGGCGGTCATTTAATGCTCTTAAGAAAATACCTTCGACAGAACTCGCTAATTTGGTTCAACCAAGAAGCATAGCCCCTTCGGTTCAACTAAGAAGTGCAGCCCCTTCGGATCAACCCAGAAGCACAGCTCATTCAAACCCAATCCAGATGTGCAGCCCATTCAACGGCTCCTTTATTTGAGACTTTGTTGCCTCAGCACAGTCTCCTAGTCGCCCTAAAGTGTAGTGACTTTGTTGCCTCAGCACAGTCTCCTCGTCGCCCTAAAGCACAATGACTTTTTTGCCTCAGTACAGTCTCTTCATCGCCCAAAAGCGTAGTAACTTCATTGCCTCAGCACAGACTCCTCGTCGCCCAAAAGCATGGTGACTTCGTTGCCTCAGCAAAGTCTCCTCATTGCTCGAAAGCACAGTGTCTTTATTACCTCAGCATAGTCTCCTCGTTGCCCAAACGTGCAGTGACTTTGTTGCCTCAACACAGTCTCCTCGTCGCCCTAAAGTACAATGACTTTGTTGTCTCAGTAGTCTCCTCGTCGCCCAAAAGTGCAGCAACTTTGTTGCCTCAACACAGTCTTCTCGTCGTCCAAAAGCATAGTAACTTATTTGCCTCAACACAGTCTCCTCATCGCCCTAAAGCACAGTGACTTTATTGCCTTAACATAGTCTCCTCGTCGCCCAAAAGTGCAGTAACTTTGTTGCCATAGCATAGTCTCCTCGTCGCCCTAAAGCGCAGTGACTTTGTTGCCTTAGTACAGTCTCCTCATTGCCCTAAAGCACAATGACATTGAAACCTTATCAGAAGCTCAGCTCGTATAGACGCACAGTTCTATGAGGTGGTATTGTTCCACATGGCCACTCTGGCATCTATATTTTTTCAAATATGATCGAATCGGTTTGTTTAAACTGTCGCTCTTAAGATAAGAACGGAGTTTGGTTCTATTAATAGGAGCAATATTAGATCGATTTGTCTAAACCATCGCTCCCAAGATAGGAACGGAGTTTGGTTCTGTTTACAAGGGCAATATCCAATCGGTTTGTTTAAACCGCTGTTCCTAAGATAGGGACAAAATCCGACTCTATGGATAAGAGCAAAATCCACTCAGCTTCATCCAATCAAGATTATTGAGCCATAAGCACATGCCACGTGTCATTTATTCGATTATGTTGATAACCACCCGAGGTCTTGATAGAAGAGAATCTCATTATCTACCCGGTGTTAGCTCAGCAGCAGCCCTCATCGTGTAGTTACAACAAATTTTTTCATATCTCTACGCGCAGCGCTTCTGTGCGCCCAGAAAAACCCAATGCACATCGTATATGTGTTGACCTATAACTAGAAGGAGTTGGTATTCATTAGAAAGGTCGGCATCTTCCTGATTAGCAACCCCGAGTACCACTCTCGTGTAGGAAGGAATTCTAAAGCACAATACTCTAGAAGGAATTGTATGCAGCAAAAATTAGCTAAATAAAAATATTAGCAGCATGATCACGAAATATATCACAGATAAGTAAATGTAAAAGTAGAGAGTAGAGAGCAAATGCAAACAAAGGATGTATACTGGTTTTACTCTTATGAGGACTAGTCCAGTCAGAAGAACTCTAGCTTCTAGTTTAATCCACTATAAAAAAATACCACATGTTTTCATCCGAAGTTCATACAACTTCTACAACACGAGCTTTGATCTGAAGTACTCGATCAACTTCAATTGTGAAGTTTCTTTCTTCAATCAAGCCTCTATTTACAATCACTCTGAAGCTTCTAGACCATACCGTACTGGCAAATCGATTAAATGATTGTAACTAGCTTGGGATTTGAAAATAAATAGCTCGAAATACTTTGGAAGAACGTATTAAGCTTAGAGAGAAGAGAAGAGAGGTGAGTGAGTGAGTTGAAATGATTGAAATCTGTAACGCGCCAGTCCCAAAATACTTAGGACCAAGTACATAGACATGCCAGCTGTATATATACGATGAATACTCTAATAACCCTCGTATATATACATAAGCTGTAATAATATAATCGTAGGCCAAAAAATAAACTATATCTCATCCACAGCAGATGCAAAAGATATAAGAAGTCCAAATACAGTAAATGAGTGAGTCAAAAGATAGCCGGGTGGACATGCCCACACCAAACAGCTATAAAAATAATCTCAAATAAAGTAGATGCCCACTATGAGTCTTATAGAACAACATGAATCTAGATATCACCGAGAGATACCTCATCATCAATGTCTGGAGGATCCAGTGCCGAGCCATACTCCTGCAGGAAATCGTCTATACTTGGAGAGATCACCAGGTCCTCAGAGGGATGTAACAAGATACAGGAAGAACATGTCATATGAACTGAATATAAATGCACCATAAAATAAAGATAAAGTAAAGTGTCTAAACCATAACACGGCTCAATATCCCATCATCGAAATAGTAGGCTACCTCTACAACCAAACAAGGACAAGGGGTAACATACAAATCTGTGATGTGACATTTTTCCATGTCATGATTGGAACATAAAATTTGCTAAGGTCTCCTAACGTTTCTAGTAGGCAATTTAGAAGACATTTCGATGTATGGACAGGTGAAAGGCTGACTCCCCCAGGACAAGGTAATAACTCATAACACGTATACGTCAGGTACTAATGCTATCAGCCGGCATAACTCGAGGCTAGCGGCCCACGTGACCCTTCAGTCCACATAGCTCGAGGCTAGTGACCTCCGTGACACGACAACCGTAGTACGCAGCTACTATGGCTTTTGGATTTGGGTAGCCCATACATTTAACTGTCTTCTCCCGTCCAAGGTTACTAACAGAAAGTAGTTCGCTAATACTAGGTCCATATGCAAAAAAGACAAGAAGGAAAAATAACTGAAAGCAAAATAAGGTGAACTAAACATAGCAAGTAATGGATCCAACTGAAAACAAATAATAAATATACAGTAAATAAATAAATAAAGATGCATCTAATTATAAACAATAAATAAGGCAAGTTATCTTGCCTGGTGGTGCGGGAAGCAGCAAAATCCAACAATCAGAATCGTCAACACGAAAGTCAAAATTCACAAGGAGTTCTGTATGCTGAAACAAACATCACGAACATGTTTAGTATATAAGATATGTCTAGGAAATGCCTATCCAAAAGTTAAATTCTGGAATAGGGGCAAAATCATAATTTTGGGTCAAAACGATGTCCGTCGTTGGACCCATTTTGCACCGAAATGTGTGTCAATATCTACGGTCTCTAAAGTCATCAAACTACATGTCTACGGATCCGTTTTGAGGAAAAGAATCCAACGGTATGTCCAATTTTGGATTCCGATGAGCCGTACACAAAATTGTCCGTTGGGTCGGGTTGTGAGCCCGCCAATTTGGCGTTTCGATCAACCTTATCAGAATCGGACCAAACTTGGCATACAGAAGCAAGAAAATGATACGGTCTTGATGGCACAAGTCTCGTGTCGATCTGATGAACGTGCATGAAATAATTAGAGAATTTGCAAAGAGGCCGATACGGTGAATTTTGACGGATATGTATCAAATTCGTCGCACACACGCAACCAATTTGAATTCCGTCAAAGCCCACACGTCCGCATAGCCGATATGTACCTTTCGATGCTTTCGGTACGTGACCACGTCGCCCGATTTGGCAGGACGCACTTCGTATCGGGGAGTTTATTAAAATTCATTATTTTGAAAAACTGTTTTTTTTTGTGATCTTTGAAATCTGTTTTCTCGACACAAATGGGATAAAATCAAAAACTACGAGAAGGGTTTTAATCTTGTATAGGTTATCTACAAAGTTGTTCAGACACAATTGTTAAACTGCCAGTAGATCGACAAGAATCGATTTTCAAACATGAGCATGTAGACTGTCTAAAAAATGTTTTTAAGTAAATTTTAACTCGATGTTTGCATCAAATTTTTGGATGGGGGGTCGACTTTTCTCCTATCAAATCTCTGGGATCTCAAGGAGGTCAATTCATCTACACGTAGGATCGATTAGCTTGAAATTTTATTGATCATAGGGTGAGGAATTTAGCGCCAAAGTCGAGTACCTGGATGTCAAAACTGACGAAACAGAGGAACCCCTCTGTTATTGGATGTTTCCGGCTATCAACAGCGATAGTGATGATCCCAGGCGTGTGCAGTCTGTTCCTGAGGTGCGTGGGGGCTAGGCGAACAGCTCTTGTCGAGAATTTTTCTGCTTCGAAGGGGGCGCACGATGAAGGAGAACGAGAACTTCTCGACAGGTTATTAATATATAGTAGACTAATCTATTTCTTACTACGAATTACCATCTCAATTCAACAGTATCTAAATATTGATTTGGATAAATCGGGGGAGAATTTATATAGGATTGCACAGAAGAAGATTTGAAGAGATTTGATGCAGATTTGGTGAAGATTGGGTTTTAAATTTTTTTTTTCAAAGACTTTCAGTCTCTATTTCCTTCTTGCAGAAAAATATGGGGGGGATGGTCGGGTTTAGCCTGTGAGAAAAAGGAACAGTGCTATGCACTGTTCCATGCTTCTTATTTTTTTTCCTATCTACTTCTATGTATATTTATATATATATATAATGAATAAAATATTTGAGTTAGTATATAAGAAAAATATATTCCTATTAAAATATTTAATTCACCTTTATATTAGTACTATTAATTCAATTATTACTATTCATAAATCATTCTAGCATTCAAAAATACTAAAATAATTTAGAAATTTTTTTAACCATATGTTATATACAAGGAAATATTCAGTATTTATCATATAGTAAATGTTTTAATATCTAATCATAAAAAGACTTGGAAAAATCTCTAACCCTAATAATACTTATATAAATAATATTTTGTAAATATTTATTAAAAGGGATTTTATGTACACATTTAGGTATAAAAAAATCTATCATTAATATTATACAATAAGAAAATAAACCAATAAATTTACAAATCATTCTAAAATAGTAAAAATTCAATTTAAGCCGAGAAAAAAATACCCAAAAATTTGGGGGGTTACATCCTATCCAACTTGTAAGAATTTTGTCCTCGGAATTAAAAATAGAACTTAATATAAAAATATAATGAGGCTGAATACGAAGGAAGAGTAATTATATCAAATATTAAATCATAACTCAGTTTTCGAAAAGATGGATGGGGTAGTTATAGAAGGAATCCAACTGACAACATATTCTATAAGGTAAGGCATTCTTAGTCTGGCATGGTTCATGGGTATCTAGTCGTTTAAGGGAATTGTACAAAATCGCATGGTAAAAATTAATTGGGACGAAAATGGACATACATGGTTCGCTACAAGGAAATTGTGTTATACATGTGGTGTAATTGAAATGGAGCATAGGATGGAGTGTTTGCTTGGGACAGGTATGTTATAGGTGTAGAGTAGCTTGTCTAGTTCATGAGGGTGGAATTTGTTGGAAGAAAATGGTTAGTGTTGTGCTTCAAATACCAAGGTCACGCAGATGTGTCAAAATGATACGGCTGGAAATAGACGTTATAAACCAATGATTTATATGGCCCGTTGGAACCAAACTTGATTAATTTAAGTCTCGAATTTTAATCTATATTAGCTAGTCATGTTACCTAAAATCCGTTTGAGCCCTTCCTACTAAGTGAGGGTAGACTAGAATTAGTTTGAACTCAAGTAGTTGGGCTAATTGACGGTCGGATGGGTTACTAGGTTCCTTAAGCCTAAATGCACCTTTTGTGACTTTTGTGTTTAAGTAGCGCATGGGAACTTGAGTGGCACACTAGTGGCATGTGTGTAGTGGACTTCGAGTGGATCATAACCATATATTAGGTTGAAAGATTTGAGTCGAGTTTGGTCCTCTAATTGAGGTCAAAAAGTTCAACGATATAGCTGTAAGAGTTATAAATGACCATCCTGATCTGAATGTCGCATCATAAAAATAGGGTACAAGGGGACGTGTTTGAGTGGGACATGATATGCCTAGATGAAGGTGGGATCGTCTAGGTCTCGTATATGGAATTTATTGGAAGAAAAAGACTATGGCTGTGCTCCAAATTTCAAAGTCACGGTAGGAGTATCCATAGTGTTACGAATAGAAGTGGACGTTGTGAACCACTGAGTTACTTGCTCAATTTAAGAAAATGTGTTAAGTCGAAGATCGTACTTTGAACATCGAACAATGGAGAAACTACGTATGTCATCCTTGTGCTTCCAAGTTGGCGAGGGATGCCCTGATGACACATGCACCAGGGAATTGAATGATTCACCCTCCTATAGCACAAGGCAATTACTGGGGTAGTAAATTATAAGGTACGTTATGTAAGATCTCTAACTACTAACTCTTAAATCACTATTCGTAGTAAGTCTGCTAGAATATGGTCAATAGATTTCTAATGGTGTCAAAAGTAGTGCATATGTAGTATTGCTGATAACTAGTGATTCATACTAAGACAAGTATTATGATATGCATGTTGACCAAGCTAATGGATGTGTTGTTCAAACGCTAAGCCATGTCTAAAACAAATAAATATTACAACTAGAACAATACCTACAAATTCTCCAACCTTAGGATGGGTGCCTATCACAGTCATACTAAATGCTTGTCCATGCCTTTGTCCATTTATCTCCTGTCCAGCCTGACTAACTTATGTCGATTGGTCAGCTAAGTGTGATCATCTAGGATAACTTCTATATGGTGGTTGATTTGGCTCTGCTACTGGTCCATGTGCTACGGGTCCTTGTATCCTCTGTTGTGTTGCCTTTAGTTGTTCTGTACAGTCTCAGGCCTTGTGATGGTTGGAGCCACAAATCATGCATTGTCCTAACCTGCGACAATAATCCTTCATGACATGACCTTTCCTATGACAGAAGCGACATGTAAGAAGCTTATCAATTGGATAGGGTGATGTCCTTAGTGGTTGTTGTGTTATAGAATGTCTGATTGGTCCACCATGGATAAGGTTACTTGGCCCAGTTGCTGGAATATGGCGTCTCTGAGCCTGTTGTACTTCTTTGTCAAGGAGTTCCTGGCTTCTAGCTTCTTCTAACATTACACCATTGGAAACTCTAGACGGTACTGTGTATGCTTCTTGAGCTCTGGTGTCAATCCTTGGTGAAATCTCTTGGCCCTTTCCTGCTCAGTAGGAATCAGTGTCTCACCGAATCCGCTCAGTCGACTGAATTCTGCATCATACTCGTCTATGGTCATGTTTCCTTGCTTGAGGTGTAGGAACTGATCATAGAGGACATCATGTATATGGATAGGAAAGAACCTCTCATTGAAGAGTTTGTAGAACTCTTCCCAAGTCTGATTGGCTCCCATGCATCTTTCTTCGGATTCCCACCAATGATGGGCATTGTCTTCTAAGAACAAGTCTACTGCTGTCATCCAATCATTTGTTGGCAACTGGGACGCCCTCAGTAGCTTCTTCATGCTGATAAGCCACGTGGTGACCTCTAGTGGTTCCTCGGTACCTCTGTAGGGCTTGGGGTTCATATCCATGAAGTCCTTGATAGAACTCTCATATGGATGTAGAGCTGGTGCTGGTACTGGTGTTGGAGGTAGAGGTTGGGGCCTAGTTAGTGCTTTCGTCATGCTCTGCCTCATCAGCTCAGCCTGTTGCCACTGAGTCTGTATCATGGCGTACATGAACTGTGTAGTAGGGTTTCCATCCTCTGGTGGTGGAGGCATTTGTGGTCTGCACTGAGGTAGGTACTGCTGAGTGAATGGTGGTAGAGGTGGTGGTACATTCTCTTCGGTTGGTACCTCGGTAGTCTGTCCAGTTTGGATGACTGGTGGCACTTGAGTTCCCTCTTGTACCATCGATGGGGTCATGTTGGCCTGCGACTGTCCTCGCTGATATGGGGTCACCGGGGTCATTGGTAGGACCTCTCCCTCTTGAGTGGCTGCATCACCAGACATGACCGCCGAGGTAGGAACGTGTCCGCTTCGAAGGTTCATCCTTACTGGCACGAAAATAGAATAATGTTAGAATAGATTCGAACAAGTTATAGGTCAAGTAGTTGAAAGAGAATTGTCAACATAGTTGCAGATGAGATCTTTGGGAGCTAGTTAATTATATCTCATTCTATATAAAAATTAAAGAGCGAACCAAGTACACTGGGTTGTTCAGACCATCATGTACCGGTTCTGATAGATAATATGTTAGTGGGGTACCTCCAATAACATATATATATGTCATGAACAAGCTCGAAAATGATTAAGCTTGCAAATCTATGCTATGATAGCAGCATTGGTCAAGATGGTAGAACATAAGCACGCGAGATAATGATGAAAGTAAATATAAATTTTTTAGTCCTTTAAGAATCAAAGTTTTGTTCAAGGTTTGTGCCTGTACAGTCGTCCTACTGTCTTCTTGTCTGAGGCAATGGTTACGGTCAAGGAAGGGTTAGATCGTGAGGAAATTCAGGTAATCAAAGAGTATTCAAAAAGGTTGGAAGTCAAAGGAGGTAATAATCATGGATGAGATACTATTTATATTCCTATATGCAGGCTTGTTGGGCCCAGTCATGTAACCCAACAATATTTTCTGACCTGTATGGGCCACCACAAAAATATGTAACGCCCCAGTCCCAAAATACTTTAGACCAAGTACGTAGACATGCCAGCTGTATATATACGATGAATACTCCAATATATGGAATCCACGTATATATACATATGCTGTAATAATATAATCGCATGCCAAAAAATAAATAAACTATATCTCATCCACATCAAATACAGAAGATATAAAAAGTCTAAATAGAATAAATGAGTGAGTCAAAAGATAGCCGGGTGGACATGTCCACACCAAATAGCTATAAAAATAACCTCAAATAAATTAGATGCCCACTATGAGTCTCAAAGAACAACATGAATCTAGATATCAGCGAGAGACGTCTCGTCATCAAGGTATGGAGGATCCGGTGCCGAGCCATACTCTTGCGGAAAATCGTCTATACCTGGAGAGATCACCAGGTCCTCAGAGGGACGTAACAAGATACAGGAAGAACATGCCATATGAACTGAATATAAATACACCATAAAATAAAGATTAAAGTAAAATGTCCAAACCATAACACGGCTCAATATCCCATCATCGAAACAGTAGGCTACCCCTACAACCAAACAAGGACAAGGGGTAACATACTATTTTGCGATGTACCATTTTTTTATGCCATGACTGGAACATAAAATTTGCTAAGGTCTCCTAACCTTTCCAGTAGACAATTTAGAAGACATCTCGATATATGGGCAGGTGAAAGGCTAACTCCTCCAGGACAAGGTAACAACTCGCAACACACATACGTCAGGTACCAATACTATCATCCGGCATAACTCGAGGCTAGCGGCCTACGTGACCCATCAGTCCCCATAGCTCGAGGCTAGTGACCACCGTGACACGACTACTGTAGTACGCAGTTACTAAAGATTTTGGATTTGGGTAGCCCATATATTTAACTGTCTTCTCTCTTCCAAGGTTACTAACATAAGCTAGTTCGCTAAGACTAGGTCCATATGCAAAAAAGGCAAGAATAAAAAATAACTGAAAGCAAAATAAGGTGAACTAAACATAGCAAGTAATGGATCCAACTGAAAACAGATAATAAATATGCAGTAAATAAATAAATAAAGATGCATCTAATTCTAAACAGTAAATAAGGCAAGGTATCTTGCCTGGTGGTGCGGGAAGCAGCAAAATCCAACAATCAGAATCGTCAGCACGAAAGTCAAAATTCACAAGGAGCTCCGTATGCTGAAACAAACATCACGAACGTGTTTGGTATAAATTATGTCTAGGAAATGCCTATCCAAAAGTTAAATTCTGGAACAGGGATAAATCATAATTTTGGGTCAAAACGATATCCGCCGTTGGACCCGTTTTGCACCGAAATACGTACCAATGTCTACGGTCTCTAAAGTCGTCAAACTATATGTCTACGGATCCGGGTTGAGGAGATGAGCCCAACGGTATGTCCAATTTTGAATTTCGATGAACCGTGCATAAAATTGTACGTTGGTCGGGTTGCGGGCCTGCCAATTTGTCGTTTCGATCAACCTTCTCAGAATCGGACCAAACTTGGCATACAGGACTAGAAAAATGATACGTCCTGATGGCGCAAGTTTCGTGTCGATCCGACGAACATGCACAAAATAATTAAGAAATTTCAAAGAGGCCGATACAGTAAATTTTGACGGATACGTATCAAATTCGTCGCGCACATGCAACCAATTTGAATTCCGTCGAAGCCCACACGTCCGCGTAGCCGATACGCAGCTTTCGATACTTTCAGATCACGACCACGTCGCCCGATTTGGTGGGACACACTTCGTATCAGAGAGTTTATTGAAATTTATTATTTTGAAACATTATTTTTTTTGATCTTTGAAATCTGTTTTTTCGACACAAAGGGATAAAATCAAAAACTAAGAGAAGGGTTTTAATTTTGTATAGGTTGTCTATAAAGTTGTTCAGACACAATTGTTAAACTGCCAGTAGATCGACAAGAATCGCTTCCCAAACATGAGCATCTAAACTGTCTAAAAACTGTTTTAAAACAAATTTTAACTCGATGTTTGCATCAACTTTTTGGACAGGTGGGTCGACTTTTCCCCAATCAAATCACTGGGATCTCAAGGGGGTCAATTCATCTATACGTAGGATCGATTAGCTTGAAATTTTATTGATCATAGGGTGAGAAATTTAGCGCCAAAGTCGAGTACCTGGATGTCAAAACTGACGAAATAGAGGAACCCCTATGTGCTTGGATGTTTTCGGCTATCACCGGCGACGGTGATGATCCCAGGCGTGTGCAGTCTGTTCCTGAGGTGCGTGGGGGCTAGGCGAACAGCTCTTATCGAGAAATTTTTTTGCTTCGAAGGGGGCGCGCGATGAAGGAGAACGAGAACTTCTCGACAGGTTATTAATATATAGTAGACTAATCTATTTCTAACTCCGAATTACCATCTCAATTCAACAGTATCTAAATATTGATTTAGATAAATCAGGGGAGAATCAATATGGGATTGCACAGAAGAAGGTTTAAAGGGATTTGATGCAGATTTTGTGAAGATTGGATTTAAATTTTTTTTTCTTCAGAGACTCTCAAATTCTGTTTCCTTCTTGCAAAAAAATATGGGAGGGATGGTCGGGTTCGTCCTGTGAGGAAAAGGAACAGTGCTATGCACTGTTCCATGCTTCTTATTTTATTATTGTTTTTTCTATCTACTTCTATGTATATTTATATATATAATGAATAAAATATTTGAGTTAGTATATGAGAAAAATATATTCCTATTAAAATATTTAATGCACCTTTATATTAGTACTATTCAATTATTACTATACATAAATCATTCTAGCATTCAAAAATAGTAAAATAATTTAGAAAAAATTTAACCATATGTTATATACAAGGAAATATTCAGTATTTATCATATAGTAAATGTTTTAATATCTAATCATAAAAAGACTTGGAAAAAACTCTAACCCTAATAATACTTATATAAATAATATTTTGTAAATAATTATTTAAAGGTATTTTATGTACACATTTAGGTATAAAAAAATCTATCATTAATATTATACAACAAGAAAATAAACCAATAAATTTACAAATCATTCTAAAATAGTAAAAATTCAATTTAAGCCGAGAAAAAAAAAACCCAAAAATTTGAGAGTTTACAAAATCTTTCTCTATTTATAGTTTTTCCAAAGGTAGAATTCTGACAGAATTCGGGCAAAATTCGGGAAGAACTCTTTGAGTAAATCTCGACAAATAGTCGTTGCATCCGTATCAATAGGATGACCAAGTTCAAAATCCAAGGGACACTAAACGAACTCTGGCCGAATTTGGGGCAAACTCGAACAGAATTCTGTTCGAGTTCTGTTAGGGTTTTTGTAAATTGATTTTTGGGATTTTTGAAAAGTCAGAAAGTTTAGGAAGTAGTTGGACTTTTGTAAGTGGGCTTGCTTTCAAAATAAAAGGGTATTTTAAAAATATTTCTTGGGTAGCCTATTTGCCAGTAGGATGTAGTGTACATCGTATTCCTAGACTCAATAAATATAAAAATTATATTGATAAAATAGGAAAACCAAGAGCCCTTTGATGATGCCTTTCTTTTAATATTTGAGCAGACCTGAAGACACATTTTTTCTTGACGGTGGAACCCCCGATGCGAGATCCCGGATAGTTCGTTGGGCGGTTCAGAGAAATCTTCTTGTATAACGCCATCTTTGGCCCAGTAATAATTCTCCATTGCATACAGTCTGATTTGATCATGTTTGATCATGCTTACTGTATGTCTGTAAATACATGTTAGGCGAAGAAAACAGTATGATGCATTATGATAAAAACATAGCAATAAGATGAAGAACATTAGGATAATGCTAAGTTTAAGTAGTAACATGATAGTGATTACATGAATATTAGTGATGCCATTATGTTAAACTTAATTGATTACCATATTAAAAGATATGATATAATCATTGGGCTAACATCTCGAGCATCAGAAAGTCAAAGCAAGTTCAAGCCGTCGTCAGATCGTCAATGGAGTAAAGGAGCCGCTACAGTGCTCGATCTCCACCGTTACACTTTTCTAGAAATTTTTGTACTTAATCCTCCTGTTTTGTAGTCTTTTTTTGTACTTTTTATACGTTTGAATACAAAAAGTTCGTTCAACTTTTGTCATGGCAAACAAGATGGCGAATCAACTGGGGACTTCCTTCTCCTCTGATGAGAAGGTGGTGATGCAGTTTAACGACAATATGCTGGAGTCTTCCCAAAAGATGGTGGTCGTACGTTTCGACCAACAAGCTTTTGAAGACCTCCTCTCTAAGGAGAAGTCAAGCCCTTCGAAGCGGTTGGTAAAACCGAAGAAGACTCGATATACCTGGGTGCCCAAGGCCGTTGCGACGAGCGGTAAGATGGAGGGAGACGCGCTCTAAACCTCCCTGAACGGCGAAGCTCGAAATGGGCCTACACCTGCTACTGCTGTACTTCCTCAGCTGTCACTACCATATTTTTTTAGCTTGAGGGTATTTTGGTCATTTTTGACTTTTTGTAAAATTAAATTTTTATTAATTAACTATGTACTAATTATTTAATTAAGCCTTAACCAAGAAGTTAACCTAATCTAGATATGACCATGAGACTAGATATTACTTAAGAACCTTCTAAGCTAAGCACCAAGATTAGAAATATCTAGATATTGTGTTAGTAGGATATTTTGGTTAGATATTATTAAAGGTAAACCTAGTTTTGATATGAGCCTTAGATTGGACTTTATTTACCTAGAGAGAAGCTTAGCCACACATCTAAACTAATGTCTAACCCTAAATTCCTATGCTATGGCCGGCCACAATGAGAATTACCCCTATAAATAGCAACACATGAACCCATCTTGCCTCTTTTAACACCTACAAAAAACCCTAATCTAGTTCTTCCCCAATTTCTCCCATTTAATCTAAATTAATCCTAAATTGAGTCAAATCAATTGCATCATCATCTCCAACAGTAGAGGAGGCTAGTGGAGGCTTGCTGGCAAGGTTTGAGGACCATTGAACTATAGCAAATTGGTAGACGAGCTCATTCCTAGGGTTTTTACATTGAGATTAAACTCTCAATAGGTAAACCTCCCTAAACACTCAAAAATCATGATTTTTCTTCATAGATACATACATCTAGGTGTCATACCCCTGTAGGCCAAGTTTGGTAGGATTTCATGTCCATTTAGTATGCGTATCGGACACGTATCAGTGTTTTTAAATATGTGTTTGATGAAATGCCCAAGTGATCTATTTGTTTGTAATTTCTGAAACTATATACATGTTTTGATAGCCCTATATGTGAGGAACACAAAACCCTAACTCTGAGCTGGATTCTGTGTCGTATCTGTGTCCAAACTGGACACATACGTGCTGTACGAGACCTCGTGCTGTGTCCTGCTACCCCATTGCTATTTCTCTTGACACAGGTCAAGTGGACACGTGCCACTTGGCAGAAAGGTAGGGGAAGTGACTGAGAAGCCACCCCTAAACTTTCAGGGTCTCTCGTGTCGTGTCGGATATGAGAGATTGAGTGCATTAACACAATACTGTACTGTGCACTGTTAGTTTTGCTCTCTGATACGCACGTACCCGCATGACAAGACATGACTTGGACATATTTTAGGCTGCTAGACACGTTCACCTAGACATAGCCTAAGTGTGGACACGACCACGTGTCAGCCTATGGACTGTGTCGTGTCCAGTTCGACTCGAACACACCATACGAGCCTGTACACATGCAGTTTACTGACACTATATAATTTTGGTATTTGACATCTCGTGTCCAGCTATGTGGACACGAGAACAACACCCCCTAACACGTATGATGTTGACTCATATTTGTACATAATTTATTTGGGTTTTTTATGCAAATCGAACGGATTTTCATATGTTATGATACTATTTACTGAATATGAAATGAGTTTTAATGTTAATATGTGTTCACTGTCTTTATGAAACTGAGATTAAGTTTTGTAATGTAATCTGAGTTTGATTTAATGTATATTAACTGTCAATATATATATGAAACTAGAATTTGGGTTTAATGAGACTGAGTTGGAAGAAATAGAAATATTTACTGTTTTGTATTAAAACAGAGATTTGATTTTGGTTTTAGGTTTGAGTTTCAAATTTTGTATTGCTCACAAGTAATGTAGATTGTTTGGGTTTACTTTAAAGCTATTAAACTATAATAGGTAAACCGACTTTGGGTTTCAAATTGAAACTAAAAACCTGGGTTGACTGATACATGAGTTCACTGAAGCTTGCAAAACCTAGGAATGTTTGGAACTGAAATCAAAACCGAAATGTTAATGTATGTTATATGTTTATATAGAAACCTGAGAATGAAACTGACATGAGTTTGTTTTAAAATGAAATCTGAGTTTAGATAATTATCTGAAAACCTGAGTTCCTTTCAAATGAAAACTGAGATTACATATTGCATAATTGAGTTGTTGATGTAAACTGAACATATGTATATGAAATAGAGATTTAAATGCAATGTGGTAACCTGAGGGATAATACAATGTTAACAGTGTATACCCCCTTCATATCACTGTATGACACACACACACAGACGACCTATATATTGCCTTCATTCTCTCTCTACGTATATATATATATATATATATATATATATATATATATATATATATATATATATATATATATATATATTTTATATATATATATATATATATATATATATATATATATATGATTGCATGATATATATATATATATATATATATATATATATATATATATATATATATATATATATATATATATATGATTGCATGTATACATGTATGTTAGTGTAATACAAATATGTAATATAAGAATGTAGACATGTATGTTATGTATCCCTGTATGTATATATGTAATGATGGTAATATAGGTAGGCATGATATGAATGTATAAACATATGTTTTAAATGAATATATGATGTTATGTTAAGTATGGTATCCATAATATTCCTTGTTTAGCAATGTGGTTTAGTTTGGTGTCTTGGTATAGCAAGTGACTTTTAGGCTTAGCTTGGTTTAGGCCTAGAAATTTCTAACTTAGACTAGTTTGACCTTGTTGACAAAACCCTAACTAGTTTGACCTAGTTTGACTAAGGTTGACCTATTTTGACTTTTAGGGTTGACCAGGGTTGACCAAGAGTTGACAAGCCCAGATTGACCTAGTTTGACTTTTAGAGTTGACCAAGAGTTGACTTTAGCCCAGATTGACCTAGAAACATGTAGATGCATTATACTCTTCATTTATAATCCCTTTGTATACATCATGACTGGTGTTGCTCTAAATAGGACTCAGTTACCTCGCTTCGGACTTTATATTCTCACAGACATTCAAATTTTAGGCGAGTACATTCTCTGATCGTTTCATACTTGTTAGGATTTATATTCTTACTCTAGATCACGATACTTGATACTGTCATGATGTTATCACGGATTGGTACTATATGGATGTTTTCATGAGATATTATCCCCCTCGGGAGCATCGGTTACCTCATGTCATGTGTTTTATGTACATCACGTATTCTTTGCTCTCATGTTATTCATGTATACTCATTTGCATTCATGTACGTTCATGTACGCTCATGTACTCTCATGTGCTATTGTGTACGGTTATGTTTTCCCATGTGCTTTATGTATAACCAATCTATTCATGTACACTCATATGATTCATGTATTCTCATGTTCACTGAGCCCATCATGTATATTATTTATGTGCACTCATTTATTTAGCCCACATAAAATCATGTACGTAACATAACTTGAATGGATCCTTGTGTATTGATTGGGGAATGGGTGAGTAGAATTGGTTATGTGGATCACATCCCAGTAGATTATTTATGTGAACTCTATAGCTTATTCATGTGCAACCTAACACGTTTCCAAAACCATATTGTGCTCTAAATTATTAGTCACTTACAGTTTCACTAGTCACTTACAGTTCTTACCTATCATGTATATATTTTCAGTTATCAAATATCTTCCTGTGTTTATGTGCATCTTTCTTTACAGTTCATGTATCTTACTTTTTTGCTTGCTTTATACTTTCCTACCATATTATGAACTGCATGAGATGTATTGTGCTCGATCATGTCCTGACTGGACCTGTTAAAAGTATTACAGAGGACGAGAAGGAATTCTGTACCACTTACTACGGAGCCCACATAGATGATACCTGTGAGCTAATTCCACAGGAGGATCCTGCAGCAGTTGACGACACCATCCCTTTACTCTAGGCTAGTAGCTAGACAATTATTTTATTTCTTGTTGTCTTGTCTTATTTTGACATTCTGAGATGTATTATTTTTGGATGTTGTTGTTGTGTCGTATAGACACTTAGACTTGTTTCCCTTATGTTTGTATTTCTTTTGGAGATTATCATATCTATCATATCATGTTGTTTCTACCTTAGATTGTGATTGAGATGTACGTTCTATATTGTCCTCAGTTCGGAGAGTATATCTTTTGCAGTTACATTTATACTGTGTTAGATGTTGTAACCTAGGACAGCATTCTACTGCCGACACTGCAGAGTAGGTTGGATGTACCCACTTCTCGTGCCCCTAAACTGGGTGCGGGTCGTGACACATTTTTAGTGGTGGCCCATGCAGGTCTAGTTTTTGTAGTAGTATTTGAACTAGAGTATCACTATTGCCTGCAGTAGGATATAGGATGTAGTTTTGAGGTACTCAATTACATTTAGGAAAAACTCTTATCTAAATTCTTGCTATTTAAACTCTTGCTGATAATTACTTTCCTTTGAAATAGCTGTCCTCCTTTGATTTTGTCGCTTCTTTCTCAGTATTGATTCCTTGTTTGATCTGTCTCCAGGATGGTGATTAAGACACGATCGCAGCGCCCTATCATGGGAGGTATGTCAGAGAGGTCGGCCACTTCTCGTCCAGTTCATCCGGGACTTGAGACGACAGCTCCTCCAGTACCTACTCATGTTGGAGCCTCTGCAGCTTTCGAGGGAGCACCTCCACCTGTTCGGAGGCCAACCCCATTGAGGTGCTTCAGATGCAGCAGCAGCCACCTGCGGGATTAGTTGACACTACACACCTCTTTTCCTTCGTATAATTGATAATGGAGTCATATTTATAGCAGCAGCAGCACCAGACTGCTAACTTTCGTCAGGGTATAGATGATGTCCACCAGCTGGTCAGGACGACAGTGGAGATGGTGGCTGCCCAGCCACAGGGAGGCTAGATCCATCATTATTAGAAGTGGATGCTAGGCGTCCAAGATTTCTAGAAGATGTGTTCTAGGGACTTTCGAGGCACAGAGGGGATCCTATATGCCGATGATTGGATCGAGCAAATTGAGGAGATATTCCAGCTGGCGGAGATACTAGCCCGACTTCAGATCGAGACGGCAGACAGCCAAATGCAGGACCTAGCCCGCATTTGGTATCAGACGGACCATAGAGTGGGTACCGAGGGACAGACTTAGGCAGCCTTGAAGAAGCTGTTCAAGGAGCAGTTCTTCCCAGACGTAGCACTGGAAGGCATAGAGCAGCAGTTCGAGAGTCTGGTTCAGGGGAACCAGACAATCGAGGAATATACTGGAGAGTTCTGCCGGCTGAGCAGATTTATTGAGGATATGAGCGAGACGACGAAGGCGAGAAAGTTTCGCAGAGGTTAGATCACGGAGGTCCGGTCATTGACCAAGAGTGATCGGGTTGCTACTTTTGCGAAGATCCTAACAGGAGCCATAGCAGCAGAGGATGACCTAGGGCTGAAACTGAAGAGAGGTCAGGACTTTTATGGAGCCTGTGGCAGCGGAGGTCCGGCCAAGAGGCCCCACTTCCAGCAGCAGCACCAGCAGAGGCAGTTCCAGCAACAGCTTCAGGGACAGGGCCGGGTACCTTTTCAGCAGGTGCAGCAGCAGCAGGCCCCCAGGTAGCAGCAGACCACCAGTTGCCCTTTCTGCAAGAAGCCAGGACACGGGTGGAATAATTGTAGGATGAGGTTAGGGAGGTGCCTACTCTGTGGTTCATCAGAGCACCAGCTGAGGGAGTGTTCCTAGGCTTTTGGTCGCATAGTTTAGAGAGGAGGAGACAAGGCTCCAGTAGGCCAGTAGATGGGACCAGCCCTGCAGACATAGCAAGTCAATTCAGATATTTACCTACGATGTTTTAGACACTGCTCAACAATGTATATTTACTATGTTCAAGACCAAAGTTGTTTCTGTTCTGAAGCTGTTTGCCATTAAGAATGTACTTCCTGTTAAGCTATGTAATTTTTTATTTTATTGAGTCTTGGAATACATTGTACACCGAGTCGTACTGGCAAATGGACTATCCGAAAACGTTTTTCAAAAACCATCCTATTCTTTTACAAATGACCTACGTTTTTGCAAAACATCCTTTTTACAAAAAGCTTCTGAAGGACTTTTCAAAAAGCCAAAATTGATTTTTCTCAAAAATAAACTGGCAGAACCCTAGCAGAACTCGGTCCGAGTTCGGTCAGAGTTCGGCCAAGTGGAACGTTAGTGAACGTTGGATTTTGAACTTGGTCATCCTTCAGTTGCGGTTTGTTACAAAGAGTTCTGTCCGAATTATGCCCGAATTCTGTCAGAGTTCTGTCTTTAGAAAAACTATAAATAGAGAAGTATTTCGATCATTTCAAATCACCAATTCACTTTCAATCTCTTCTCTTCTTAAGCTTACTTTCTTACAAAGAGTTCTCAAAAGCTTACATTTTCAAATCCCAAGCCAGTTATAATCTACTAGTCGATTTGCCAGTGCAGTGTGGTCTAAAAGTTTCAGAGCGATTGTAATCAGAGGCTTGATAGAAGATACAACTCTTCACAATTAAAGTTGGTCGAGTTCTTCTTATCAAAGCTCGCGTCTGTAGAAGTTGTAAGGACTTCGTATAAAAACTTGCGGGATTTTCCAATAGTGGATTCAACTGGAAGCTAGAGTTCTTCCGACTGGACTAGTCCTCACGAGAGAGAAACCAGTATAAATCTCGGTGTTTGCGTTTGCCTTCTGATCACTTTTAATTTTTGTTATTTACTTTGTGATTATTATTATATCTGTGATCTAACTGCTAATAAGTTTTTTAATTAGCAATATTCCGCTGCCTACTCTATTCACCCCCCTCTAGAGTATTCTGCTTTACGATTTCGTTCCTACAATTGGTATCAGAGCAGGTCGTACAGGTAAAGCAAGGTAAAATTGTAGTTATATTCAAATTTTTTTATATAGATCACAGCATTACATATGGCAACTGTAAAATTTATAAGTGAAGGCTAAGCCACAAACAGACCTCCACTCTTTGACGGCATAAACTACACTTATTGGAAAACACGTATGAGTTTCTTTCTGAAATCTCTTGATTTTGATTTATGGTCTGTAGTTATTGATGGCTATAAAAAGCCACCTCGTATTAATATTGATGGTGTTTTAGTTGAAAAACCCCATGACAAATATACAGAGGAAGAAAAGAAAAAGGCCAGTCTTGACGCACGTGCTATTAACGCTTTATTTTGTGCCTTAGACAGAACTGAATTCAATAGGGTGTCTACATGCACAACATCAAACGAAGTGTAAAAACTTCTCGAAGTAGCCCATGAAGGAACAACACAAATCAAGGAGTCAAAGATCAGCAGACTTACTCAGGAGTATGAGGCGTTCAAGATAAAGCCTAGTGAATCAGTCACTCAGATGTTTACAAGATTCTTGGATATTGTAAATCCTCTGTCTTCACTAGGTAAGTATTACAGTAACCATGAGAAGATTCACAAACTTCTACGAGCCCTTACAAAGAACTGGTTTCCAAAGGCTACTGCAATCATTGAAGGGAACGACCTCTCAACAATGTCTCTAGAAACACTCATGGGTAAGCTACTCACTCACGAGTTAGAACTTCAAGACTTTGAAGATGCTACACCAAAGGAGAAGTCAGAGAAGACGATCGCTCTCAATGCTCAACATAAAAGAACCATCGAAGATGATTCTGATGACAGCGACTCCGACTTTGAAGATCAAGCTCTTCTGGTAAGAAAATTCAAGAAGTTCATGAGATTTAACTAGAGAACAAAAAACAACAAAGACAACAACAACAACAACGAGGAAGATCCTATTTGCTACGGATGCAAGAAGAAAGGACACATGAAGAAAGATTGTCCCTCAGCATCATCATCAACGAAAAGCAGCAAATATGACAAAGGCTACCTGAAGAAATCTACATCAAGGAAGTACGCCAACACAAGCATATGTCATAAAAGTGAAGCCAGCGACTCAGAAGATGAACAATCAGATGACGCTATAAATGTATGCTTGATGGCTTGTGATCAGGTAATTACTAATCCTCTATTTGATCCTTATGATGATTTTACCTTTGAGCAACTAGGAGAGGCTTTCAGTGAACTGTTAGATGATTACAGAAAACTGCGTAGTAAATATGAAACCTCTAAGAAGGTACTCAAAGAGTACAAAGGTGAAATAGGAAGACTTACTGACCTACTAGATCATGTTAGAGATAATGACTCTTCAAATGAGTCTGGTGAGCTTTCTTCTATTAAATTATTGTTACACGAGACTGTTAAGCTATCCGAAGAAAAAAACCAAACTATTATCCAGTTAAAGGAAGACCTATCTAAGGAGAGAAAGGGTCTCTAGTGTGCACATGTCATATTAGAATCACTTACATATGACTATACTAGATTATATGACACTTCCAAAAATTTGGAAATTAGTTTAGGAAAATGGCCTGAAGTTGCTGCTTCCAATTCTAACACGTGTCAATTACCGAATCATCGGAACACACCCAACACTGTCAGACCAAACCATACCAAGACTATGCCTAAGAAGACTAATAGGCATGCATTCTTCTATACTAAAAAACTAAAACCTACCAATCATGCACCTCACACTACTTTCAACACTCAACATGCTAAATGTCATTATTGTGGCCTCATTGGTCATAAATCTTCTGCATGTAGAATCAGAAAATTAGTAGATTTAAATGTTTATGCATGGATACCGAAAACTAACCAGTCAGGACCCAATAAGAAATGTGTACCAAGAGTTTTATCTGCAAATTGTTTTGTAGGTGGGACACCCTTCACATGCTAGGAGCAAATGGATCCTCGACAGCGGTTGCTCACGGCACATGACCGATGACGCTTCATTATTCGCAACACTGTCGAAGAGGAATAAAGAAGGATACGTATCCTTCGGTAATAATTTAAGAGGGTACAATAATCGATATCGGTGACATTGGTAAGGCTCCCTATCCAGTGATTAAAGATGTTTGTCGAGTTACTGAGTTAAAATATAATCTGCTCAGCATAAGCCATTTAGCTGATCATGATTATGCTATTAACTTCGTAAAAGATAAATGTACTATAATTGATAGTTCAACTGGTAGTACTATATTTGAAGGTATTAGGGAAGACAATATATATATATTCTATTTGTTTGAAGATGCTAATAATGCAGGTTGATGTTTGATGGCCAAAAGCATTGAGAGTCAACTATGGCATATGAGACTCGGTCATGCAAACATGGATACAATTTCAAGATTATCTACGAAGAAGTTGGTATGTGGCTTACCGGACATTTCTTTCAAGAAGGATACGGTATGTAGTGGATGTAAAAAGAACAAAGCTACCAAATCCGCATTCAAATCCAAGAACGCTGTAAGTACCACTAGACCTTTACAACTGTTGTATATGGACATATTTGGACCCAATAGAATTGCCAGTCTAGGTGGTAAGTTATATGTATTTGTCATTATAGATTACTACTCTAGATATACATGGGTTTATTTTCTTGCACGCAAGAATGATGCATTATCAGAATTCGTCACCTTTTGCAAGAAAGTACAGAATGAAAAAGGGTTCATGATTACACGCATTCGTAGTGATCATGGCGGCGACTTTGAGAATGCAGAATTCAAGCAATTTTGTAACACACACGATTATTTGCATGAATTCTCTTGTCCTAGGACTCCGCAACAAAATGGTATTGTGGAACGTAAGATCAGAACTCTATCTGAAATGGCTAGAGTAATGTTAAACCAGTTTAGTCTACCTAGATACTTATGGGCTGAAGCTGTAAATACAGCATGCTATATTCTCAATAGGGTTCTAATTTGACCTATATCGAAGAAGACTCCCTATGAATTATGATTCGATAGAACGCCAAATGTTTCTTACTTCAAAATCTTTGGTTGTAAACGCTTTATTCTTTATACTAAAGATAATTTGAGTAAATTTGATGAAAAGGCCGATGAAGGTATATTTTTAGGTTATGCAGCAAAGAGCAAAGGATATAGAATCTTCAACAAAAGAACCATGATCATTGAAGAATCTATCAACGTCAAGTTTCATGAGCTAAATCAACACTTAGATGATGATGACAATGAAGACATAATCGTACCAAGTACAGCTACTGCAAAACCTTCACACAAAGATACAGAACCATCACATCAGGCATCAGATGAACCTCCAAGCAAAGAAGCCGAAACTAGCAATCCTGAGACTACACCAAAAGAGATGAGATTCTTGGCTAATCATCCAAAGGACTTGGTAATTGGTGAGAATACCAAGGGTGTAAGTACTCGTTCCTCTAATAAAGATATAGCTTCTTGTGTTGCTTTTGTCTCGCAGTTTGAACCCAAAAAATATTGATAAAGCATGTAGTGATAACTTTTGGTTAGATACTATGCAAGAGGAATTAAACCAATTCGAACGGAATCAAATTTGGGAACTTGTTCCCAAGCCTATTGATCATCCGGTCATTGACACCCGATGGGTATTCCGAAATAAACTGAATGAGAATGGTTTAGTGACTCGTAATAAGGCTCGACTCGTAGCTCAAGGATACAATCAGGAAGAAGGTATCGACTACGATGAGACTTATGCCCCAGTTGCGAGATTAGAATCCATTCGCATGTTATGTGCATTTGCATGTTTTCATAATTTTAAGTTATTTCAAATGGATGTCAAAAGTGCATTTTTAAATGGTTTTATAAAAGAAGAGGTTTATGTAGCTCAACCACCTGTTTTACTAATTTCAAATTTCCTGAATATGTTTTCAAGTTGAAGAAAGCTTTATACGGTTTGAAACAAGTCCCTCGTACTTGGTACGATCGTCTAAGCACTTTTCTACTTGATAACGGTTTTTCAAAGGAAAAGGTTGACACTACTTTGTTTATAAAATCTTTGAATAATAATATTCTTTTGATTCAAGTCTATGTAGATGATATTATCTTTGGATCTACTGATGAATCTCTTTCTCAAGAATTTTCAAAGTGTATGTAGAATGAGTTTGAGATGAGCATGATGGGAGAGCTAAAATTCTTTCTTTGACTGCAAATCAAACAAACCAGCAATTGGACGTTCATAAATCAAGCAAAGTACATAAAGGATCTATTAAAGAAGTTCGACATGGAAGCAGTCAAGCCACTTAGCACTCCAATGGCGACTTCAACAAAGCTTGATATTGATGGACAAGACAAACCTGTCGACATACGTAAGTATCGAGGTATGATCGGTAGCTTACTGTATTTAACTGCTAGTCGACCAGACATTATGTTTAGTGTTTGTTTATGTGCACGCTTTCAAGCTAAATCTAAGGAATCATATTTGTGCGCAGTTAAGCTTATCTTTTGATACCTTAAAGGCACTTCTTCTGTCGGCTTATGGTATCCCAAAACCATATCATTTGACCTAACCGGTTATTCTGATGCTGATTTTGTTGGATGCAAAGTAGATATAAAAAGTACTAGCGACACATATTATTTCCTAGGAAAAGCTTTAGTCTCTTAGTTTAGTAAAAAGCAAAATTCTGTTCATTATCAATAACCGAGGCTGAGTATATCGTTGCAGGATGTTGTTGCGCACAAATTTTGTGGATGAAACAAACCTTAGAAGACTATGGATTGCAGTTTACACACATACCCATTTTCTGTGACAACACTAGCTCTATTAATTTGACTAAGAATCCAGTATGTCACTCTCGTACTAAACATATCGAGATTCGACGTCACTTTCTTAGAGATCATCAACAAAATGGAGATATAGACCTTGTATACATAGACACACAAAATCAATTAGCTGACATACTCATAAAATCTCTAGCAGAAGATTGTTTCAATTATTTACGTCAAGAATTAGGCATTTTAGATGTCAATAATATTAATTAATTTTATTTTATTAATTAATTTATTCGATACTCATAAATTGTTTTCGAGTCAAATCTAAAAAGAGTCTGTCTGTCACCACGACTACGGTCGAAGCAAAGCGGTACTTAAGAGTTCCCCGGTGAACCTCCGTTAGCTGGAACAGTACTCCTACAGCTAATCTGAGACAGATGCTGACTAAAGAATATTAATTTATAAAATAATATTAATTATATTACTTTGTGATTTAAAATAACTAAACATTGAATTAAACACTTGAAACGAATTAATGAAAAAGATGTGGCCCCATTTCTATTATTTTTGATATATATATATAGCAAGGCAACCCTTAGCGAATTTGGCCCGAGTTCGGTCTTAATTCGGCCAGAGTTCGGCTGGGTATATATATGTACTAGCCAGAACCCGAGGCCCCCATCTTCTTTATTCTTCCAAACTACATCAAATAGCAGCTGCCGCGCCTCCAAATCCTAGTTTCTCTCCATCCTTGTTCTTCCAATCAGAGTGGAGATTCTCGTCCAAACATTAGATTCGTGTGGAGAACTTCGTCCTCATCAGCATATCAAATTCTTAGAAGGTATAATCCCTTCTCTCGTCCACTTTTCAATACTTAGGGTTTGTAGAAATTATTGGAAAAGAATGCCTAAGTTCAATCCTTTCAAGAGGAAGAAGACTAATGCCAGTGAAGAGGCATCGTCTTCAGATCTGCATACAGATTGCCTCTTTTCTCCGGTACAATCGGACGATGGTGCGTCGGACGAGTTTTACTTTAAAACTTTCGATCAAGCTTTATTATGGTACGGAGATTTTATCATACATACTATTTGCATCGGATCACCGATTAAATGGACTGTCTTTCCGGATCACCGTCCTTACTTTGAGATATTAGGGTTACAACACTTTGTTACCTTACAATTCCCTATTACCACTAATGTCATTAGATTATTCTATTATAATTTCGTGTTAGACACTTTTACCGCGAGGACACGTGTCGGAGGAATTGAAATCGAATTTACTGACGAAACGTTAGCAAAAATCCTTGGTATCCCAAACGAAGGTGCCCCGCTCGATGATATCACTGATTTTGATTTTTCCGATAAAATGACACTCGTTAGTTTCAAGAATGAGCTTTGTGCGCCCGCAAGCGCTCATCCTGGAAAGTTCAAGGCTAATAACTTGAACTTGTTTAACTACGAATTATATCACATCATTTATTCCACCTTACTTCCAAAATCCACTTCCAAAGATGATGTCACTGCACTTGAGCTTTCTTTTCTTTATCATATTCTTAAGGGGATTCCTTTTTCTGCCCCTAAGACTATCATCCAGATGATGGGTAGATGTCGCGGACGAGACCGCAGCCTATCTTATGCGATGCTTATTCCTCGCATCTTTCAGAGATTTGATATTGACCTATCTACTTGTGCTGTCGACCCCGAGCCCAAGTTCCTCAAACTCTATCATCGTAGCATTGCCACTGTTCCTCCACCTACTGCACCTACTCCTCCTGCACCTACTTCCACAGCACCTGTTCCTCCTCATTCTTACCCTATGACATTTGATGGTATTTATCAGCACTTATCAGATCTGTAGTCATTTTACGTTGAGACATCTAGGGAATAGGAGTTCCGTGATGTGACTCGGTTCCAGGCGATTGCCAACTCCTTCGCTGATCTGAGGTTTGTACAGACGGGTCATTCTGCTAGCTCTCTGCCTCGAGACCCTTCTGTTTCTGGCTACCGCATTGATGACGAGGCGGTCCACTCTCTGTTCCAGCCAGGGAACGCCTATGTTTGGTATCGTACCGCTGGTGCCACTTCTCGTACTTCTGGCACTGGTACTTCTAGAGCTGGTCCTTCTGGACATGCTGGCACTGCAGCTGATGACGATGACGATGAGAATGATGATTTTTGAGATGTTAGATATTGAGACTGTTACTTTTGTCTTATGTTTACTTGGAAATGCTTCGACATTCCAAGATTTTATCAGTACTCTTATTTTTAGTTATTATCAGCACTTTTCTTTTATTATGTGACTGTTCATAGACATGGTTTAGATTATGCCTCAGTTTTGGTATCTCAGTTTATTATTCAGCACTTTATTTGTTTTAGTTTTATTCTCGCACTTTATTAAATACTGCTTGTGACAAATACATGCCTGTGTTGTTCTCTAGACTATCTGTTTCTTTTACTATATTCACTGTTTATACCAAGCCTGTAATGAATATTCATATCTATTTTTTTATTGTGTTTCTTCACTGTTTGTTACTTATGCATTTATTGCAAGGGAGCTTCTCCTTTGTAATTATTTTGCTAAGTGACAACGGGGGAGAAATAGGATCTAATATTTTCGTGAATACAGGTTATGAACAATTTTTTTTGATTACTATTTTGAATTGATCCAAGCTTAGATGTTATATCGGCAAGGTTTGTCAATTATCAAAATAGGGAAGATTGTTGGCCCATTGGTCATGGTCAAACCTGATTTTAATAATTGATCAAACTCTGTCTCGATATAAATGCAAGTCAATTCAGATGTTTACCTATGACGTTTTGGACACTGCTCAACAATACATATTTACTATGTTCAAGACCGAAGCTGTTTCGGTTCCGAAGCTGTTTGCCATTCAGAATGTACTTCCTATTAAGCTATATAATTTTTCATTTTATTGAGTCTAGGAATACATTATACACCGAGTCGTACTGGCAAATAGACTACCCGAAAATGTTTTTCAAAAACCATCCTATTCTTTTACAAATGACCTACGTTTTTGCAAAACATCATTTTTACAAAAAGCTTCTGAAGGACTTTTCAAAAAGCCAAAATTGACTTTTCTCAAAAATGAACTGGCAGAACCCTAGCAGAACTCGGTCCGAGTTCGGCCAGAGTTTGGCCAGAGTTCAGCCAAGTAGAACGTTAGTGAACGTTGGATTTTGAACTTGGTCATCCTTTAGTTGCGGTTTGAATTCTGCCCAAATTCTGTCAGAGTTCTGTCTTTGGAAAATCTATAAATAGAGAAGTATTTCGATCATTTCAAATCACTAATTCACTTTCAATCTCTTCTCTTCTTAAGCTTACTTTCTTCCAAAGAGTTCTCAAAAGCTTACATTTTCAAATCCTAAGCCAGTTACAATCCTCTAGTCGGTTTGCCTGTGCGACGCGGTCTAGAAGTTTCAGAGCGATTGTAATCAGAGGCTTGATAGAAGATACAACTCTTCACAATTGAAGTTGGTCGAGCTCTTCGTATCAAAGCTAGCGTCTGTAGAAGTTGTGAGGACTTCGTATGAAAACTTGCGAGATTTTTCAATAGTGGATTCAACTGGAAGCTTGAGTTCTTCCGCTGGACTAGTCCTCACAAGAGGGAAACCAGTATAAATCTTGGTGTTTACGTTTGCCTTCTGATCACTTTTAATTTCTGTCATTTACTTTGTGATTATTATTATATCTGTGATCTAACTGCTAACAAGATTTTTAATTAGCAATATTCTGCTGCCTACTCTATTCACCCCCCTCTAGAGTATTCTGCTTTACGATTTCGTTCCTACAGTTTGTTCAGCACCAACAGCAGGCCAGGGAAGGCAAGCAGGGGCGAGCATTCACCATGGTAGATGAGGATGCAGAGGCTATTAGAGAGATAATTGTAGGTTCTGTTCTTCTCGACTCCTTTCCCGCTTTCACATTGTTTGATTCTGGGGCATCCCATAGCTTTGTGTAAGTATCTTTTGCTATTAGACACCATCTTGCTTCTGAATCATTGCCTAGGACTTACAAGATCATGACCGGGGGTGGTATTATCCTTGTCAGTGATATTTGTAAGGATCGGAGAGTAGTTTTGGGAGGTCGAGAACTAGATGTGAGTCTGCTCGTAATGCCACTACCGAACTACGATATAGTACTCGGGATGGATTGGTTGAGTAGGCACCATGCCAGTATAGATTGTCGCAGCGGCAGAGTTCTTTTCTGTCCGCCAAGAGAGCCAGAGTTTGAGTTTGCCAGACGGAAGACGGAGCAGAGCAGCGGAGTCTTCTGCGGAGTTTCAGTTGAAGAGCAGACAATGCAACATCCATTGATTTTAGAGTTCATGGATGTCTTTTCGGAGGACTTGCCAGGACTACCACTGGATAAAGACATTGAGTTCTCTATAGACTTAGTGTCCGGTATAGAGCCAATATCTCAGCACGTCTATAGCGTGAACAACAGCGAGTTGGTGGAGTTAAAAAAACGGGTTGATGAGTTGCAGGACAAGGGCTTCATCCGATCTAGTTCTTCACCATGGGGTGCACTGGTGCTTTTTGTACCGAAGAAGGATGGTACGGTAAGGATATGTATCGACTACAAGGCACTCAACAACCTTACGATCAAGAACAAGTACCCACTGCCATGGATCGATGATCTCTTTGATCAGTTGAGCGGAGCTAGGGTATTCTCGAAGATTGATCTGAGGTCAGGTTACCATCAGGTAAAGGTGAAGAGGGAGGATATTCCGAAGACAGCATTCAGGACATGGTATGGCTAGTTCGAGTTTATGGTGATGCCGTTTGGTTGACTAACGCCCCGGCGGTATTTGTGAACCTGATGAACAAGGTATTCCACCAGTAATTGGACAAGTTCGTGGTGGTGTTCGTCGATGATATCTTGGTGTACTCGAAGACCGCAGAGGAGCATGAGGAGCATTTGAGAGTGGTTCTAGAGACTCTCAAGAAGGAGGAGCTTTATGGCAAGCTCTCAAGTGTGAGTTCTTTCTGGATCGAGTTGACTTCCTAGGTCATGTTGTGACTAGAGATGGGATCTCAGTTGACCCGAGGAAGATCACGGAAGTTGAGGCATGGACAACACCGAGTTCATTTACAGAGATCAGGAGCTTCCTGGGATTGGCAGGCTACTACAGGAGGTTCTTTCAGGATTTCTCCCGGGTTGTAGAGCCATTGACTAGGCTGACCAAGAAGTACACAGAGTTTATCTGGTCAGAGGAGTATCAGGTCACTTTTGATGAGTTGAAGAAGCGGTTGACGACAGCTCCCATATTTTGACATTGCCATCTGGATCAGGCGTGTTCACTATCTACAGTGACGCCTCAGAAAAGGGTTTGGGTTGTGTCTTGCAGCAGCATAGGAAGGTAATTGCCTATGCTTTCAGGCAGTTACGTTCGTATGAGAAGAACTACCCTACCTATGACTTGGAGTTGGCAGCATTTATTTTTGCCTTAAAGTTGTGGAAACACTATCTATACGGAGAGCGTGTGAAGATCTTTACAGACCACAAGAGCTTGAAGTATATGTTTACATAGAAGGAGCTCAACATGAGACAACGTAGATGGTTGGAGTTGATGAAGGACTTCAACTTTTCACTGCAATATCATCTAAGGAAGGCCAACGTGGTTGTCGATGCTTTGAGCAGATATCCGACAACCATGTGTTTGACGATAGATCGTCACTTGCTAGCAGATCTGGAGAGTTTGGGGATCAAGGTGTTAGTTCCATATTTGGAGATACAGATGTGGGGTCTACAGATTCAGTCGGACTTGATAGAGAGGATCAAGTCGACTCAGTTCGACGATGTTGCACTGCAGTGCATTCGATAGTAGGGTCGAGCAGGATTGGTGGATGAGGAGTTCACCATTACAGGGGATGGCGCATTGAGGCATGGTTCCAGACTGTAGATGCCCAGCGGAGAGCTTTGGGAGCAGGTTATGCAGGAGGCCTACCGATCTCAGTACTCTATGCATCCAGGTGCAAACAAGATGTATAGGGATCTGAGAGAGCATGTATGGTGGTGTGGGATGAAGCTGGAAGTAGCACGCTTCGTCGCTAGATGTTTGGTCAGCCAGCAGGTGAAGGCAGAGAGGCAGAGGCCAGGATGTCTATTACAACCGTTGCCCATTCCGGAGTGGAAATGGGAGCACATCACAATGGACTTTGTTTCGGGATTACCGTGTACGCCAGGAAGGAAAGACGCGATTTAGGTCATCGTAGATAGGTTGACCAAATCAGCTCATTTTTTGCCATTTAAATTAGGTTTGTCTACCGAGAAGCTAGCAGAGATGTATATGCGGCAGATTGTTAGGAATCATGGAGTTTCGGTGAGCATTATTTCAGATTGGGATAGTCGCTTTACTTTCCATTTTTGGAGGACTCTGCAGACTAGTTTGGGCACTCAGCTCAAGTTTAGTACTGCATACCGCACTCAGACGGACGGACAGTCAGAGAGGACTATTCAGACACGCGAGGATATGCTGCAAACTTGTGTCTTGAATTTTGGAGGTTCCTAGGAGGATTAGCTGTACTTAGTGGAGTTTGCATACAACAACAGTTTTCAAGCCAGCATCGAGATGTTACCGTTCGAGGCCCTGTACGGGCATAGATGTCATACACCCTTGTCTTGGGATAATATTGGAGAGCGAGCTTTATTTGGACCTGAGATGGTTGTGGATGTAGCCGAGAAGGTGAAGCTCATTAGAGATCGACTTCGCGTGGCGCAAGACAGACATCGACATTGGGCCGATAGCCACCGTAGATCGTTGTAGTTCGAGGTACAGCTTAGAGATATGATTAGAAGTATGATTATTTGTTTTGTGATTTTGTTGATCATGTTTGATTATTATAGTTAATTTGAGACCTCTTTTGTGATTAGGTTGGACATCTAGTTTTTCTGAGGATATCTCTGACACGTGGTGCCATACGTTTTGGTGGAGGTGGAAAGCTTAGCCCGCACTTTATCGGATCTTTTGTTATAAGCAAGAGAGTCGATGATGTGGCTTATAGGCTAGACTTGCCACCTGTATTAGTGGGAGTCCATAACGTATTCCAAGTGTCGCAGTTGAGATGGTACGTGGCAAACCCTAGATCATTCAGAGATAGAGGTTGGACCTACTCTTAGCCATCTAGAACAGCCTGTGGAGATTCTGGATTGACGAAAGAAGGTACCGAGGAACAGACGATACCCTTGGTTCGCGTCTCATGGAGGAATCATTCTCCAGGAGAGTCTACCTGAGAGAGGGAGGATGAGATGCGCGAGCGATACCCATATCTTTTTTAGACCTTGAGGTATGATTTTCTATCCTACTGATCAGTTTAGTTTCGCCTTTCAATTTTAAGGACGAAATTCTTTTAAGGAGGGTAGACTTTTCACTACCACAATTTTTTAGCTTTAGGGTATTTTGGCCATTTTTAACTTTTTGCAAAATTGAATTTTTATTAATTAACTATGTGCTAATTATTTAATTAAGAAGTTAACCTAATATAGATACGACCATGAGACTAGATATTACTTAAGAACCTTCTAAGCTAAGTGCCAAGATTAGAAATATCTAGATATTGTGTTAGTAGGATATTTTGGTTAGATATTATTAAAGGTAAACCTAGGATTGATATGTGCCTTAGATTGCACTTGATTTACCTAGAGAGAAGCTTAGCCACACATCTAAACTAATCCCTAACCCTAAATTCCTATGCTATGGTCGGCCACAATGAGAATTACTCCTATAAATAGCAACACATGAACCCATCTTGCCTCTTTTAACACCTACAAGAAACCCTAATCTAGTTCTTCCCCAATTTCTTCTATTTAATCCAAATTAATCCCAAATTGAGTCAAATCAATTACATCATCATCCCCAACAGTAGAGGAGGCTAGTGGAGGCTTGCTAGCAAGGTTTGAGGACCATTGAACTATAGCAAAATGGTAGAGTAGCCCATTCCTAAGGTTTTTACATTGAGATTGAACTCTTATTAGGTAAACCTCTCTAAACACTCAAAAATCATGATTTCTCTTCATAGATGCATACATCTAGGTGTCATACCCTTGAAGGCCATGTTTGGTAGGATTTCATGTCCATTTAGTATGCGTATCGGACACGTATCGGTGTTTTTAAATAGGTGTTTGATGAAATGCCCAAGTGAAATGTTTGTTTGTAATTTCTGAAACTATCTACATATTTTTATAGCCCAATATGTGAGGAACACAAAACCCTAACTTTGAGTTGGATTCTGTGTTGTGTCCGTGTCCAAATTGGACACGCACGTGCTGCACGAGACCTCGTGCTATGTCCTGCTACCCTATTGCTATTTCTCTTGACACAGGTCAAGTGGACATGTGCCACTTGACATGAAGGTAGGAGCAGTGACTGAGAAGCCACCCTTAAACTTTCAGGGTCTCCCTTTTCGTATCAGATACGAGAGATTGAGTACACTGACACAATACTGCACTGTACACTGTTAGTTTTGCCCTCTGATACGCACGCACCCGCACGACACGACACGACTTGGACCTATTTCAGGCTACTAGACACGTTCACCTAGACCTAGCCTAAGTATAGACCCGACCACGTGTCAGCCTATGGACTGTGTCGTGTCCAGTTTGACTCGAACACGCCACACGAGCCTGTGCACAGGCAGTTTACTGACACTATATAATTTTGGTATTTGACATCTCGTGTCCAACTATGTGGATACGAGAACTACCCCCTGACACGTATGATTTTGACTCACCTCTGCACACAATTTATTTGGGTTTTGCCATGTAAATCGAACGGGTTTTCATATATTCTGATACTATTTACTGAATATGAAATGAGTTTTAATGTTAATATGTGTTCCATGTTTTTATGAAACTGAGATTAAGTTTTGTAATGTAATCTGAGTTTGATTTAATGTATATTAACTGTCAATATATATATATAAAACTAGAATTTGGGTTTTACCAGACTGAGTTGGAAGCAATAGAAATATACATTGTTTTGTATTAAATCCAAGATTTGATTTGGGTTTTAGGTTTGAGTTTCAAATTTTATATTGCTCACAAGTAATATAGATTGTTTGGGTTTACTTTAAACTTGTTAAACTATGATAGGTAAACCGAGTTTGGGTTTCAAATTGAAACTAAAAACCTTGGTTGACTGAGACATGAGTTCAATGATGCTTGCGAAACCTGAGAATGTTTGGAACTGAAATGTTAATGTACGTTATATGTTTATATAGAAACCTGAGAATGAAACTGACATGAGTTGCTTTTAAAATAAAATCTGAGTTTAGATAGTTATCTTAAAACCTGAGTTCCTTTCAAATGAAAACTGAGATTATATATTGCATAATTGAGTTGTTGATGTAAACTGAACATATGTATATGAAATAGAGATTTAAATACAATGTGGTAACCTAAGGGATAATACAATGTTAACGAGTATACCCCATTCATATCACTGTATGACACACACACACACAACCTATATATTGCCTTCATTCTGTCTCTCTATTTATGTATATATGATTGCAAGTATACATGTATGTTAGTGTAATACAAATATGTAATGTAAGAATGTAGACATGTATGTTATGTATCCCTGTATGTATATATGTAATGTATGGTAATATAGGTAGGCATGATATGAATGTATACACATATGATTCAAATGAATATATGATGTGAAATTAAGTATGGTATACATAATATGCCTTGTTTAGCAATGTGGTTTAGTTTGATGTCTTGGTATAGCAAGTGACTTTTAGGCTTAGCTTGGTTTAGGCCTAAAAATGTCTAACTTAGACTAGTTTGACCTTGTTGACCAAACCCTAACTAGTTTGACCTAGTTTGACTAAGGTGAACTAGTTTAACTTTTAGAGTTGACCAGAGTTGACCAAGAGTTGACTTTGGCCCAGATTGACCTAGTTTGACTTTTAGAGTTGACCAAGAGTGAATTTGGCCTAGATTAACCCAGAAATATGTAAATGCATTATACTCTTCATTATAATCCCTTTGTATACATCATGACTTGTGTCGCTCTTAATATGACTTAGTTACCTCATTTCAGACTTTATATTCTTACGGACATTCAGATTTTAGGAAAGTACATTCTCTGATCGTTTCATACTTGTTAGGATTTATATTCTTGCTCTAGTTCACGATACTTGATACTGTCATGATGTTATCACGGATTGGTACTATATGGATCTTTTCATGAGATATTATCCCCCTCTGGAGCATCGATTACCTCATGTCGTGTGTTTCATGTACATCACGTATTCTTTGCTCTTATGTTATTCATGTATACTCATGTGCATTAATGTACGTTCATGTACGCTCATGTACTCTCATGTGCTATCGTGTACGGCCATGTTTTTCTATGTACGTCATGTATAACCAATCTATTTATGTTCACTCATGTGATTCATGTATTCTCATGTTTACTGAGCCCATCATGTATATTATTCATGTGCACTCATTTGTTGAGCCCACATAAAATTATGTACGTAACATAACTTGAATGGATCCTTGTGTATTGATTGGGGCATGGTTGAGTAGAATTGGTTACATGGATCACATCCGTAGTAGATTATTTATGTGAACCTCCATAGCTTATTCATGTGCAACCTAACCTGTTTCCATAACCATATTGTGCTCTAAATTACTAGTCACTTATAGTTCTTACCAATGATATATATTTTCAGTTATCAAATATCTTTCTGTTTTTATGTACATCCTTCTTTACAATTCATGTATCATACTCTTTTGTATGCATTATACTTTCCTGCCATGTTACGAACTGCGTGAGATGTATTGTGCTTGTTACTGTCCTGATTGGACCTATTAAAAATATTACAGACGAGAAGGACTTCTTTACCACTTACTATGGAGCCCACATAAATGATACTTGTGAGCTGATTCCACAGGAGGACCCTGCAGTAATTGACGACACCATCCCTTTAGTCTAGGTTAGTTAGCTAGACAGTTATCTTATTTCTTGTTGTCTTATCTTATTTTGACATTCTGAGATGTATTATTTTTGGATGTTGTTGTTGTGTCGTATAGACACATAGACTTGTTTCCCTTCTATTTGTGTTTCTTTTGGAGATTATCATATCTATCATATCGTACTGTTTCTACCTTAGATTGTGATTAAGATGTACCTTCTATATTGTCCTTCGTTCGGATAGTCTATCTTTTACAGTTATATTTATACTGTGTTAGATTTTATAACCTAGGACAGCGTTCTACTGCCGACATTGCGACGTAGGCTGGACGTACCCACTTCTCCTGCCCCTATACTGGGTGCGGGTTGTGACATCAGCCAACTTCAGTTGCTGAGAAGGACATCGAAGAGTGTAACACCATGGTCGCATAACCGACGAAAGTGCAGCATAGGAAGAATGGTGCAGCTACCTACTGTACGATATAATAAAAGATTGAACAAACGTTTTGCTTTATTGAACGTATAAGGTATCTATGTACAAATAAGGAAGTCCTAAAGAGGATATTCTAAGTACAAGAAAAAGAGGTTTCTGGAAAAGTATGACGGTAGAGATTGAGCAATGCAACGGCTCCTTTACTTCATTGACGATCTGACGACAAATCAACCTTGCTATGGCTCTCTGGTGTCTTTGATGGGACTCTGGGGTCACCGGTCAAGAGGCTGTCTGGAGGAGAAGATCTCTTGAAGATGGTTGGTTGGTTGGTTGGTTTTTTGGTTGATTGGTGGATGAGGGTGGTCGACTATTCATGGATAGAGATTGCTGATCCTTTAAAGATTTTCGGTGGTCAATTTTCCCTCTGTCGATGCTTTGTGGAAAAAGAACTCCTTCTATTTATAGAGAACCGAGCATATATGCGATTTGTATTACGGTTCCTAAGATATGAATGAATCTGTCGTCATTGTACGGTACGGGCTTCAACGGCGGTGACACGTGACGGACATCGAGATTCCCCTCAAATGAGATATCTGGTGGTTATAAACATAATCGAATGAGGTGACACGTGGCGCGTACCAATTTGCTTGCTCGGATATAGTCGAGTAAATCTTGGGATTTTATCCTAGATTTGGAGTCTAATTGATCCTCGTCTAAGATTTAAATTAATCTGTCAATCATGATTTAATCCCAATCTTCTCTCTAAGAGGCAGTTTAAACAAACCAATTGTGGTAGATCCATGCTTCCAATACCTCTAGTAAGGACTAAGTACTGCTGTGCTTCTGGGGTGACGAGTATACTGTATTTCTAGAGACGACGAAACATCTGTGCTTTTAGGCGATGAGTGTACTTGGCTTCGAAAGACGATGAGACTTCTGTGTATATAGAGCAACTTATGAAGCCGTATTTTAGGATACCGGAGTTACTATGCTATAGGCGACAAGTAGGCTTGTACTTCAGGTTGGCAAGGTTACTGTGCTTTTGGAGCGACGGAATGACTTGCATTGGTTGCGATAGGAGTTTCCAAGTCTCTTGTAGAGAAATGACTTAAGCTTCTGAACAGGAGCAGGCGACTGTGCCGTGGGAATGGAGATGGTGTGAGTATATCACCATCTTGCGCCTCATACGATCGTAAGTATGTAGCTGTGCCTCTAAACATTGAAGGCGTTTGGCTGCAAAGAAAAGGGTATGACACCCTTGCGCATTTGAGATTGGCGCAGGCAGGTAGCTGTGCCTCTGGAATAAAGACACTGGCTTCTGAAGTAAAAGAAAGGGAGGGGGGCTATCACCATCTTACTTTTGAGGTTGGCACATGCAGGTGGCTGTGCCTCTGGCTTGAAGGCTTTGGCTTCTGAAGCAAAGAGCAATAAATATCCGCTCTATAAGGAACTTCCCTCTTAATTTCCATCGTAGTATGGGGAATTCCAAGGGTCTAAGACTAACATTCAAAGTGATGAGTCTTAGGTTCATCCTATTAATACATGAATTCGGACCGTCGGCCATGTGGCGTGCGCTCTGGGTCATTTTCCGTTCTATAAAAGGGGATGTTCTCCTCTGAAGAGTCGTTGTCTTCTTCTCTGCATCTTTCACCACTATACGAGATCCAAACTTAACTTCGAGTGGCGATCGGCCTTGTGTAAGTTGGCTACTAGTTGAGGCTTTTCTCGTTTGTAAGAGCCATGTTCTTGTAGAAGAACTCTGTGTAGAAGGAGCCATCGCTGCCCTTGAGAAGTATGCAAATATCCTTCTTAGGGAGTTCGACTCTGAGTCTCAGTATTTTGCATCTTATGCACTTTGGGAAAGGGATGTCGTCAGCTGAGATTTTTCATGCTTCTACAAGACCCCCTTCAAAGTATCCCAAACTTGAGTCAAGCTCGGGATACTGTGAACAGAAGTATGAACATGTGTCTAGACTGTACCAGCTGGGTGATGGTTGGTGTTACGCCTAGCTCTTAGCATTAATTGTCCTGAGTTATCATTTCAGAGCATGGGCTCCTGATGACTTTTTGATATTGGAGCCTCTTGCATCTTTACAAGGATAGTGAATCTCTTTAGCAGAGGAGGTTCAGAGTCATGTTCCTTCGATCACTCGTAGTACTGTCATCTATCAAGGAGTGAAGCTTTAGCTTAATTTGGAAGCTTCCTTCTGACCGATGTCTGGCTCATGCTTGGACCATGCGAATAGCCTATATAAAGGACTATCCCCTTCAAGAGAAGACTCAGCTTCTTCAACAATGGCCTTGCTTGTCCGATGTTCGGCTCCTGACGACCCTGGAGTTTGCTTGAGGCGGCCGTCGGTGGCAAATCTTTTTATCCAAAGAAGATGTAGTAGAACTACAACTGCATCTCAAGACGTCCCCCGTCCTAGATGTCGTCGGCATCAATGGTGTCTCGAACCCTTTCTTCCTGAATTCGTATTTGTTGCCATGTCGAATGAGGAATGGCAAGGTCTGCTGCTGTGGTTTCTCTCTCCGGCCAGCTGGGGAGATAGGGGAGTCCTGTGCTGGTCTTCATCCCTAGCTCGGGCCAGTAGCAGCTTCGGGCGGTGGCTTCCTTTTAACCAGGAAGTGATTGGCTCTGTCACCGCCTCGCCCGCGCTATTGAGAGCTTGTATCGCAATTTTATCTTTTTTCTACTTCTGTGTATGTAACTACGAAGAGTCTCTAATATGTCTTTGTAGCCACATATTTTTTATGTAGAAGCTTTCTTGTTTCATTTGCTTTTGTCTCTAGAAAAAAAAGGGAATCTTCATAATGGATTTGCCTGACTAGAGGTAATATAGACGTGGTAGGCTTGATCTTTTCTGGGGTATAGAACGACAATCCAGAGGTAATATGGACGTGAACTGTTTTCTAGACCGCTGGGATAATCATAAAACTGATACGAGAAGAACGACTATTCAGAGGTAATGTGGACATGGTAGTCGCATCTTCCAAGCGTAGAGGAGCAAACCAGAGGTAATGTGGACGTGAAGTGCTTTATCAACTTGAGAGAATATATAGGAGGGAAGGAGAGAGATCCGCTTACCAGAACTCATAGGCACCCTTTTCAGGGGATGTTGGTGCCTATGCTGATTCTATCTTCAGACGTAATACTTCTTTAGGAGCTTGCCGTTGATGGACATCATTGGCAAGTCACCATTAGGCTTAGCAAGCCGATAAGCACCGTTGGAGTATAGCGTTTCTATGATGAACGGTCCTTCCAACTTGGGCTCGAACATCCCAGCCATCTTGTGGGTCATTACCATCAGTCTCTGTACTGCCGAGACAAGGTCGCCCACCTGGTAGAATCTTTTGCGGACCTTTTTGTTGAAGGCCCCAGAGATGCGAGCTTGGTAAAGCTCAATCCTTTGCTGCGCGAGAAAGCACTTTTCATCCAGCGCTTCTAACACTTATAATCGCCTGTGCTGATTGTCTTTGATGGTTAATTGATTAGTGATCACGTTAGCAGACAACATCTTCTTAAAGACTTGACCCATGCTGGTATCGGAGTCCCAAGTTGAGGAGTGAGAAGAGTGTGAGTGCCTCATGACTTTTTCCTCTGAATCTTCTGAGGTGGATGTAGGTGTAACGTACCCCAACCCTCGACTAGTACGTTGGTAGTAGTTTTCAGCTTTTCTATTTGGAGCATGAATTCGTAAGGGAACACGCCGACCTTTGCCATAATTGAGCCCCTTATTGCTATTCAGGTCGTAGCCCATCTTTTGGATAAGGTTTTTGGCCTGCACCATGTAGTGGTAGAACTGCATTTTGCCGCTGGCGAGGTCTATGTCTTCAGGAGTTATTCGCTGCGGATGCTCCAATCGACCGAATATGATGCGTTTCTCTTCGTTTTTCTTGGCTGGAACTACAAAGTAGGTGCCCCGGGCAGGGACAACTTGGCTCACAGGGTTGGCAGTTGTCACTTGCGTCTGTAGTTTATGCAGAGAATTGTCCAGGAAATATTTGGTGTTACAGCATGTACCAGAGTAGTTCGATGATAACTTTCTGTTAATGAAGTAGGATATTTTGTCCCGAAGGATTACGTCATCGAAAGTGTAGGCCTCTGTGATGGCACATACATAATTTTCTAGCTCTTCGTCAGTGAGGACTAGAGCTGTCGCCGGAGGAGGAGGACGCCTCCCTTTCAGCTAGACCATCAAAGGAATTATGGTCGGATGCTCATGCGCCTTCATGGTCGGCCTTGGGGACCTCCGGTGTAAACTTATTAGTATAGGCTCCTGACCATCTTCTATCGTCATTGGAGACAAAGATGGAGCTTTTCCCTGAAGCTTAACAATGAGAGGCGCTGACACCTTGGAAGACCTCCCTTTCAGTAGAACCTTTAAAGGTTCTTCGGCCACTGCTGCACTTTCTAAAGCTTTCTCTGCCTCATCTTCAGTATCATTGCTGTCGTCGTCCCAAGGGACTGACTTGTACAGATCAACATCCGTATAATAGGCTTCAATTCCTCAGAATGGGTTGATATCAGCTAACTCCGTTTTGATGGTGCCGTCACTGGCCATATACTTCTTATACTGGTTTAGGGTGGAAGGGAGAATCATGTACTCATGGATCCATGGTCGCCCCAGCAGTAGGTCGTCCATCTGACATTTCAGGTAAATTTTGCCCAGGGCTCGTTCTTTCTACGTTGAAGCAACTGATTGTTGTGTTCGAGGTTGTCAACCGATGCATCGAGATCTCTAAAGTTTGAAGCAGGCTTCTTGGGATAATGCTCAGAGAGGAACCTAGGTCGATGTGGATGCGATCGACCTTAATAGCACTGATATAGCCTGTATAGTACATGGGCGGTTATGCCAGTTATTCTTCAGCAGCATATCTTGCTGGGTGAAAGTGATACTGAGAATCATTTTGACCACACTGTGGCAATGTGGGCAAGCTGCGGGATCCACATTTGGTGACCGAACCTGGGTGAGGAAGGACTCGGCGTTCTGTAAAACTTCACTGAGCTCATCTCGGGTCTCCATAGAGAGGCGAAGGAGCTTTAAAAGTGATAATCTAGCTGGTGTATTAGCCAACTGCACTAGAATATCGAAGTAGTAGGGTTTGATAGGCCCTATTATCGGATCCTTTTTAAGAGGTTTGTCGAAACGAACCTTCTTCTGTTTCTTCTTTTCTACGGTAGGTGCCCGGGATGGACCCGCCTCTGGTACCTCAAGGGTTTGAGGTGGACCTGCTCCTGATATATCTGGGACAGGAAAAGTATTTCGTGGAGACTCCTCCTGGTCTGGAGCCTGGCTCTCCTCTTGCCTCTGTGCCGTACGGGTGGTCACCAAAGCATTATCGGTCGACGTCGAGATTATGCAGCATACCTTACTTTTTTTCCCTTTGACAGAAAGGGTCGTAGATGTCATCATGTCGAGAACCAAGTCAGGATGTATCCACATGACTTCGTCTTGAGGCATGGAGAACGGGACGAGCCATTGAGCGTTGTCCCGTGCTGGCAGAAGGTTGACTACTTCCATCGTCGCCTTTGGAATATGGATGATGCCATCTTGTACCTCTGTGGCTGGAAAACTTCCGAACTGGGCAGTAACCATATTGGCCGTGATGGTCTTCTCTTCGCAATCCAATGATATGACATTGGTGTTAATGAGGCACTGAATTTGCCCCTTCAACACATAGCAGTCTTATGTTGAGTGATGGACGTACTAGTGACAATGGCAGTACTTAGGATGGTCCACCTATCCTACCTCATCATGACGCCTGCGTACCGGGATGGACAGTTTGCCACTCTTCGTAAGCATCTCGAAGAGCTCCAGCGTATCCTCGTCATTGAAGGAGTATGTCTCCCTCGGCCTCTGCGCTTCCACGGACTTGGGGTTCACAGCTGCTGATCCTTTGGAGATGTTGACGGTCATGCTTCCTTGCTTTTTTTGTCTTTAGGGATATTGTTGGACGAGCGTCTCCCTTGTCTTCGGGCACAGAAAAGTGTAGCCCCAGGTGCTGCGCCTCCTGAGCTTTCCTTTATGCGGCATCCGCCTCTGTAATGAAAGGCGTCTACTCCGTACAGGGAGCACCGTGCCACAATTTTATAGATGGCAGCATGTTCTTGCGGCAGGAGTCCATAAGCATGGGCCCGGGCATGCCGGGTGGTCATCTGAGGGCTGTCTGACGGAAGTACTTGATGTATGCGCGGACAGGCTCTTTTTCCCTATGGACAATTTTTATGAGGGTCGACATGGTCATATCCATGCCTCCTTCGTAGAATCTGTCCACGAACTGAGTCTTCAGGCCTTCAAATGGCGAGATACAATCGTCGGCAAGACTGCAGAACCACTCATAGGCTATCCCCTGCAGGGCTCCTACGAATATGTCAGACTGAAGGGTGTCATCGTTTGGCAGGTGCTCCCTTATTGAGGCAAAGTACCTCAAGTATTATCGGGAAGACCCTTTCCCTTCATAGAGTGTAAGCGTCTGAGATTGTATTTGGAAGGATAGACGACGTTGTCCAACTCGGCAGGGTATAGCTGTCGGATCCCATCTTCCAGTGCGTTGCTTGCTTCTTCTTCGCATCATGACGAGCATACAGCTCCTTGATGGCCTGCTTTATCTCGGCTGGCATTGCGGAGCCTGTAGCCGATGGTGTAGATGAGGATGGTCCTGCCTGATTGGCAGTAGGTAGCCTCTTGGGTTCGTTATTGGTTGGAGGATCATGCGCAGGTGTAGAGGCAGCGGGGGCCATGCTACTCTTGAGGTCGATTATGACCAAGGATATGGTCTTCATGGTGTCCGTCAGCGTATCTAACTTTGTTTCGAGGACTTCGATACGTTTGAGAGCTTCGTTATTTTCTTCCTCATTGCCACTGGCCATGAATACAGACTGAGTGTGAGGGTGACTCGAGGTAGCCGTAGATCATTCACTTTCTGGCTCAGATGCCTGAGCCTCGCTGTCCAGAGGATATACCGTAAGATTGTGATCTTCTTCGGACTCAGTACGTTTGCTACCCTAGTTTGGTGACTGGCTGTGCCAATGGAGACATCCGTATCATATTGTGCCTTCTCAGATTGGAACACAGGGTTGTCGTGCATTGTAGGAGGCAGGCTACCCCTAGTTTTTGATAAGACACCCAATGCAGATCTGGAACGAGTGCCTTGGAACACACCTACATCGGGTACCTTAGCTTTACAACTCTCTGACCTCCTCTTTAGTTTAACAACCGATATGGAAGGATTCTGGAAGGACTTCTTGAAAGATCTGGAACCTAGTACCGCGTAGCATGTGGCGATGCGGGGTTCATCTTCTCTATAGCTCACTGACCCCCTGTTAAGCCTCTGGCATGAGGTCGACATGGAGTAGAGTCTCAGGAAGACGGAACGCCTGCTCGGCGATGTCGTAGCCATCTGCTGATAACAACAGTTGATGGTAATCTGGGTATAAGAGAGCCTTGATTTAGGCACGTCCTGTGCCAGAGATTCTTCTTCCGCTCTGGAGAGGGTTGGATCTTCTGTCGTAGCACTCCCATTGTACATGCATGAAAGCTACATGTAAGGTCGATCAGAGTGGGTCTGGCGAGGAAGCCTTTTGTCGCTTCTGCGGGAATGTTGCTCGTATGGCTCCCTCTCCATAGGACGTACCCCTGTCTTAGCTTACACGTAGGAGTACTCCAGTGGAAGAAAGATTCGACTTGTTGAGGCATCGGAGCGCTAGAGCCAGTCTTGTATAGCTTTCTGTCCGCTGCGCGTGTAACTATCAACACGGACCTCTGGTCTGCCGTTGGTGTCGCACGCTTGTTGTACGAAGTACGAGCCACCTAGGATCTCTTTCTACTACCTCCAGCGGAAGATTAGTAATCAGAGTCCGTCGAAGGTTTACCTGAAGGGAAAGCGATTCTGTCGAAGACAAATCTCCTTACCAGCAATACTCCCATCGTGAGGAGTTGGACCGGTGTGCGCTTCCTTTAATATCATTTCTTTGTCAGATCAACCATGGAACCACCATCTTCCTCGCCATGCTTTTCTAGGATGGGAATCAGACGAGGGGATATGGCTGTAGTAGCCAGAATCTTCTCTGTAGCTTTGACGTTGAGGGGGTCCTGAGACGCAGTTCCCACCATCGTGCTGCTGGCTGCAGCCGCCTTGGTCCTCCAGACACGTCGGGTCTTCTTCGGTTGTATGAACCGCTTCGAAGTCTTCGACTTTTCACCAGAGAGGAGATCTTCAAAAGCCTGCTGGTCGAAGCGTACGACCAGTATGTCTTGAGAAGCTCCCAGTAAGTTGTCATCAGATTGCGTCAACGCATTCTCGTTGGAGGAGAAGGTAGTCCCCAGTAGAGTCGCCATTTTTTTTGACATAACAAAAAATTGAACAAAATTTTTGCTTTATTGAACGTATAAGGTATCTGTGTACAAAGAAGGAAGTCCTAAATAGGATATTCTAAGTATAGGGAGAAGCGGTTTCTGGGAAAGTGTGACGGTGGAGATCGAGCACTACAGCGGCTCCTTTACTCCGTTGATGATCTGACGACGAATCGACCTTTCTATGGCTCTCTGGCGCCTTTGATGGTACTCTGGGGTCACCGATCAAGAGGCTGTCTAGAGGAGAAGATCCCTTGAAGATGGTTGGTTGGTTGGCTATTTGGTTGTTTGGTGATGAGGGTGGTCGACTCTTCGTGGATGGAGATTGTTGATCCTTTGAAGATTGTCGATTGTCAATTTTCCCTCTGTCGATGATTTGGTGGAAGAAGAACTCCTTCTATTTATAGAGAACCGAGCACATATGTGATGTACATTATGATTCCTGAGATACGAAAGAATTTGTCGTCATTGTACGGTACAGGCTTCTGCGTCACTGTGTAACGCCCCAGTCCCAAAATACGTAGGACTAGGAACGTAGACATGCCAGCTGTATTCATACGAAGTACATAGGCCTCGTATGGATACATAAGCTGTAAAATACAGTAGAACCATAACTAATCTCATCCAAACAAAATAAATGAATAAAAGATGTCATATAATGAGAAAGAATTGTCTTGATACAATATGTTGGGCGGAGACAAATCCACTACCAACAAGTAAAGGAAAATTACATGAGAAAATAAATGATTTTTGGCGAGCGAAGCGAAGACGATCCAAGTGCAATCATCCTCGAAGAAATAGCGATGATCATGGCTAGAGCTAGAATACCTGCAAAAGACAATAGCACACACCTGGCGAGATAACCAGGTCCTCAGAGGGACGTAACAAGACACATAATATCATGCCATATAAACTGAATAAATCTTGCTTAAATAAATAAGTCAATTGAATTATAACATGGTCTAATACACACCTATTGAACGAGCGTACCATCCGTCCAACCAAACAAGGACAGGAGATGGTAAACTAATTCACGGTGACTTATCTTTTCATGCTATGAATCCAATATGGTATCCGGACCCCAACAAGGTTCAATACCTTCTCATCGAAGTAGTAAGCCACACCTACAACCAAACAAAGATAAGATATGGAAAACTAATTCGCGACAAGTTATTGTTCCAAGCCACAGTCAGATACAAGTACCAAAACCAAAAGTACTCGTACCTAATGGATAAGGTAGCCTAACCGTTCTAAGTGAAATATAGTTAAGAACAATCCTTCCTACGCATGGGCCCTGGCTAAATAGGATCGACAAGGTCCCCCCTTGGGGCAACAGAGGCCCAATCAGTAAGAGCATGACGTTCCGCAGAATCGTCAGTGGCTGTCAGTAATCATGGGTCATCAACCCCGTATCTCCAGCGGAGAGTCTGGGTAACAAGGGAAAGTGCATCGAAGCCCATACGCTAAAGAATTGTCCTTCCCGTCCAATGTCAACCATGTTGTATCCACAACACGAGACCTCTATAACCGCTAAGTCGAACTAAGCATGCAACCTCTATTATCGGTTATTCCTATCGCACGACTTGTACGTACTGGTGGCCAGCCAATCACGCACGTCCGAGTTCTATATACGACACACAACTTCGTGGTACAATGTGTCAAGGCCAATGAATGCAACATACAAGGTGGTCCCTTAAATCTAGGTTTAATGTGTAAGAAAAATAATACATAGCAGGAAATATAACTGAACAGTAAGTTCTAACAGGTTATGCCATGTATCACAGTTTATTTTACATAAAGAAAAATAATAATGCATAAAATATGAGCTAAAATAAATAAACAGTAAATGGCAAGGTGTCTTGCCTGGTAGTACGTCTGGTGTGCTGCAATGATCAATATGGCACGAACTGTGACTTGGTGTAACAATTAAGCAAGGTGACCTCTGATGGTGGCACAGATCGTGTCATTGAGTCCGGAATAATCAAATTGGTTAGGGATAATATAGGAAAGTCCGAGATTTGCAAGAAGATGTGGATATGGCTAGCCATGAATAAGATTGCATATTTGAAGAGAATTGGTAGAAAAAAATAAATAAACTATTTTAGAAAATAATTATATATTTAAACTAAGTTTTTATTTCTCCAAATACTATAAAGAAACATTTGAAAAGTCTAAAAATATTTTTAGGCTGAAACTAATTTTGTAAAAATATAATTTTTAGACCAAACCATTTTCTTAAAATACCATAAAATAAAATAATAATATATCTACGCTTCGAAATCCAGTTTTGTAAATAGATATAGGCCAAGCCTAGTACTACATATTTTATAAAAATTAAAATTTTAGGAGAATATATGTTTATTCTAAAATAACTAAAAGAAATTTATAATAATAAACTCTTAATACTATTTTGCTATTTAATGCTATACTAATAAATGGTATATATTTTCTATATAGAAAATCCAATGTAGTAATAATAATAATAAGAATAATGATAAAACTACTAACTGTAATAATAATAATACTATCAGTAATATAATAATAATAATAATAATAACAATAGAAATAATAATAATACTAATAATAATAATAACATAATAGAAATTGCTGTACTAATAATAATAATAATAATAATAATAATAATAATAATAATAACCGAAAGTTGAGAGAGTTATAATGTTACACAATGAACCGAGAGACACTGCTCTGCTTCCCTTGGGAAGGCAAAGAGAATTTAATTCGAAGGGGACAGGAGGAGAGAAGGTTTCAGAGAGTGAGAAAGAAAATTTAAAAAGGGAAGTAGAGGAGACGGACAGGGAAGAGAGAGGGGTAAGAGGAGATCGGGAATCGGTCGGAGACGAGCGGCAAGGGACGGCTCGGCCGGGCGGCAAGGGTTGCGGAGGCGAGAGAGAAGAAGTCGGGGGAGATGGGAGGTCGGAGTTTGGGCGCACGACCGCTGGTCGTGGGCGGCGCCGTAGTGGTGCACGTGGAGGAGGAGGAGAGGGAAGGAGAAGGGGGCGGAGGCGGCACGAGGGTTCGGCCAAGGGCACGACGGCGGAGGAAGAGGCGGGCGCCGCAGAGGACAACGGGAGAGAAGTGCGGCGGTTCGGGGGTTCCTGACGGCTGGAGGGTTTCGTCGAAGGGGGTCTCTCAAGCGCGGAAGAGGAGGAGGCGGGTTCGCCTCGGGGACGCGGAGGCTGGGCGGTTGATCCGGCCAGGCCACGGTGAGTGGTGGTGGGGGTGGTGTATTAAATATTTTATTTATATTTTTTTTCTCGTTGTGGTCGGAAAGGCGTAAGGTGTTGCTGGGAGGCGGCGGTCGGTCGCAGTGGCGGTCGGCCGCGGGGCGGTAGTTTGTTGATGGGATTTTGGGTTTTTCGACGGGCCAGCCTGCGGTGGTTGTTTGGGATGGCGCCGTTGGTGGCGGTGTTAAAATTAGGATGAGGACGGTGGTAGTGATTCGGCGGTATGGTCGAGAAGAGACGAGGCTTGGTGGTGGTGCTGATTTTGCAGATGTCGGCCTGGGCTGGTTGGGCGTGGGTGAGGGTTTTGCTGTTATTATATTTTTTTTTCTCTGGGTAATGATTTCGTGGTGGTCGCCAGTCGTTGGCGGGGTTGGACGGCTTTGGCCGGACGACTAGCTAGTGTTGGTGTCGGAGGGCGGTGGTGACATAGGTGGTGGCTTAGTAATGGAGGCCACGGCTGGGTCGGGAGGTCGGAGGACCGGGTGCACGATATGGGGACGGCAACGTGGCTGCTATGGTGTCGGTGTTAATGATGGTGGTGAGGCATGGGTGATAGAGTTGACTATGGCGGAGAGGAGGCGGCGGTTGTCTCGGTAGCAGAGGGAAGGTCGGTGAGAGGCTAGTTTAGACGAGGTCGGAATCGATCGGTAGCTAAGGATAGGATTGACGGTGTCGGGGCGTGCCTGACATGAGGAGTTAATGTATATGTAACAGAATAATGGAATAAGAATTTGGACGGGGAACACGGACACGATGCACGCACGTTTGTGGTGGAGGAAATTGTGGAGTAAATAATATGGAGGAGTACCTGCATATTTATAGTATATGGGAATTTCCAATTGGATATGGATTAGGAATAATTTAAACCCAATTTAGATAGTTCAATCCATTAATTTAAATCAATCAAATTAAATATTAATTCAAATTCAATTTAAATCAAATCTCCATATAAATTCTATTTTTAGATTTACACTATTTAAATCAAATCCATAAAATCTAATCAAAGATTTAAATTGCCACAAAAATTAAAATATATTTTCTAAAAATACATATAATAATAATTTCGAAAATTACATTATTTATTTATAAATAACTATTAAATAATTATGAAATATATGTATGCACAAATATTCTTTACATAATTATGCTTTTCTAGTATACAAAATATTATTTATTATTAATAACTTTTTAGAAATGACGTAAAAATAACAAGCTTAGAAATGATAGCAAAACTAATTATTATATCTATTATTTGAAACTATATAAAAAAATAGGACAAAATATTTTTCTAAATTATGTACGCTCGTACATTTTTGCACTCGTCGAGCAATTACAAAAAGCAAAATTTTGCGCATGACGTACAATGCAACTACGCGACATACAATACAAAGTAAAAAAAATTTAATCAGAACCAAATTTATTTAAAAAAATAGTAGAAATTTAGGGGTTTTATATCCTACCCAACTTAAAAGAATTTCGTCCTCGAAAGAAAGAATTAGTAGGGGGTGAGAACACACAAGGGGTATCGATGGGGAACAATCAATAACAAATCATGCCGTAAGAAATCGCGATCTAGATCATAGAAAAAAAATACGGCATTGTCATAATCGATAGGAAGGCTAGAGAAAGTTCTAGTATAGTGCCTTCGTCCTTCTAAAATAGGTGAAGTCGAAAGCAATAAGGAGTTCAAAAGGCGATATTATCGAGTACGAATACGTGGTTCAAGGACGACCGAAAAATTTCAAAAGTAGTTGCCAAGGCAGTCGCGGATGGGACTCTAAAGGACAAGTTTAGCTATGTCCCCATCCACGTAGAACGATAGATATAAGTGAACTAAAGTGCACTTGGTTGATCAGACCATCATGCACCGGTTCTGAGTAGACAATACATTAGTGGATGCATCCAATAACATACGTCATGAACAAGCTTGATAAGGAATTTAGCTTGCAAAAACTAGGCTACATTAGCATCATTAGTCTAGATAATAAAAATATAGGCACGATGGTAGATGAAATAAGAACAGATATGAAGAGTCTAAGAGTCATAAGAATCTAAATCTTGTTTATCCCTGTACCATCATTCTACGGTTTTATTGACCAAGGCTTGGTTGACCAAATGGGTTAAATTCCTCTAGTATCTATGGTCTAGATAATACTATTGGTATTCCCTTAATGGTCAAGGGGGTGTCAGGTCGTGGGGTATTCTACCCAACTTAATGAATTAAGCTAAGGGTGTTTGGAACATCTAACTAGTAGGGTCAATCTCTAGCAAGCACGAAAGGAAGATAAGAATAATGATAGGAGGAATCAAGCAAGATGCAATCGATGAGTCGGTCGAATATGGAATCGAGGAAAGAGGTCAAGTATGTGGATGAGATCCTAGACTTCTAATCCTATTCGCAGGCTTGCTTGGTACGGTAAAGTAACCAAACAATTTATCTTGACCTGCATAGACCACCACAAAAACATGTAACGCCCCAGTCCCAAAATACGTAGGACTAGGAACGTAGACATGCCAGCTGTATTCATAAGAAGTACATAGGCCTCGTATGGATACATAAGCTGTAAAATGCAGTAGAACCATAACTAATCTCATCCACACGAAATAAATGAATAAAAGATATCATATAATTAGAAAGAATTGTCTTGATACTATATGTTGGGCGGAGACAAATCCACTACCAACAAGTAAAGGAAAAATACATGAGAAAAGAAATGATTTTTGGCGAGCGAAGCGAATACGATCCAAGTGCAATCATCCTCGAAGAAATAGCGATGATCACGGCTAGAACTAGAATACCTGCGAAAGACAATAGCACACACCTGGCGAGATAACTAGGTCCTCAGAGGGACGTAACAAGACACATAATATCATGCCATATAAACTGAATAAATATTGCTCAAATAAATAAGTCAATTGAATTATAACATGGTCCAATACACACCTATTGAACGAGTGTACCATCCCCCCAACCAAACAAGGACAGGAGATGGTAAACTAATTCACGGTGACGTATCTTTTCATGCTATGAATCCAATATGGTATCCGGACCCCAACAAGGTTCAATACCTTCTCATCGAAGTAGTAAGCCACACCTACAACCAAACAAAGACAAGATGTGGAAAACTAATTCGTGACAAGTTATTGTTCCAAGCCACAGTCAGATACAAGTACCAAATCCAAAAGTACTCGTACCTAATGGATAAGGTAGCCTAACCGTTCTAAGTAAAATGTAGTTAAGAATAATCCTTCCTACACATTGGCCCTGGCTAAATAAGATCGGCATGGTCCCCCCTTGGGGCACCAGAGGCCCCATCAGTAAGAGCATGCCATTCCGCAGAATCGTCAGTGGCCGTCAGTAATCATGGGTCATCAACCCCGTATCTCCAGCGGAGAGTCTGGGACACAAGGAAAAGTGCATCGAAGCCCATACGCTAAGGAATTGTCCTCCCCGCCCAATGCCTACCATGTTGTATCCACAACACGAGACCTCCATAACCGCTAAGTCAAACTAAGCATGCAACCTCTATTAGCGGTTATTTCTATCACACGACTTGTACGTACTGGTGGCCAGCCAATCACGCACGTCCGTGTTCTATATGCGACACACAACTTCGTGGTACAACGTGTCAAGGCCAATGAATGCAACACACAAGGCGGTCCCTTAAATCTAGGTTTAATGTGCAAGAAAAATAATACATAGCAGGAAATATAACTTAACAGTAAGTTCTAACAGGTTATGCCATGTATCATAGTTTATTTTGCATAAAGAAAAATAATAATGCATGAAATATGAGCTAAAATAAATAAACCGTAAATGGCAAGGTGTCTTGCCTGGTAGTACATCTGGTGTGCTGCAATGATCAATATGGCATTAACTGTTACTTGGTGTAACAATTAAGCAAGGTGACCTCTGATGGTGGCACAGATCGTGTCATTGAGTCCGGAATAATCAAATTGGTTAGGGATGATATAGGAAAGTCCGAGATTTGTAAGAAGATGTGGATATGGCTAGCCATGAATAAGAATGCATATTTGAAGAGAATTGGTAGAAATAAATAAATAAACTATTTTAGAAAATAATTATATATTTAAACAAAGTTTTTATTTCTCCAAATACTATAAAGAAACATTTGAAAAGTCTAGAAATATTTTTAGGCTAAAACTAATTTTGTAAAAATATAATTTTTAGACCAAATATTTTCTTAAAATACCATGAAATAAAATAATAATATATCTACGCTTCGAAATCCAGTTTTGTAAATAGATATAGGCCAAGCCTAGTACTACATATTTTATGAAAATTAAAATTTTAGGAGAATATATGTTTATTCTAAAATAACTAAAAGAAATTTATAATAATAAACTCTTAATACTATTTTGCTATTTAATGCTATACTAATTAATGGTATATATTTTGTATATAGAAAATCCAATGTAGTAATAATAATAATAAGAATAATGATTAAACTACTAACTGTAATAATAACAATACTATCAGTAATATAATAATAATAATAATAATAATAATAATAACAATAGAAATAATAATAATAATAATAATAACATAATAGAAATTGTTGTACTAATAATAATAATAATGATAATAATAATAATAATAATAATAATAATAACAATAACCGAAAGTTGAGAGAGTTACAGTGTTACACAATAAACCGAGAGACACTGCTCTGCTTCCCTTGGGGTGCCAAAGAGAATTTAATTCGAAGGGGACAGGGGGAGAGAAGGTTTCAGAGTGTGAGAAAGAAAATTTGAAAAGGAAAGTAGAGGAGACGAGCATGGAAGAGAGAGGGGTAAGAGGAGATCGGGAATCAGTCGGAGACGAGCGGCAAGGGACGGCTCGGCCGGGCGGCAAAGGTTGCGGAGGCGAGAGAGAAGAAGTCAGGGGAGATGGGAGGTCGGAGTTTGGGCACGCGGCCGCTGGTCGTGGGCGGCGCCGGAGTGGTTCACGCGGAGGAGGAGGAGAGGAAAGGAGAAGGGGGCGAAGGCGGCGCGAGGGTTCGGCCAAGGGCGCGACGGCGAAGGAAGAGGCGGGCGCGACGGAGGACAACGGGAGAGAAGTGCGGCGGATCGGGGGTTTTCGACGGCTGGAGGGTTTCGTCGAAGGGAGTCTCGCACGCGCGAAAGAGGAGGAGGCGGGTTCGTCTCGGGGACGCGGAGGCTGGGCGGTTGATCCGGCCAGGCCATGGTGAGTGGTGGTGGGGGTGGTGTATTAAATATTTTATTTATATTTTTGTTTCTCGTTGTGGTCGGGAAGGCGTAAGGTGTTGCTGGGAGGCGGCGGTCGGTCGCAGTGGCGGTCGGCCGCAGGGCGGTGGTTTGTTGATGGGATTTTGGGTTTTTCGACGGGCCGGCCTGCGGTGGTGGTTTGGGACGGCGCCGTTGGTGGCGGTGGTGAAATTGGGATGAGGGTGGTGGTGGTGATTCGACGGTATGGTTGAGAAGAGACGGGACTTGGTGGTGGAGCTGATTTTGTCGATGTCGGCCTGGGCTGGTTGGGCGTGTGTGAGGGTTTTGCTGTTATTATATATATTTTTTCTCTGGGTAATGATTTCGTGGTGGTCGCCAGCCGTTGGCAGGGTTGGACGGCTTTGGCCGGACGACTGGCTGGTGTTGGTGTCGGAGGGCGGTGGTGACATAGGTGGTGGCTTAGTAATGGAGGCCACAGCTGGGTCGGGAGGTTGGAGGACCGGGTGCGCGAGTAAATAATATGGAGGAGTACCTGCTTATTTATAGGATGTGGGAATTCCCAATTGGATATGGATTAGGAATAATTTAAACCCAATTTAGATAATTCAATCCATTAATTTAAATCAATCAAATTCTATATAAATTCAAATTCAATTTAAATTAAATCTCCATATAAATTCTATTTTTAGATTTACACTATTTAAATCAAATCCGTAAAATCTAATCAAATATTTAAATTGCCACAAAAATTAAAATATATTTTCTAAAAATACATATAATAATAATTTTGAAAATTACATTATTTATTTATAAATAACTATTAACTAATTACGAAATATATGTATGCACAAATATTCTTTACATAATTATGCTTTTCTAGTATACAAAATATTATTTATTATTAATAACTTTTTAGAAATGACGTAAAAATAACAAGCTTAGAAATGATAGCAAAATTAATTATTATATCTATTATTTGAAACTATATAAAAAATAGGACAAAACTTTTTTCTAAATTATGTACGCTCACACATTTTCGCACTCGTCGAGCAATTACGAAAAGAAAAATTTCGCGCACGACGTACAATGCAACTACGCGACATACAATATAAAGTAAAAAAAATTAATCAGTACCAAATTTATTTAAAAAAATAGTAGAAATTTAAGGGTTTTACACGGTGACACGTGGAGGACATCGAGATTCCCCTCAATCGAGATCTCTAGTGTTTATCAACATAACCGAAGGAGGTGACACGTGGCGCGTACCGATTTGCTTGCTCAGATGCAGCCGAGTAAATCTTGGGATTTTATCCTACATTTGGAGTCTAATTGATCCTCGTCTAAGATTTAAATCAATCTGATATGATATCAATCATGATTTAATCCCAATATTCTCTGCAAGAGGCGGTTTAAACAAACCAATTGTGGTGGACCCATGCTTCCTGTGCCTCTTGTGAGGACTAAGTACTGTTGTGCTTCTGGGACGACGAGTAGATCGTGCTTCTGGAGACAATAGAACTTTTGTGCTTTCAGGCGACGAGTGGACTTGGCTTCGAATGACGACGAGACTTCTGTACAAATAGAGCAACTTATGAAGCTGTGTTTTGGGATACCGGAGTTACTGTGCTGTAGGCGATAAGTAGGCTTGTGCTTCAGGTTGGAGAGGTTACTGTGATTTTGGAGCGATCGGCTGACTTGAATTGGTTGCGATGGGAGTTCCCAAGTCTCTTGTAGAGATGACTTAAGCTTGTGAACCAGAGCAGATGACTATGCTGTGGGAATGGAGATGGTGTGAGCATATCAATATCCTGTGCCTCATGTAGATGCAGGTAAGTAGCTGCACCTCTAAACAGTGAAGGCGTTTAGCTGCGAACGGAAGGGTATGACACCCTTGCGCGTCTAAGATTGGCACAGGCAGGTAGCCGCGCCTCTGGAGTGAAGGTACTGGCTTCTGAAGTAAAAGAAAGGGAGGGGGCCTACCACTATCATGCTTCTGAGGTTGCCGCATGCAAGTGGTTGTGCCTCTAGATTGAAGGCTTTGGCTTCTGAAGCAAAGAACAATAAATATCCGCTCTTTAAGGAACTTTCCTCTCAATTGCCACCGTAATATGGGGAATTCCAAGGGTCTAAGACTAACTTTCAAAGTGCTGAGTCTTAGGTTCGTCCCATTAATACGGGAATTCTGACCGTCGGCCATGTGACGTGCGCTCTGGGCCATTCTCAGTTCTATAAAAGGGGAAGTGCTCCTCTGAAGAGTCGCTGTCTTCCTCTCGGCATCTTTTACCACCATGCGAGATCCAAACTTAACTTCGAGCAGCGATTGGCCTTGTGTAAGTTGGCTGCTGGTTGAGGCTTTTCTCGTGTGTAGTATCCATGTTCTTGTAGAAGAACTCTGTGTAGGAGGCATCACTGCCCTTGAGAAGTATGCAAATGTCCTTCTTAGGGAGTTCAACTATGAGCCTCAGTCTTTTGCATCTTCTGCGCTTTGGCGAAGGGATGTCTTCAGCTGAGATTTTTCATGCTTCTACACCTACTCGCACAGAAAGATGGCTACTCATGGTAGAACTTCTTTCTTTGACAGAATTGTGTCTCCTTCAGGAGAACCTACGTTGGATTCTGAACGCTACGCACCTTCTAGGGGTAGCGTAAAGAAATCCAAGGTAGCATGTGCCTTGTGCGATCAACGTGCTATGCCAACATCCATGTTGGATTCTAAGTGCCATGCACCTTCCAGGGATGACACGAAGAAATCCTAGGCAGCACACGCCCTACGCGACCAAAGTGCTACGCCGACGACTCAGTTGGACTCTGAATACTACGCACCTACCAGTGGTCGTAGAAAGAAGTCCAAGGTAGCACGCGTCCTGCACGATCAATGTACTACACCAACAGCTGACCAAAGGCGCGTGTTGACAGTCACACGTGCAACCAACGGAAAGATATACAAAATTGGTTCAAGTGCTTCGATGCCTCGACCGGTAAAACCCCGCTGTCATTTGAGCGCTCATGCGCATGATTCAAGCTAGGGGTACAAACTGTGGGAACAGACTCATGCGAGCAGCTTTTCTGTAGGCATGAAGTGAGTCTGCCTCACCAGCAAACCTCTAATAAGGACCTAAGCATATCTCATGTGCAGGAAGTAAAAAGAGGGAAGCAACCTTCACGTTCGCATTCACGCGTGCAGCTTCCCTGCACGCACTAAAGGAGTGTAGAAGTGAAGGCCTCTGACCTGCGTAAAGTGATTTCTTACAAACGTAAAGCGAGAGAGGATTCTGCTGTACACAACGTAGCTGGCCTAAGGTACACCTGCGCCAAGATCACCATAAACTGTTGCTGCTACCAAACAGCAGCATCGCCATCGAAGAGACGGTCCATCTTCCAAAGATTGTGACCAATGACGTCTGTACATCAGAGACTCAGCAAAGGATCATTGAGTGAAGAAGAAGAAAAACTACTCATTATGTCATGCAATAAGGCATGGGGTTCTCATCTCTCAAGATGCTTGCCAAGAACCCGCGGCCAACAAATCTAAAGGCCGACTTGGAGGCAACAGACCGACGGTGCCCAACACGGGTGTATTCCAACACATCCGTACTCAGGTCAAACTCTTATCGCAGGTTGGGGGTAGCCAACCCCCCACCATCCATGACAATCCCTCGTTCCATCCTGAGGAGAGATTGTATGGAACTGACATAGATGCCTCCGTAGGTGCAAGCAACCAACAGGCTGGGGGTAGCAATTACAATGAGTCAAAAGATGATTACAATCTACCTGTCTACCCTCAGGATGAGGAGACTCAGGTATCTGAACCAGAGAGTGAAAGATCTATCGCCCCTTCTATCTATCAGCACCTGATGTCCGTTTTCATGGCCGAAGGTGACAACACAGAAAACATCGAGGGGTCCAGTCATCAAAAATGTATTGAGGCCTGAAAATAGGCCTAAATACCTTGAATGAGACTATGTAGGCCTTGACTTCTATAGTCCTAGATGTCAAGGACAAATTGACATCCAATGCTTCTGCTCAAGTCAATCAAGACCTGGGAACGAATTGGGAATCAATGCACTTCCTCCTAAAAACAAGTCTTGTCATAAACCAAACAATGACGTAGTCATCTACTCCGTCAACGACTGAGCCTACAATGTTAAATGATATGCAGCAGGATCTAAAGGAGTTATACACACGCTTCGATACCCGTTAAAAGTGAGAATCACTCCAAAAGATAGGGGTTCGACAACCATATCCTGCCGAATGGGATAATATGATATATCCACCCAAGTACAAGCCGCAGACGCTTGTACCGTTCGATGATAAGGAGTCACCTCGTCGATACCTGAGGTACTTTGCCTCAGTAATTGGGCATCTGCCAAAAGACGACGCTCTGCTCACGATTATATTCGTAGGGGCATTGTAGGGGGTAGCCTACGAATGGTTTTGTAGCCTCCCCGACAACTATATCTCGTCGTTCGACGAATTGAAACATCTCTTCCTTGCTCGATTCTACGAAGGTGGAATAGACATGATGATGTCTACTCTCATGGACGTTGTCCAGAAGGAGAAAGAGCCTGTACGTGCTTATATCGAGCGCTTCCGTCAGGCAACTTTTAGGTTACCACCTGGAGTGCCCAAACCCATGTTCATGGACTCGTGCCGCAAAAACATACTCCATACAATCAAGCTGTGGCACAATGCTCCGTGCATAGAGTGGACAGCTTTCATCATCGAGGCGGATGTAGCCGAAAGAAAGGCTCAGGATGCGCAACTGCTGGGATTGAGTTTCCCCTCACTCGAAGACAAAGGGAAGCGCTCATCTAGCAATAACCCCGTCTCTAAGGACGGTAAAGGGAAGCAAGCCATGACCGTCAACATCTCCAAAGATTCAGCATCAATTAACCAGAAGCCGGCAGAAGCGCCAAAGCCGAAGAAAACCTACTCATTCAACGATAAAGACATGCTAGAACTCTTCGACATATTGATGAAGGGTGGCAAGCTTCAACTCCCACCTTCTAAGCGTCCTGACGAAATAGGAAAGGTGAACAATTCAAAGTACTGCCACTATCACCAGTATATTTACCATTCAACACGCGACTGCTACGTGTTGAACATGCAGATCCAGTACCTCATTGACGCCAAGTTCATCTAACTCGACTACTAGGAAAAAACTGTCACTGCCAACATGGTCACCCTCCAGTTTGGAAGTTTTTTGAAAATAGAGACTCAAGACGATGTCGTCCCCATCCCAAGGGCGACAATGGAAGTAGTCAACCTTCAACCGGCCTATAAAAATTTTCAAGGCCTCATCCCACTAACGATGCCCCGAGGCAAAGTTTTATGGATCCATCCTGATCTTGCGCCAGACATGATACGGACCGCAACGCGCTCTGTCAAGGGGAAGGATGTCAAGTTGTGTCGTATGGTTTCTAGCTCGACTGATGACACTCTGGTTACCACTCGCTCGGCTCACCAGCGATAGAACCACTAGGCTTTAGAGGAAGAAGTACCTCACCTGCTGCTCCCACTTCACCCGATGCATCAGAAGCAGGTTTGTCTCAAGCCCCTACAGCAGATATGCAAAGGCAAAATAAGGTTCGCTTTAGCAAACCTCTAAGGAAAGACTCGACAGTAGGGCCGATCAAGGCCTACAAGTTCGACATATTTGTGCAACTTGCCAATACTCCAGCTAGACTGTCGCTCTTCGACCTCCTCTGTCTCTCCAAAGAGACTAGGAACGCCCTTAGCGAGGCTCTGCAGAAAGCTAATTCCTTCCTCACCCAGGTGCAATATCCCAAGGAGGACCCTGCTGCATGCTCACATGCCATATTGCCATAGCATGGTCGAGGTGATTCCTAACATCTTCTTCACTTAGCAGGACATGTTATTGAAGAACAACTGACACAATAGGCCCCTGTACTACACGGGTATATTGGTTCCATTAAGGTAGATCGCATCCGTATCGACCATAGCTCTTCTCTCAGCATAATCCCTCAGAGTTTACTCTAAATTTTGGGGATTCCGATGCATCGGTTGACCTCGTTGAACACTACAATCAGCGGTTTTAATGTTGGAAAGAGTGAGCCCTTGGGCAAGATCCGCCTGAGATGCCAGATAGGCGATCTCCAAATAGACGTGACTTGTTATGTCATTGATGCAGATATAAACTACAACATGCTGTTGGGATGACCTTGGATACATGAATACATGATCGTACCCTCCACCCTCCATCAATGCATGAAGTATGTGGCCAGCGACGGGACTATCAAGACTGAGTTTGCTGACATCGACTCGTTCCAAGGTCTCGAAGCATACTGTACTGATGCTGATCTGTACAAGTCAGTCCCTTGGGATGGCGACGCTAATGATGCCGGCGATGAGGCTGAAATTGCATCAGAAAGCGTAACTGTTGCTGAGGAACTTTTGAAGGTTCGATTAAGAGGAAAACCTCCTCAGACACCAGCACCTCTTGTCATCGAACTTCGAGAAAAAGTACCTACTTACTCATCCCGACAACGTCAACTACCAACCAGGAGCACATACGAATAAAGCTCCCCCGAAGAGGCCTGAAGACAACCTCGAAGTTTTAGGAATCCTCGGCTCCAACACCCTTAGTAGTCTAGCTAAGACGGAGACCACTTCCACCTTCGCCCATGGCGGCCCCGGTTCTCACTGATGAGGAGTTAGGAGACTACATGTTCGCTAATGTTGAGGCGCATTCTCTATATGATATAATACCTCGGGATAGAATTTCGTATTTTATTAATAGAAAGTTGTCTTTGAATTACTCTTGTGCTCGCTGGAACACCATGTATTTCTTAGACAATGCTCTGTATATGTTGTAAACCCAAGTGACAACTACTAATCTAGCAAGCCAAGTTGTCTCTTCTTGAGATGCTTACTTTCTGGTTCCAGTAAGGAAGAAAGATGAGGAACCCATCCTATTCGGTCAAGTAGAACATCCTCAGAGACTTACGCCTAAAAAATTGGAGCCCGACAATGGCAAGATGCAGCTCTACTGTTACACTGCACAAGCCAAACACCTTATCCAGAAGATGGGTTACAACTTGAACAGCGACAGAGGACTGAACTATGACAAAGGTCGACGCCCCCCCTTACTACTTCGTGCTCCAAAAGGAAAGGCACAAAATTACTACCAGCATACTCACCCGGGGTTGGGTTATGTTACAGCCATAACATATTCGGATAGCTCCTAGATGAAGGTCATGATGCATTCTCACTCCTCCGATTCCTCAACCTAGGACTCTGATACTAGTACTGGTCAAGCCTTCAAGAAGATAATGTCCATCAATATTGTTTCTGCAGATCCTCCAGTCGAGGACGAAGACCCGATGATCGAATTTTTCGAAGATGAACCCTGGGCTCAACACCTAGGATCCCAACGGGAGTGGCATTTGAAACTAAGAGAACCTTCCACCGATGACGAAGTCATTCAAGTCGAACTAGGAGATGAGTTTTCTCCTAAACCCTTCTTTATTAGCAAAAGCTTTACTGGAGAAAATAGAGAATCTTTGATACAGCTTATCTGAGAGTACATTGATGTCTTTGCTTGGAGCTATAAGGACATGCCGGGTTTAGACCCGCAAGTCACGATGCATAGCCTCAACATCCTGTCCAATGCTAAACCTGTTAAACAGCAACAGCGTCGCTTCCGTCCCAACATCATGGATGCTATCGAGAATGAAGTTGACAAACTCACAGAAAGTGGTTTCATTCGTGAAGAGCAGCATTCGGATTGGGTGGCCAACATCGTTCCCGTCACTAAGAAGAATGGAAAGATTTGAGTATGCATAGACTTCAGGGACCTCAACTCGATATGTCCAAAGGATGAGTTTCTCCTCCCTATCACCGATGTGATAATTGACAACACTTGTAGCTTCGAGCATATGTCTTTTATAGACGTGTTCTCAGGCTACAACCAGATCAAAATGTTCTCTGAAGACGAAAAACACACTTCATTTCGGACTCCAAAAGAAATCTACTATTACATACTGATGCCTTTCGGCTTGAAGAATGTGGAAGCAACATACTAGTGGGCTATGGGTACCATATTTTGCAAACATCTTCGGAAAATGGTGGAATGTTATATGAATGACATTGCCGTTAAAAGCCAGAAGAAATCCAGCCATCTTGATGACTTGAGGACTGTGTTCGACTTGATGTGGACATATCGAATGAAGATGAACCCAACCAAGTCTTTCCTAGGGGTTTCCAATGACAAGTTATTGGGCTTCATCATCATGGCTAAGGGTATTCACATTGACCCTGAGAAGACCAAGGCCATCCTGGACATGGCTCCTCCAAAGAATCTTCGTGAGCTCCGGGGACTACAGGGAGGCTTAGCCTATATCAAGGGATTCATAGCAAATCTCTCTGGATGGTGCCAACCCTTCACCAAACTAATGAAGAACGGGGTTTCTTATGTCTCGACCAAAGAATGCCAGCGCGCGTTCGACGACATCAAGAATTACCTCACTAGTCCTCAAGTACTGGTTGCACCAGTCGTGGGGAGGCCCTTTCTGCTATACGTCCGAGCTATGGATCATTCTCTTGGTGCTTTACTAGCCCAGTAAAGCAACGAAGGCCATGAACAAACAATCTACTATCTGAGTAGGACCATGATTGGTACATGTAGAAGCATGAAAAATCAAAGCTGGTACAAGGCACAGAAGGGTGCTTTCTTCACCCACTCCTTCCTTACAATGGTCCCTAATATATGGCACAGGTTAGTGTCCTCACTACCAACCTAACATCATAAAGGCACAGGTAGTCAGATGTGCAGACCAGCCAAGGATGAAGACATTCTCAGGATAAAATTTAGAAAACACTCTTCTTATCAATTTGACTACAGAGGTTTATTACACAAACTTATCATAAGTACATAAGAATGATGTTTCCTGAATCTTATTTACAGGGATCGACTATAAGGTTTTTGTTGCATAAGTAAGAATAGAAATTCCTATGAATATAAAAGAAGGTTTGACTTCGACGGACAGCCTTCACAGTGTGATCGTCATGGACAGAAAGACCAAAAAAGAGATATACATCCTCTATCAATGTTTCCTCTCCACTGATTCACAGCATCATCAAAGCCAACCATCTTATCACCAAGAAAAACTAGAGCTCCAATATATACTGAAGCAGTGGAAGACCTAGAACCACAGCACGGTGAAGCCCCGCTGCTCCCAATGATCAGGGCAGAGCACGGCCGGCTATTCATCAGGTGAGAAACGAATCTCGAACCCGTGGCTTGGATTTCCCAGATCCCTCAGATGTCGCCCAGAGTTGAACTCCCTAAGGAGAACATTGTCACTACCACATTTCTAGTTTGAGGGTATTTTTGTCATTTTTGAATTATTTGAATTTAATATATATTATTTGGAATTTAATATGATTAATTAGAATGGTGTGATTTAAATATTATTTAATTAATTTCCATGTGGTTTATATTAGCCTAACCTAGATTGGACCTAATGTCACCCTCATTTTTCATATTTTCTTGTATTTCGTATTTATACTCGTATCTGGATTTTGGCATGTATTTTTATTTTTCTCAGCTTATGGAATTTCGGTATTTCTCGTATTTGGGTTTTTGGCTTGGCTCGGTTTTATTGGGGATGGTTCGGTTTGGTTCGGTTTTATGTGTTGGAACACCCTAGCCCTATGCTACACCCCCATCCCCACCGCAACTCCCCTCTTTATATCCCCACCTACCACTCTCTCTCCTCATAAACACCATTAATTTTCTTCTTCTTCTTCTTCTCCTTCCTCCACAACTCTCCTAACCCTAGGCAAGTGCATCTTGCCACTACATGAGAACCATCTTTTATTTGTCCATTTGCTAGATTAGGACATGGTGATCAACATTAGGTCTTGGTATTTTGTGATTTGAAGTCTCCATTGTTCTAGAGCTAGGTTTTTCCTATTTTTGGATTTTATATGGTTTGAGCTACTTTGGTTGGATTTTCTTGAGTTTTGATGTTTCCATGTGGAAGAGCATTCAATTTCACTCCAATTGGAACTTTGGGAATCCGGATTTGGAGTTCGGATGGCCAAGTTATGAATTTTGAAGCTTGGGTTCAGCCATGGTGTTCTTGCTGTTTGGAGAAGACAGTGAGCAGTGTGCAGAGCTATTTAGCTTACGCACCCTGAGCTACGTGCGCTCTTTAGTGCTGTGTACGTAGGCTTGAGTACGCTTTCTGTTGGAAACGTGTCTCCTTGAGTGTGCGTGACTTTTCACGTACACTGCTCCCTTGAGCGTGCGTGATTTTCACGTACACTTCTCCCTTGAGCGTGCGTGATTTTCACGTACACTACTCCCTTGAGCGTGCGTGACTTTCACGTACACTGCTCCCTTGAGCGTGCGTGTGCGTGATTTTTACGTACACTGCTCCCTTGAGCGTGCGTGACTTTCACGTACACTGCTCCCTTGAGCGTGCGTGATTTTCACGTACACTGCTCCCTCAGCGTACGTGACTTTTCACCTACGCTGCTCCCTGTAGCATGCGTGACTTTCACACACTGCTCCCTTGAGCGTGCGTGACTTTCACGTACAATGCTCCTGTAGCGTGCGTGACTTTTACCTATGCTGCTCTCTCAGCGTGCGTGACCTTTCGTACGCTGCTTCCCTGACCCCCTTGCTTAACCCATTAGCTCTTGGAGTTTTGGTCTTATTTCTTTGAGCTTGGCTTTTTTATTGTCCTGTATATTGATATTTTATTAGATATTTTACGTCCATTTTATATCCTTACGCCTTTTGTCATGAATTTGATTTTACTTAATATATTTGGAATGACTATTGTACATGGCTTGGTATGGCAAGGAACTTGCCTAACACGACAGTGACCCGTAGTGGTGCACTCCTGACATGACCAACCTGACATGATAGTGGCCCGTCGTGGCGCACTCCTGACAAGTACCCTGACAGGATTTATCTTAATAAATTAACTTGACTTGCCTTGACACCGTGGGTAGTTCTTTCTTGCTTGCTTGTTAAATCCACTTGTCCTGTCTTGCATCATGTCTAGGATGGGACTCCTGAGTACCACGGTCAGGAGCCCCTTCTAAAATGGATTAAGGTTAATAACTAGAATAACACAGTAGTCATGAAGAGATGACACAGCTACAGGCAATCCCGTTACCTGGGCGCTCTTGGGATCTGTAGCCTGCCGTCGAGTAGGGCACATTTCCAGCGCACCGTCGAGTGTTGCACTCTCTAATTCACCTAAGGGTACATTTGTCTCCTGGGCGATGTACCCACCTGAATTCAACCCTAATCTTTCGTCCTGGGTAGCCTGGATGGTCTGCAGGGCTTGTGGCTGTGGAACAATCTTACTGCATCTTGTTAGTAATTAGGCCGGTGATAACCCTAGTTAGTTAAAGTAGTAAGCCGTAGTATCTGCTTGGCCGTGATTGATTGAATGAGGTATAACCAGTCTAGCCATGTCTTGATCCAGTACAAGCTTGCTTCCTGTCTTGATTACTTACATTATTATCTTGCCGATAAATGGTGGGAAACCAAGTTCTGTTCAGACGAAGGGTTACAACCCTGGTCCTTGTTTGGTATACGGGTTGTATCCTGGCTATCGGAATAGTTCCATGGTTATCTCGTCGTATATCACCCTGCCATGTTTTCGTAAGTTTTACTTTTAATATTAGATTTTCTTGTGCTGATTGCTGGCTTTTGTTTTTATTTCGTGGCCCCCTTATGGCACTTGCTCTTTCTGGGGTTGACCCAGCTGGTTTTGTGTGGCCAGATTTCGGAGTAGCTCCCGAGGATCTACCAAGCTTCCAGCCCAATGGTGGCGACTAGAAGGAACCCGGGCTACGAGTGGGTTTTCTATTTTGTTTCGCTCACTCTATTGTAAATTTATTCTTTTGAGGCGTTTAGCCGACGAGCACCTGTTAGCTCGATGCACTTTTACTTACTGTCGGCCTACGGGCTGTAAACATGATTAACAAATCCTAGGGTTGATCATGTATGACTTAAACTCTTGCTAGTCCTAACATTTTGTACGACTAGCTTCATGATCAGCTGATATGTAATATTTGGGATGCCTTTTATTGTATATTTAATGATCATATATCTTGTAATTAATACTTGCTTGAGATTGAGACAATAGGCTTGGCCTTAAGAGACTGATGGCTTGTAGTAAACCCTCATATCTAGACAGCCGTGACCGTATAGTTGAAATGTATTCTATTTCAATATACGTAGCTGGCTATGTCTGTCCCTGCTCTCCATTATTCTGGTTCTGGGGCGTGACATGGTTTAAGTGATGGCCCATACAGGTCTTGTCAATCAAGAAATGTGAGGGTTTACCGAATAGATGTCTCAATCAGTATTCGCCCTTGATCTCCGCCCGTATTTTCAAATCCCTAAAATTCTTGACCTGATTACATGCTTGTATCGTTGATCTGTCCTGGTCCTTCCTTATTGTTTCCCTGTGTCATTTTCCTCAGCGGCACTGTACCTGACCCTGCCGATCAGCAAGGAAGAGCACCTCCCGTGGACCAGCAGCAACCTGGAGATCAAGCCCAGCATTCCGGGGTAGCCTCCAGATTGATACCTACTAGTGGAGAGTCGCTAGTTCGGCCCGTCCAGCCCGCACAGCCAGATGATGGTACCTTAGTAGGCCTCATCAGAACCTTGATAGCTTCCCAGGATCGTCGAAGCGACGCCCTGCACCAGACAGTTCAAGATGTTTTGACCCGAGGCGGTCATCCAGGAAACCAGGCGGCGAACAGTTTCAAGCGCTTGAACCCTCCTTTCTTCGACGGCACCGAGGATGCGATTGCCGCGGATGCATGGCTTCAGGATACCGAGGTGGTTCTGGAAGCAGCTAGAACACCCGAGAATGAGAAGGTGGCGGTGGTACGCCTGCAGTTGTTGGACCTAGCTCGCAGTTGGTGGGCAGCGCAGGCCGTTGGATTAGCAGCCCCCATTGCTTGGGCAGTATTCTGGGAGAGATTCCAGACCAAGTATTTTGATGCTGTAGCTCGGTACGATCTACAGACGAGGTTCACAAATCTGAAGCAAGGAGGCAGGACGGTCGACGGATATGCGGTCGAGTTTTCCAGACTCAGTCGGTTTGCTCCCACTTTGGTGGCAACCGAGTATGATAGAGCCCAGCGATTCCAGCAGGGACTTCACTTGGAGATCTTGTTAGCAGTTGAGCAGTTTGAGCATCAGACTTTTGATGCAGTCTTGAGATCAGCCCGGAGGCATGAGTATACCTCCCAGAGGATTGTGGATAGGGTCGGAGGTCGGAAGAGATCTCACGGCCAGATGAATCAGTCTTCAGCACCGGCCCCGGCAGCCAGGGCTTTGACTATTGGAACTCCGAGGCGGGCAGCCTCAGCAACGTCGGTTCAGCATTCGACCCCGACGTACCCGCAGCAGCAGAAGCAGAAGCAGACTTCTGCTATGGGATGTTCTCATTGCGGGAAGCCAGGGCATGTGGTGGCAGATTGTCGCAGGGCGCAAGAATTGTGCCTGGCTTGTGGAGCAGCAGATCATAGGGTTGGGGCTTGCCCGAATAGGGGTGGTTCATCAGCATCCAACCCTTCTAGCTCTTCGGTGAGAGGACCGGCCCCAGTACCAGTTCAGCAGCAGCAGTATCAGTCTTCGAGGCCCTTGCCGCCTCAGTCTCAGGCATTCCAGCAACAGAGCCCCTAGCAGTATGCGCAAGCCCAGAGTCAGAGTAGGCAGTGAGGGTTTCAGCAGAGGGGACCAGCACCCCGAGGGCACGGTCAGGCTATGGTGATGACCGTGGAGGAAGAGTTGGCACCAGGTGAGGTAGTGGCAGGTACTATTCTCGTCAACTCCTTTCCAGCTTCAGCTTTATTTGATTCTGGTGCATCGTATTCTTTTATGTCTGTACGATTCGCGACACGGGTAGGATTGGAGCCCGAGTCATTATCAGTAAGGCTCAATATACTTACTGGTAACGGACTTATGGGAGTAGATAGAGTGTTTTCCTCGTGTCGGATCGTAGTTAGCGGTAGAGAATTCCCCGCTACGTTGATAGAGTTCCCGATGACCGATTATGATGTGGTCCTAGGGATGGATTGGTTGAGGAACCAGTATGCTAGAATAGACTGCCATATTGGCAGGGTTGTTTTTAGCATTCCAGGCGAGCCGGAGTTTTCTTTCTCTCGAGGTGAGGTTGAGCCTTCTCCTCCGATATTACGGATGGCAGTAGCAGCAGTTCAGTTGCCCAGGATAGTGGATGAGTTTTCAGATGTTTTCCCAGAAGAACTTCCAGGTATGCCTCCGGAGCGGGAGATCGAGTTCACTGTAGACTTGATTCCCGGGACAGCCCCAGTATCAGAGAGAGTCTATAGGATGGCGCCATCAGAGTTGGAGATATTGTACAAGATGATTGAAGAACTCAGAACCAAGGGATTCATTCGTGCTAGTGGATCGCCTTGGGGAGCCCCGATGCTTCTTGTGAAAAAGAAGGATGGTACGTCCAGGTTATGTGTTGATTATCGTACCTTGAACTCAGTGACAATCAAGAACAGATATCCTCTTCCGAGGATAGATGACTTGTTTGATCAACTCAAGGGGGCTTCAGTCTTCTCGAAGATTGATTTGCGCTCAGCTTATCATCAGATCAGAGTCAGAGAGCAGGATATCCCGAAGACAGCTTTTAGATCGAGATATGGGCATTGGGAGTTCCTCGTTATGCCTTTTGGAGCAACCAATGCGCCGGCCGTATTCATGGACCTCATGAATCGTATCTTCATGCCTTACTTGGATCAGTTTGTGATCGTGTTCTTCGATGACATCCTGGTCTACAGCAAAAGTGAGGCGGAGCATGAGCAGCATCTCCGTATGGTTCTTCAGATCCTCAGAGAGCACCAGTTATACGCCAAGTTCAGTAAATGCGAGTTCTGGCTCGATCGTATTTCGTACTTCGGTCACATCATTACCCGAGGAGGAGTGGAAGTGGATCCCCAGAAGATTATGGCTATCGAGTCATGGCCGGTACCCAGCTCAGTGGCAGAGGTTCGCAGCTTCCTTGGGTTGGCCGGCTACTACCGACGGTTTGTTTCAGATTTTGCAAGGATTTCAGCGCCGATGACCCAGTTGACCCGTAAGGATGTGCCGTTTATTTGGACAGCAGTGTGTCAGGAATCATTTGAGAAGTCGAAGCGAGGTTTGATAACGGCTCCCATTCTCACCCTTCCAGATGGGACCGGAGGATTCACAGTTTATTACGATGCTTCAGGCAGAGGATTGGGGTGTGTCTTGATGCAGCATGGGAAGGTAATATCTTATGCGTCACGACAACTACGTGATCATGAGAAGAATTACCCGACCCACGACTTGGTATTGGCGGCGGTAGTGTTTGCTTTGAAGTTGTGGAGACACGACTTGTACGGAGATAGAGTGGAGATCTTTACTGATCATAAGAGCCTGAAGTATGTTTTCACCCAGAAGGACCTTAATATGCGGCAGAGAAGATGGCTTGAGCTACTGGTGGACTATGATGTAGATTTGCAGTATCATCCCGGGAAGGCCAACGTTGTAGCAGATGCATTGAGCAGGAGAGCCGGAGTTTATCTCCTGACGGCACAACCAAAATTATTGGCAGATCTTCAGAAGATGGGCATTGAAGTGGTTCTTCCAACCAGCTTGGCATTGATGGCCAGTCTACAGGTTCAGTCTAGCATAGTTGAGAGAATCCGGGTGGCGCAGTCCACAGATTCCAAGATCCAGCAACTCAGAGCAGAGTATGAAGCAGGAAGAAGGCCAGAGTTATGTATTCATGAAGACGGTACACTTCGGCACGGCACTCGTCTTTGTGTACCCAGTGGAGATATCAGACAGGAAGTCATGGCAGAAGCCCACAGTTCACAATATTCTATTCATCCGGGTGGTACGAAGATGTACCGTGATATTCGTCAGCATTTTTGGTGGAATGGCATGAAGAGGGAGATAGCCCGGTTTGTCTCTCGGTGTTTGGTTTGCCAACAGGTTAAAGCTGAACATCAGAGGCCCGCTGGACTTCTTCAACCCTTACCGATTTCAGAATGGAAGTGGGAGCATGTGACCATGGATTTCGTGACTGGATTACCTAGATCCCCAGCTAGTAGAGATGCTATTTGGGTCATTATGGATAGGCTTACCAAGGTAGCGCACTTTCTCTCGTTTAGAGTTGGTCAGTCGACGGCTCAGCTAGCGGAGATGTACCTCAGGCAGATTGTCAGATTGCACGGAGTGCCAGTCAGTATCACCTCGGACCGAGATTCAAGATTTACATCACACTTTTGGCGCAGCTTGCAGAAGTGTTTGGGGACTCACCTTCAGTTCAGCTCAGCTTATCACCCGCAGAGGGATGGTCAATCAGAGCGCACAATCCAGACTCTTGAAGATATGTTGAGATCCTGTACCCTTGACTTCGATGGTTCATGGGAGAATCATCTGCACCTGGTGGAATTCTCGTACAACAACAGTTATCAGGCCAGTATCCAGATGGCACCCTTCGAGGCTCTTTACGGCAGGAAGTACAGATCCCCGCTAGCATGGGACGATGTCGGGGAGAGGCAGATGCTCGGACCCGAATTGATTTCCCAGGCGATTGAAGTGGTCAGGAAGGTCAGAGATCACCTTCGAGTTGCCCAGGACCGCCAGCGCCATTGGGCCGATGCTCATCGGCGTCCCTTAGAATTTGTTGTCGGCGACCATGTATTCCTTAGGATCTCGCCTAACCGCGGTGTCATTCGCTTCGGCGTACGGGAAAAGCTTAGTCCTAGGTATATAGGGCCGTTCGACATTCTGGAGCGAGTAGGAGATGTATCCTATCGTCTCGCTCTTCCACCGTCGCTAAGCGAGGTGCATGACGTATTCCATGTATCCCAATTACGACGGTACATCCCGGACCCGAGCCACATCCTAGATCATTCGGAATTGGTTGTTGGTACCAACCTTTCGTATGAGGAGAGGCCCGTGTCTATTTTGGACCGGAGGGAAAAGATACTCAAGAACAAGGCTATTAAATTAGTCCGTGTTGCTTGGGGTCATCACTCTCTAGGTGAGTCAACGTGGGAGCATGAGGACGACATCCGATCGCGATATCCCTACCTGTTTGACTCGTGAGGTATAATGCCTTTCTTATGCCTTGCATTTTCCCTTCCTTGCTTGCATTATATGATTGTATGATTGAACTGCTTAGTGTAACTTGCCTGTGCTTAGTATAGCTTGTCGTGGCAATCTCTAGCCCTCTGATTAAATTCCGAGGACGGAATTCTTTTAAGGTGGGTAGAGTTGTCACCCTCATTTTTCATATTTTCTTGTATTTCGTATTTATACTCGTATCTGGATTTTGGCATGTATTTTTATTTTTTTCAGCTTGTGGAATTTTGGTATTTCTCGTATTTGGGTTTTTGGCTTGGCTCGGTTTTATTGGGGATGGTTCGGTTTGGTTCGGTTTTATGTGTTGGAACACCCTAGCCCTATGCTACACCCTCATCCCCACCACAACTCCCCTCTTTATATCCCCACCTACCACTCTCTCTTCTCATAAACACCATTAATTTTCTTCTTCTTCTCCTTCTCCTTCCTCCACAACTCTCCTAACCCTAGGCAAGTGCATCCTGCCACTACATGAGAACCCTCTTTTATTTGTCCATTTGCTAGATTAGGACATGGTGATCAACATTAGGTCTTGGTATTTTGTGATTTGAAGTCTCCATTGTTCTAGATCTAGGTTTTTCCTATTTTTGGATTTTGTATGGTTTGAGCTACTTTGGTTGGATTTTCTTGAGTTTTGATGTTTCCATGTGGAAGAGCATTCAATTCCACTCCAATTGGAACTTTGGAAATCCGGATTTGGAGTTCGGATGGCCAAGTTATGAATTTTGAAGCTTGGGTTCAGCCATGGTGTTCTTGCTGTTTGAAGAAGACGGTGAGCAGTGTGCAGAGCTATTTAGCTTACGCACCCTGAGCTACGTGCGCTCTTTAGCGCTGCGTACGCAGGCTTGAGTACGCTACCTGTTGGAAGCGTGTCTCCTTGAGTGTGCGTGACTTTTCACGTACACTGCTCCCTTGAGCGTGCGTGATTTTCACGTACACTGCTCCCTTGAGCGTGCGTGATTTTCACGTACACTGCTCCCTTGAGCGTGCGTGACTTTCATGTACACTGCTCCCTTGAGCGTGCGTGATTTTCACGTACACTGCTCCCTTGAGCGTGCGTGATTTTCACGTACACTGCTTCCTTGAGCGTACGTGACTTTCACGTACACTGCTCCCTTGAGCGTGCGTGATTTTCACGTACACTGCTCCCTCAGCGTATGTGACTTTTCACCTACGCTGCTCCCTGTAGCGTGCATGACTTTCACACACTGCTCCCTTGAGCGTGCGTGACTTTCACGTACAATGCTCCTGTAGCGTGCGTGACTTTCACCTATGCTGCTCTCTCAGCGTGCGTGACCTTTCGTACGCTGCTTCCCTGACCCCCTTGCTTAACCCATTAGCTCTTGGAGTTTTGGTCTTATTTCTTTAAGCTTGGCTTTTCTATTGTCCTGTATATTGATATTTTATTAGATATTTTACGTCCATTTTATATCCTTACGCCTTTTGTCATGAACTTGATTTTACTTAATATGTTTGGAATGACTATTGTACATGGCTTGGTATGGCAAGAAACTTGCCTAACACGACAGTGACCCGTAGTGGTGCACTCCTGACATGACCAACCTGACATGATAGTGGCCCGTCGTGGCACACTCCTGACAAGTACCCTGACAGGATTTATCTTGATAAATTAACTTGACTTGCCTTGACACCGTGGGTAGTTCTTTCTTGCTTGCTTGTTAAATCCACTTGTCCTGTCTTGCATCATGTTTAGGATGGGACTCCTGAGTACCACGGTCAGGAGCCCCTACTAAAATGGATTAAGGTTAATAACTAGAATAACACAGTAGTCATGAAGAGATGACACAGCTACAGGCAATCCCGTTACCTGGGCGCTCTTGGGATCTGTAGCCTGCCGTCGAGTAGGGCACATTTCCAGCGCACCGTCGAGTGTTGCACTCTCTAAGTCACCTAAGGGTACATTTGTCTCCTGGGGATGTACCCATCTGAATTCAACCCTAATCTTTCGTCCTGGGTAGCCTGGATGGTCTGCAGGGCTTGTGGCTGTAGAACAATCTCACTGCATCTTGTTAGTAATTAGGCCTGTGATAACCCTAGTTAGTTAAAGTAGTAAGCCGTAGTATCTGCTTGGCCGTGATTGATTGAATGAGGTATAACCAGTCTAGCCATGTCTTGATCCAGTACAAGCTTGCTTCCTGTCTTGATTACTTACATTATTATCTTGCCGATAAATAGTGGGAAACCAAGTTCTGTTCAGACGAAGGGTTACAACCCCGGTCCTTGTTTGGTTTACGGGTTGTAACCTGGCTATCGGAATAGTTCCATGGTTATCTCGTCGTATATCACCCTGCCATGTTTTCGTAAGTTTTACTTTTAATATTAGATTTTCTTGTGCTGATTGCTGGCTTTTGTTCTTATTTCGTGGCCCCCTTGTGGCACTTGCTCTTTCTGGGGTTGACCCAGCTGGTTTTGTGTGGCCAGATTTCGGAGCAGCTCCCGAGGATCTACCAAGCTTCCAGTCCAATGGTGGCGACTAGAAGAAACCCGGGCTACGAGTGGGTTTTCTATTTTGTTTCGCTCACTCTATTGTAAATTTATTCTTTTGAGGCGTTTAGCCGACGAGCACCTGTTAGCTCGATGCACTTTTACTTACTGTCTGCCTACGGGCCGTAAACATGATTAACAAATCCTAGGGTTGATCATGTATGACTTAAACTCTTGCTAGTCCTAACATTTTGTACGACTAGCTTCATGATCAGCTGATATATAATATTTGGGACGCCTTTTATTGTATATTTACTGATCATACATCTTGTAATTATTACTTGCTTGAGATTGAGACAATAGGCTTGGCCTTAAGAGACTGATGGCTTGTAGTAAACCCTCATATCTAGACAGCCGTGACCGTATAGTTGAAATGTATTCTATTTTAATATACGTAGCTGGCTATGTCTGCCCCTGCTCTCCAGTATTCTGGTTCTGGGGCGTGACACCTAATCTAGATTAGTCATAGCTAGTCTAGTTAGCCACAATGAGTCTTAGTTAGTATTGGTTAAATGGGTTTAAGTCTTGATTAGTTAGAGCTAACTAGGTTGCAACTTAGACTAGTGTGAAACCTAGATTCTAGACCCTTGATTTGACTAGATGATAGGAGAGCCCTTCATTTATTTTCCCAAAATCCTAACCCAAGATTTATGGGTCGGCCACTAGGGACACCCCCACCCTATTTAATGTCTCCCAAAAATACTTGTCTCTTTTGTTCATTCCTCCATTTTTTCAAGAGCAAGGTTTGTTCTTCTTTCAACTTTTCTATTTTGATCAATACTCATCTATTTTCATTCAAACTTCTTGTATTGTAATCTAATTTCTGTTCTCCTACTGTTGGTGGAGGTTAACTCCAGTTTTGGTATCCATTGGAGCTTTGAGTAGCTAGAGGGAATCTCCATTGTTGAGCTGTCTTGAGGAAGAGCACCACATAGGTAACTTCATATTCTACCATTATATTTTTGATTTCTTAGCATGGTTGCATAGTACTAGGTGTCCTCTAACTGTAGGAATAGGTTTCGTGCGGTTTCGTATCCTTTACGTGTTCGTATCGGACACGTAACATTCTAGGTTCATTAGTGTTCGACGAAATGCCACAGTGGGTATTTCGACCCTGTTTTAGAAATGTTTTTGAATAGAAAATTAGGTTTTTATGTGGCTTATTGATTTTCCATTGACTGAGCTGGATTCGAGTCTACTTCGTGTCGAGTTGGACTAGTGCACACGCGCGCACGCGCAGCGTGCAGTGTTCCCCTGCTACCAGTGTGTTCGTGCTCAGTGCACAGGACACTTGGTCGCGTGTGCTTGGACACACAGGATGGGGCAATGTCTGTCATGACATCCCCAAGGCCTCGTATCCTAATATTTTGTGTCAGGTGAGATATTCGATCCACACTGGACACGGGTTCACATAGCCTAGTGTGTGGTTTGGTGTCTTGTGTTCGTGTATTGTTTGGACACTCCTGTGTCCTGATTTTGGACACCATTTGGTTAGTTTGACACATTCTAATAACCACTAATGATTACCAATCTAATGTTCATCAATGAATTGTGAATTTGAATGTGGATTGGAAATTTCCAGTCGACTAAAACGCTAGAGTATCAGTGAACACTATTTTTTTAATTCCTGTTGTTTAATGATTTAAACTGTGTTTAGTTATGATTTAATTATTAATTTAATATCCTGGACATGGTCAATGATTTCTATTAGTTAGGTTTACACATTGATAGGTTTTGCATTACTGAAATATGAAATTAATATTGAGTGGCTTTCGAAATTAATGTATCGACTGATACTCAAGGTGTCAGTGAACTAATCACTGTTCATTGTTTCCTTCACTAATTTTTTTCCTGTTAATGCCATGTATTAGTTATGTTTTAATTACCTGAACACTAGACATCATGCTAGGATGCAATTCTCAGTTTTTGGTTGATTATCATGATCGAATGCACATGGAAGTAATGAAATCATGAATTGGTTTTCCCATTTTATTCCTTGGTTTTAAACCTGAATTTGTTCCTTAAATTCTGAACCTGAGATGATTTCCTGAGTTGGGATTTACTACTTATTTCTTCCTCAAACTGCTAAGTCATTTTGGTATGGTTAAGCTGTCTAACACTACCAAAATTTATCGATTTAGCGACGGCCATATCCGTCGCCAATCCGACGATAATTACAATTAGCGACCGATTACTGACGGATTTTGGCCAAAAAAATCCGTCGGCAATCAGCTCGTCGCTAATAACGTTCCATCGCTACGTAGTCGTCATGCGACGGAATAGCGACGTTTTATCGACTTAACAATACAAAGCAGTAGCGACGACGTTCCGACAGACTACCGTCCTTTTCATGTATTAAGTACTGAAATGTGTAGACAATAGCGACGTAAAGTTCCGTCGGTAACCCGTCGTAATAGCGTATAAGAGTGTATCATGCCATCGCTAATCCGTCGACGCCTTCGATAACAAAGGACGGATTAGCGACGGTTTTCTGACGGAATATCCGTCGATCAGCTTCTGGAAATTCATGTCATTTCCAGCAACATGGCGACGGATACGTCGTCGCTAGTCCGTCGATATATATCGACGAAATACGGACGGATAATCCGTCGATCTTGTTCTGGAAATTCTTGGTATTTCCAGAATAAGGGCGACGGACAGGTCGTCGCTATTCCGTCGAACAATATACCATGCCGACGGATAATCCGTCGACCGTCCGTCGCTAACTGGAAACATTTTCAAATCTCCAGTTAGCGACGGAATAGCCGTCGAAAAGTAGTCGGAAACTGGTAGTAACCGTCGCCAAACGGTCACAAGTCCGTCGCTAACTGACAATATTTAAAAAAAAAAATTCAGCGCTTTCCCTGTTCGCAAAAATTTGCATAAACCAAACCAATATATAATGCACACCAATTATCCAACAATCACATAGACAAAATATATTATGCACACTAATTATCCAAGAATCACATAGACCAAATATGCACATACGAATTTAATGCACACCAATTATCCAAGAATCATATAGACCAAACCAAATTAATATAAAATAGACATCAATTATCCGGAAGAGTAACCTAATATCCATCGTTATAATCCGATCATAGCACAAATATTCCAAATTTTTCACAAATATTCCAAAACACATAGGAAAGAGTTGGCCAGTTACAGTAACCTAATATCCATCGTTAGAATTCGATCATAGCACAAATATTCCAAAATTTTCACAAATATTCTAAAACACATAGGAAAATCGACTTTGGCCTCAACAAAGACCACAAGTCAGACGATGAATCCTCACAGCCAGGGATGATAGTTGCGTTGAGCCATGTACCATTCTATCAGCCACTTTGCATACGAAGGCTCAATCTGGTTGAGATCTTCTGTAGGGAGAGGAGGGTCGGTCCCGATGCTACTACTCTCTGACGGTGGCTCCTCCTTAGCTTCAAGCTTGGGAGCAATCTCTTCCCTGATGGTCATCGATTCTTCCTTGACCTCGACCTTTGGTAACACCTTCTCCTTAACAGTCATCGGCTCTTGTTTGACGACGGAGACTTCCTCCATGTCTACCTACAAGGGTTTCTTGCCTCGACCCCTTCCTTGACTAGTAGCACCACCTCGACGAGTCCTAGGAGCCATCTTTTTGACAACATAAATTTTCATATAGGGTAAAGAAATTTACCCAAGTTATAAAAGTTATGACGTTGGTTTTTTGCGTTCATCATCATTAGAGGGAGCAGCACTGGAAAAGTTGTGACGTTGGTAGCATGAAAGAGTAAAAATCTGTATCACAAGACTAACAGAATTACTATGTAATCATGTACTTACCAATAACCGGATGTAACTGGAGTCGTTGGGCCTATCGTGCAGTAATTTATGGATCCACTGGTATAGGCCAGATGTACTTAGTATCTAGTGTATCTGATTAGTATCGGTCTATCGGTTTGGTATAGGACGTATCATATTGGTATTGGCCTTAACAAATTGGTATCGTCCTATATCCGATATGTACATGTATCGGGCGAATAGCTAGGATTCATATTGGCCTTATAGATTTGGTATCGGTCATATCCGATAGGTATCGGCCGTGCTGGATTAGTATAGACTATTTCGGATTAGTATCGTGGAAGGTTTAGTAACAACAGTACTTGGATTTCTCTCTTCTCGAGCTAGAATACCATTGCAAGAGAATCACCAGATCGTGATTGGCCAGTTACAGTAACATACATACTTTCTTTTCCATCAGGAAAAGCGAGATTGAAAAAGAACTATGTATGTTCTGTAACTGGCCATCTACGCTCTCGTGACTCTCTTGCAATGGTAATCTAGCTCTACGAAATTGACGCTAGGATGCGTTGACATGCTCTACGAAAGCGTCCAGAATCTTGACACTAAGTATCTGGAGACCGAAGCTTGCAAGAAGATGCTGCTCGAGCCTAGAAGTGAAGCAGAAAGGCTACGTGAGGGTTTAAAACTCAATGTCGATGATTTAAAACCTCGATAAATTTACGGGTGCCCCACATTTGAGTGCTACACCAAGACTCACCGTCTGTATAGTTCGGTTATTGGCGCTCGATGTCCCTGTGGTAAGGCAATGGATGAGGATATTACGTGGGAGGGGGTTGCAGATGGAGGCAACAAGGATGGCGTGTTTGTGAAAGGAGGGAAAAGATACATAATCACAAACGATTTGCATGTAAGGCCATTCTATTCCATGGAGTCTGCGTTGTCTATTTTTCGAAAGCATGGGATCATAGAATCGAAGACAGTTGAGACCAAGACTGTAAACATTGGCCGTGATGAGGTTAGTAATTTATTTAACCTAATGTAGTAATCTTGTAATTTAAAGAAGAACATGCAAGTAGCCTTATAGTTTCTGCCTCGCTCGTCGAATGGCTCAATTGCCAAGTATCGGAACGAATGGCTCAGAACACAACCCAAGATTCATTCTAGCATACATTAGTGAGTTCATCTTGATTCTGTTACGTCCTTCAGATACTAGATACGATAAGAACATAGATAATTCACACTAATGTATGCTATAATGAATCTTGGCGCGTGTTCTGAGCCATCCGTTCTGATCAAGCATCTTTATTCTCCTCTCCTACACCATGGCTCTGAACCCATCTGCTCCTCCCTACTTCCCTTCTTTTTATTTGACTCTCTCAGCCACATATGACATCCAGCTCAAGTGTAGAGTCGGGGGATAAGAAGTGGACAGGAAGAGGAGGGAGAAGCAGCACAGCCGGCGGCAAGACCCGGAGGAAGTATATAGGTTTTCTTCAATAGACGTAGGAGAACTATAAGGATATATCTTTTCACAATATATCACCTTGTCAAAGACCCTTAATGTGACAACCATGTTACCGCGGTGTCGGAAGACTAACATGTCATAATTTTCTAAGCCGTGTGTTTTGACATAATCCTCCAAACTCTTTTATGCTATGTAATAATGTAAGATTACTACATAGGAGGAAAGAGTTGGGAAGATTATGTCAAAATAAACGGCTTAAAAGATTATGTCAAAACAAAAGGTAACATGATATTCATATGAAGGGTCTTTGACAAGATGACATGTTGTGAAAAGATATATCCTTATAGTTCTCCTACGGCTGTTGAAGAAAACCTCTGTACTTCCTCCGGGTCATGCCGCCGGCTGTGCTGCTTCCTCCTCCTCTTCCTCCCACTTCTTCTCCCCCGACTCTACACTTGAGCTGGATATCATATGTGGCTGAGAGAGTCAAATAAAAAGAAGGGAAGTAGGGAGGAGCAGATGGGTTCAGAGCCATGGTGGAGGAGAGGAGAAGGAAGATGCTTGATCAGAACGGATGGCTCAGAACACAAGCCAAGATTCATTCTAGCATACGTTAGTATGAATCATCTATGTTCTGTACATATGGTGTAGTATATGTTCTTATCGTATCTAGTATCTGAAGAACGTAACAGAATCAAGATGAACTCACTAATGTAATACTAAGACATGATCTACTACTATATAAGATATAGTGATAGGTTGTCGTATCATCATTGCCGCGGGATGAGGGTCGGAGGACAGTCAACTTTATCTGCGGCTACATAGTTTCAGCATCGCCAGTCGAATGGCTGCAGGGACTATGTTCTGATCACCATGTCGTACCGTAGATTAATGCAAATAGAGCTAGAAATATCTGTCGCTAACCGGTCACTAGTCCGTCGGTAACTGAGAATTTTTTTGAAAAAAATTACAGCGCTTTCCCTGTTCACAAAAATATGCATAAACCAAACCAATATATAATGTACACCAATTATCCAACAATCACATAGACCAAATATGCACATACGAATTTAATGCACACCAATTATCCAAGAATCATATAGACCAAACCAAATTAATATAAAATAGACATCAATTATCCTGAAGAGTAACCTAATATCCGTAGTTATAATTCGATTTATCTTCAAGTGTGAGAACGAATGGCTCAGAACACAACCCAAGATTCATTCTAGCATATATTAGTGTGAATCATCTATGTTTTGTACATATGGTGTAGTATATGTTCTTATCGTATCTAGTATCTGAAGAATGTAACAGAATCAAGATGAACTCACATAATGTAATACTAAGACATCATCTACTATACTATAAGATATAGTGATAGGTTGTCGTATCATCATTGCCGAGGGATGAGGGTCGGAGGATAGTCAACTTTATCTACGGCTACATAGTTTCTGCCTCGCCATTCGAATGGCTGCAGGCACTATGTCCTGATCACCATGTCGTACCGTAGATTAATGCAAATGGAGCTGGAGCCAAAATATAGACACCAAAATACAGAATCAAATTCCTGGGACGGATGGCTCAGAACACAACCCAACCGGAGAGGATACTCTGAGAGATCCATCTGAGTAGGACGTATACTATGAGAGGTCACCTTTACAAGAATGATATCAGTAGTGGGATTGAGTGCTGGAGGGGATATTATCAGAGTATACGTCCTACTCAGATGGGTCTCTCACCGTTACTATTTTTTTCTGACAGTATGGTGGATGTGCTCCGTCAACAGATTCTTGCTCCGAGCAAAAACATTGTCCCGGAGCTCAAGCGGACATCCTTGGTGTAGAGCTCGAGTGAGAGGTTCCTGACAGCATGGTGGTCTCCTTTGTCAAAGTTTTCGTGCTCGTCCCACAACCATTGTGGGACGAGCATGGAAACTTTGACAAAGGAGACCACCATGCTGTCAGGAACCTCGAGCATGGAAACTTTGACAAAGGAGACCACCATGCTGTCAGGAACCTCTCACTCGAGCTATACACGAAGGATGTCCACTTGAGCTCCGGGGCAAAGTTTTGGCTCGGAGCAAGAATCTGTTGACGGAGCACATCCACCTTGCTGTCAGAAAAAAATAGTAATGGTGAGAGACCCATCTGAGTAGGACGTATACTCTGATAATATCCCCTCCAACACTCAATCCCACTACTGATATCATTCTTGTAAAGGTGATCTCTCAGAGTATACGTCATACTCAGATGGATCTCTCAGAGTATTCTCTCTTGTTGGTTGTCATATCATCATTGCTGAGGGATGAGGGTCGGAGGACAGTCAACTTTATCTACGGATACATAGTTTCTGCCTCGTCGGTCGAACGGCTGCAGGGACTATGTCCTGATCACCATGTCGTAGTCCAATACAATCCAGAGATTGACACAGTTCTAATTCATATATGTAGTCCAATACAAATAGTCTAATCCAAAAACAATCCAATACAAATAGTCCAATACAAATAAGTACTAATAGCTAATGAGAACCACGCTGCTCACGCAAACGCTCAGTGATACGTTCACGCAACCACCTCGAAAAAGCAAAATTTTTGGCGCGAGGAGGGATGTCGTCCCTTGCAAGGACTGCATGAAGAGAACTCTCGGTCTCACTAGCTACCGGTGCTTGATGAATAGAACTCCCGGTCTCACTAGCAACCGATGCCACTTCCTCCTCAACTGTAGGAGCCACCTCAGCATTCACTGTTTTCTTCAAACGACGTGCCGCTCCTCGGGTCATGGGTGCCATCTGGTAGGATCGATAGTCACAAATAATATAATTGTAACATAAGCAAGCTAACTGAAGGAACCATCATGTAATTTGAGTACATTTTCGAAAGCCGATAAAGTATGAAAAATTTGATTTTTTGCCAAGTGTGAGAACGGATGGCTCATAACACAACCCAAGATTCATTCAAACATACATTAGTGTGAATCATCTATGTTCTGTACATATGGTGTAGTATATGTTCTTATCGTATCTAGGATCTGAAGGACGTAACAGAATCAAGATGAACTCACTAATGTCATACTAAGACATCATCTACTACTATATAAGATATAGTGATAGGTTGTCGTATCATCATTGCCGAGGGATGAGGGTCGGAGGACAGTCAACTTTATCTACGGCTACATAGTTTCTGCCTCGCCAGTCGAATGGCTGCAGGGACTATGTCCTGATCACCATGTCGTACCATAGATTAATGCAAATAGAGCTAGAACTGCTGCCAAAATACAGTACTACTTCACCAAGTCGTACCATTTTACTCTCTCTCTCTCCTCCCCTCCGGCGCTCTCACTCTCTCCGGCGCTCTCACACTACTAATTCCTATGTGTTTTAAGTGTGAGAACGGATGGCTCAGAATATAACCCAAGATTCATTCTAGCATACATTAGTGTGAATCATCTATATTCTGTATACATATCGTGTAGTATATGTTCTTATCGTATCTAGTATCCGAAGGACGTAACAGAATCAAGATGAACTCACTAATGCAATACTAAAACATCATCTACTACTATATAAGATATAGTGATAGGTTGTCGTATCATCATTGCCGAGGGATGAGGGTCGGAGGACAGGCAACTTTATCTACGGCTACATAGTTTCTGCCTCTCCAGTCGAATGGCTGCAGGGACTACGTCCTGATCACCATGTCGTACCGTAGATTAATACAATTAATGGAGCTGGAAATATCCGTCGCTAACCGGTAACTAGTCCGTCGCTAACTGAGATTGTCACATACACGTATATATATCACAGCTAGATGTATAGATATATACATCTATACAGAATCACACAACTGATAGAACTCGCACTGTCCTTGAGACAGTGAACATATACACCATGAATCCAAACCCCATATTCACATTTACTAATCCAAACACCACCAAACTAATGGAACACCAAATATGGATAACACATTATTTAGCCAGTATATAAACTCAGATGAATTTGAGAAGCAAAGCCACCCGCCGCCGCCGACCAAAGCCCGCCGCCCCAAGCCCGCCGCCCAGTAGTTCGGTTGCATATATATATGAAGAGTGCTTATGGGTGTGCGTCGGTTGCAAATAGCCATGACGCACCCGCCCCAAGCCAGCCGCCCAGCCCTCGACGCCACCGACCCAAGCCAGCCGCCCAGCCCCCGACCCAAGCCAGCCGCCCAGCCCCCGACGTCCCAGCCCCAAGCCCGCCTCCCAGACCCCGACGCCCCCGCCCCAAGCCTACCGCCCAGCCCCCGACCCAAGCCAGCCGCCCAGCCCCCGACGCCCCCGCCCCAAGCCAGCCGCCCAGCCCATGACGCGGCCGCCTCAAGCCCACCGCCCAGCCCCCGACCCAAGCCAGCCGCCCAGCCCCCGACGCCCCCGCCCCAAGCCAGCCGTCCAGCCCCCGACCCAAGCCAGCCGCCCATCCCCCGACGCCCCAACCCCAAGCCCGCCTCCCAGACCCCGATGCCTCCGCCCCAAGCCCAACGCCCAGACCCCGACCCAAGCCAGCCGCCCAGCCCACGACGCCCCCGCCCAGCCCCCGACGCCCCAACCCCAAGCCCGCCTCCCAGACCCCGACGCCCCCGCCCAGTCCACCGCCCAGACCCCGACCCAAGCCAGCCGCCCAGCCCCCGATGCCCCATCCCCAAGCCCCCGCCCAGCCCCCGATGCTCCCACCCCAAGCCCACCGCCCAGCCCCCGACCCAAGCCAGCCGCCTAGTCCCGGACGGCCCAGCCCCAAGCGCGCCGCCCAACCCCTATACGACACCGCGAGAGAGAGAGAGAGAGAGATCGAGAGAGAGAGAGAGAGGTGGTTACCTTCAGGAGAGAGAGGAGAGGACGCCGACGCCGACGCCGATTACCGAAGCCGACACCGACGAGAGAGAGAGAGAGAGAGGAGAGTAAATTTGGAGGCAATGCGAAAAGTTCTCCCCGCCGTTTCATTTAAAGTCTGGTACGTATATATAGCGACGGACTAGCGACGGACAAAAACCCGTCGTCGAACAGTCGCCTTGATACATGCCGACTGAATATCCGTCGCTAAGTCGTCGAAGATATGTTCCGCCAATTTTCTACACAATTCCCGCCAAATAATCGACTGCGTAGCGACGACTGTAAATCCGTCGCTATAACTCCGACAGTCTAGCGACGGATTTGCGACCTTTCCTCCCCCTAAAATTAAAATAAAAATGGCAAAGGCGTGTGGTCGGTAATCAGTCGGCGAGCGGCCACGAAGCCGTCGCTAATACCGACGGAAAAATTTTGTCGCTAAATATCCGTCGCTAATTCAGTGTATTTTGGTAGTGTAAATGTTTGGATTTACATTTGTTTTCAACTGATTAAGTTGGTTAAAACCTGAGAACTCATACTGTCAATTCCTGAGAACATATTACCTGTCAGTATTTTTACAATGTTGTTAAAATCCTGAGCATATTGTTCCAGTCTATAGGATGTTCCCTAGTGGACACTGTCATTTAACCTGCATATTGTAGAAGCATGGAAAAGAACAAAAAGAAGCCCATGCGGCTCAAAACAGAAGAAGCCCATGCGGCTCAAAACAGAAGGAGCCTCATGTGGCTCAGGAATCTATCGGAGCCTCATGCGGTTCAGAAATTCTCCAATAGCCTTATGCGGCTCAGGAAAGAATCACGTGGTCTTATGCAGCATGCTTTTTACAACTGGCCATAAAGTGACTGCTCCCATTAAATGCTCTGACGTAAAGTGAAGACTCTGACATTAAAGACTGAAATGATGATGAACTCTGATATGACGGCACGTTCTTCGGGAAATGAAGAAAATCTCCTATACAGCTGGCACGATCCACCAACTCCAAAGCACCCTATGCGGCTGCCATCTCTCCATGCGGTTGATGCTCTCATGCGGCTCGGATCGTGGAGACCATCATCATGCGGCCCAAATGTCACGACCCGCACCCTAGAGTAAGGGCACGAGACGTGGGTACATCCAGCCTACGCCGCAGTATCGACGGTAGAACGCTGTCCTAGGTCGACAATCATCTAGCAATATATCTATAAACAGTTTATACTCCCCGAATGGGGGTGACATAGCAGTAATAACTCAATCACAACTAAGGAAGAGATAGCACGATATGAAATAGAACTCAAGGAAATAAATAGATGAAAAGTAGTCTAAGATAATCCCAGTAATATCCAGAAGTACATGGTCTCAGATACAGAATGAAAGAATATATACAACTCAGAACTCAGAATAAAGTCTAGCTAAAACATGACTCAAGACTACATAAAATAAGATAAGCCTAACTAAACTAGTCTAGGCAACGGGGGTGATGTCCTCAGCTAGAGCTGGGTCCTCCTGAGGGTCCAGCTCGCAAGTGTCATCTAAGGCTGCCCCGTAGAAAGTGTCCAGGCAGGCCTCCTCCTCGTCTTCTATAATATTTTCAACAGGTCCAGTTAGGACAGGAGCGAGCACAGTACATCTCAACAATTCATAGCAAGTTAGAAATATAATCATGCAGTAAAGTAAGATACAAGTACTGAAAGAAATGCTGTATATAAACAGAGAGAGAACTGTAATAGAAATATCTACTATAAATAGAGGCTAACAGTGGCTAGTGAGTCAGAGTACAATATAGACATGTAAATGGCATAGAAGATTCTGATAAGACACTATGGAAGAGATTCTGATAAGATACTACTTGGGTATTATTCACATGTCTACTTCTACTCCCTCGTACCCCCAATCAGTACACAAGGATCCAACCAAGTTATGTTATGATTCCACGCTAAGCCCCCGAAGGGTGATACATGGATGTCCCAAAAATGGGGATTCTAGGAGATTCTAGGATACCCAGTAAATGGGATAAGAGATTCTAGGAGACTCTGTGATAATAAGGGTATATGTCACAAGTGATCAAAGAACCTGTGAAGCATAGTGATACGTCATGTAAGTGAAACGCACAGAACATGTAGTACCCGATGCTCCCTAAGGATAACATCTCAAGAAGGGATCCGTATAGTACCAGTCCGTGTGACCAAAGTGACAGTAACAAGTAAAGTAATTTAATGTAGAAAATAATTCTAAGCAGGATATGAAATGATCAGAGAATGTACTCGCCTGGTATCTGAGTGTCCAATATGAAAGTACTGTCCGAGGAGTGGTGTCTGGCTCCTAATCAGAACAGCACAAGTCACAACAAGTCCAGAATAGTATAATGAAGTCCTACTATGCATTCTACATGATTCTAGGCAAATCTAGGCCAAAGTCAACTCTTGGTCAACTCTGGTCAACCCTAGAAGTCAAACTAGGTCAAACTAGCATATACTAGTCTAGCAAGTCAAACCTATATCTAAAACCTATCACTCTTGATATATATGTTGCAAATCTAACCATACACACCTATATATGTAATACACATATATAGTTCACACAAATTATATGTACATGATGCTTATGTGTATAAACCAATACAACCAATACAACCTATACATCCAAGTAGGTACCCATACTAGATACCCAAAAAGATACACAACCCTAATATATAGATATATATATATATGCACATATTATATTATATGAATACATTACATATTATAATACATTATATAGTATGTATAAGGAAGATAGAGAGTTAGAGGGGAAGAGTGACAAGTGTCACATGTGTGTACAACATAGTGTAGGGTGTCAATATGAACATGGCTAGTGAGGAGTGAACAGTGTGATGGAATAAGAGGGTGCGTGTGTGTGACAATGTGTGACTGCAATGTGTGTGTTAGAGTGTAGCTGTGTGTGTGTGTGTGGAAAGGTAAAAACAGTGTGCAGAAACTACAAAAACAGTGAAAGAGAGAGAGAGGAAAGTGTGTGTGTATATATAACTGGACTTTGTGTGTGTAGTGGACAGTGAGAAGGAAAGGAAATCAAACTTCAACACCCAGGTTTTCAAGCATCACTGAAACTACATACTTCTAAAAAGAAGAAGGGAAATCTGTGGAAAGAAGGGAAAACAATTCATGAACCCTATCAATACACAAGTTGTATCAACACAATTTCAGACTTTTAAATATCAAAACAACTCAGTAACCTAGGTATTAATATCAACCAAATTCAGATTTGAGTCTATAAGACTAAATCCCAGGTTTCCACCTCAGTCCTAGCCATTCCCAGGTTGATACAATACTGGAATCACCCTTAGCTCATGATAAACACAAAAATCAGTTTCAATAGTTCAAAATTTCAGAACTGAACTATAAGCTATAATTTGAAGTCATTTGCTCACCAATGAACCCAGAAATTGACACACAAGTAGTTCAAGTATAGGAGAGTAATTCCAGGAACTTAAAACAATAATTTAACAGCATTAAAGGGTCCAAATTTGATGCCAAAGTTCATGAATACAAACTGGAAAATCTGTTCATAACATGTATCAGGGAGAAAAATTGGGAAAATGAATTTAACCAACCAATTCGACCTAATTTATTAAACTAATGGTTGGTAACCAAAATATATATTATATATGCGTCCCACAATGCAATGGTGTCCACCCAAGTGGACACGACGTGTCCAGAACAAGGAAAACTCAAAACAGACACAACAGTGCACTGTCCAGTGCACTGTCTCGTGCACACATGCACTCGTGTCGTGCACACGACACAGGATACTTCGTATCTCGTGCTCGTGTCAGTAGGTACACCTAGTGTCCAGCTAAGTGTCCAAGCACCTGTACTGAGTCCTAGGGTGTCGTGTCCATAGTAATAGGGCCGAATCAGTGCACTAATATAACTGAACCCAGTTCAGTACAAAACCAATGCACGTGCTCGTGCGTATCCGACACGACACGTGGGGGTCTGAGACTCGACACACGGGATGTCAGTCATTGCCCCATGCCATATGTCAAGTGGTTCATGTCCTCGTATCCTACAGAGGAAGAAAAAGACCCCGAGTAGCAGGGGATCCCTGTAGCATGTGCGCGCGGTGTGCGACGCGTGTCCAAGCCGTGAATCTGACACAAACCGATACTATAATCACCACAGAAGATTAGAAATCAATAATAAATGATAAAACCTAATTTCCTATTTAAAAACTTTGCACAAAGGAAATCGAAATGCTTTCAGTGGCATTTTGACAAACACCCTAAGGATAACTCTGATACGTGTCCAAACGGACACGAAACTTACGAGACCCGACACGACTCCAATGAAGACACTTAGGGGATCCCTAGGGCTTCCTAAATATGAAAACAAAATGAAATTTCTTGGAGAAATGAGAAAGTTACCTATTGTTGAACTTCCAAGAAAAATCCCCAATCAAAAGCTCTTCCCTTGATGTCCCAATCCACTCAAATCACATCAAACTGAGATAGAACATTAATGACAGCAAGAATAGGTGTATAAGAACCTAATGGAAAAGATTAGAATGAAAATGGAAGAGGAATGGAGTTCTAGGAATTAAAATACAATAGGAAACTAACCTTCTTGAACTTTGAGCTTTCCTAAGAAAGAGGCAACCCTAGATTTTAGGAGAGATTTTATAGTGGGGGAATCCCTAGGTTTAGCTAAGTGGCCGGCCAAGATAGACTAGACTAGGGTTTGCACTAGGTTGGCTAGTCCTATTAGGTTAAGTCACAAAATGACTTGTGAAATCACAAGCCATTTCTCAAACCATTTAATTCCTAATCTCCTCACTCAATTTCTAATGAACTAATTACCACTAACTTAAGTCATGCTAGGTCAGACTAGAGTCACATAACCTAACCAAGTCTATACTAACTAGGGTTAGCTTCTAGGTTAGTCTACAAGGGTCAAGACTAGTCAAAGTCAACCTAGTCCAAACAATTCCAAAATAATTCCTAAAAATTCCCAAAATTTCAAATAAATTCTAATAAATTTAAATTACCCTAAAATGACAAAAATACCCTCATATGGAAAATTGGGTGTTACAATCCTACCCACCTTATAAAAATTTTGTCCTCGAAATTAAAGGTGATCGCACTCCTTCTAGGTTAAGCCCCCAGCAATCATAGTCTCAGAACCTAATCAATCATACAATTTAAGAGGACGACATACAGGGTCATGGCATGCAATATCAGTCTGGGGTCTCATCTAGTTACACCAACATGCTACAGTACTAGGCAATCACAAGGTATCAAAACATACAAACAAGGGATGCATCAAATATTAACAAAAGGGGAAACTAAGGTTAGGTCAAAACTCACCTCCAGCTAGGTCTGAGAACTAGAACTTCCTCCTGGAAGTAGGGCCCTGGTTGGTAGGTGCATCAGGACAATGCTGCACCCAGTGCGCAGCTGACCCACAGAATAGGCACAATCCTAGTTTCTTTCTATAGTTGCTCCACTTGTTCCCAGACTTCCTACAGTAGGCACAGGTAGGCTTTGGCTCAGCTGGCCTCTGCTGGACAGGAGACTGGGCTGGGTATGATGATATAGGCTGGATAAATGGGTACTCCTCAAACTTTGGGTAGGACTGGGTACTGCTCCTCGCCCTCTTAGAGTTAGGCTCTCCTCCTGGAAGCACAGAGTCCCGCAGACGTAGCAACCTCTGGATTTGCTCCCTCATGGCCTCCTCATGAACTCTCTGTGACTCCAACAGCCTCTCTTGAAAATATCCAAACACCTGGGCTGCGTCAAGTAACAAACCTCCGGGGGGTACAGCAGGGAGTACCATCCCAGGGGGTAGGGAAAGGCTCTCGGTCTCAGGCAAATCTGCAGCTCTCTCCTGAACGACAGGAGATGAAGGAAGACTCTCTGGCGAGGCTACCACCATCTCCTCAAAGGCAGGAGGTGCCACCACCTCCTGATCAGATAAAGGGATCACCACCTTCTGATCAGTAGGAGGTGGAAGCACACTCTCAGTAGCTGCAGCTGCTCTAAGGCGACGGGCTCGGGTCATGGGTGCCATACTGGAAAGAAAAAAGAAAACAACAATCATTAAGGCTGTAAGGCGGTCTACCATCCTATCAGAAAATTGGTACTTATTATAAAAATAAAATAAAGGTAACCACCAATTATCTATTAAGGAATACTATTCAAGAAAATAAAAAAAATGAAGTTAAAGAAGGAAAGTCAATTGCATTTAAATCCAATCACAACATATTTATATATATAGCATTAGAGAGGGAAAAGCTAACATTATGTAAAGGTTATGTGGTTTGTGTGAATCATACATGAAAGTGCATAAGAGGATCTGTGTCTCAACTATAGCTATCAAGTTACACTATTTATGGCATATTGGTTAAGCAGTCTACAAGCACAAACTATTTACTCATAACATGCATGGCTAACCATATATATATATATATATTTATATGTATAGAGAGGTAGAGATTTTAATTGCATCTATATACATTATAACATGTATATAGGACTATATGTATATATATCTATATAGCTACATGAACATAACATAGAGATGAAGGATTAGGTTTTTATGGCAGTGGTGAACATTAGTGTAGAGTGTCATGTGTACATGGGTTAAAACTTGAAAGGAAGGGTTCAATCATTCAGTTTAGCTCAACATTACATATTAGATCTGAAATTGCACTAGACATTTGAAAGCAATGTAAAAATGTTAACATGTATTCAGTTTTCAAAATTTTAGAGAAATTCGAACATCAAAATCAACTCAAGGTTTATCACAACAACAACCTAACATGTAAGAGTATGAAACCTAACATTATATCCCTACATACCACAATGTATACGGCTCAAAACATTATAATTTAAAACTGCAATTTGAATTAAACACTTAGAGTTCAGGCTTAAAGGGTTAATATGTACACAATCTCAGGTTTGACAAATTTAATACAAAACTCAACCAATTTTCTTTAAGACTTGAAACCCTGCATGTAATATACATGTGCAGTAATATCAACAACAACTAATAACATGAAATTTTAAATTAATTTACGAATTTAATCTGGAAAACAGAGAACTAGTCACTGATACTGTCCTATATTAGAATCATTAGGATTTTGAAAAAAAATTAATATTAACATATTAATATGCATTTAGATAGGTTGGTGATCAAGTATAGCATGCATACGTGTCAGGCAAGCATCTGTGTCCACTATATTATATATATTTTAAGGTAATACTAGAATTAATGGCAAGAAGAAAATAATGATAAAACCTGTTCTGCTTATCTGTTTAAAAGAAGGAACCATTTGAAACCAGAGTTATAATATCAAATCAAAGTCAAGGTCTAGCAAAATCACCGATTCACTGTATTAGAAAGAATTTATAGCAAGAAGTTACACAAGGTTATAATAACAACTAAGCTACTCCTACTCATACTCATACTCCTAAGTTATTCATGACAACAGAAGGGTATTATGTTTAAAACCTTTTCAAGATACAACCTGTTAATCATATGCGTCTGTCCGAAATCATGTTGCCCAAAGTCCTCATCATGCTAGTAGGCAATGCTACGATAATCACAGAGTCCTTGACTAAGGTACGTACCCTTAGGTTCATGGTATTTAAAATTTTTGCATTGCCGTATGCGACGGTCAAAACCTTAAATTCCCATACCCAAGAAATACATCCAAAATCTGACTACATGTCCTCACTATGCCAACTAACACGACCATCGAAGATTCTAGATTCCATAACTGAGGTGACCTAGCCCATATAATTTTCTCAGAAAGAAAGAAAAAAAAAGAAAACAAACATAACAAAAGAGTAACATAACAAAATTAATCAATCAACAAGGAACAGATGGAATCGGGTTTCAAGGTAGTTATAAAAGGCAATTACGGGAATGGAATTGAGAAGAACGGAACTTGCAGTAAGATCTCCAATGGTCTGTGCATCCTCAATTATCCCGACGATAGCTCGCCCCTGCTGGTTTCCCCCGGTCTGCTGCTGATGCTACATGAACCACAGCTGCTGAGAGAAATCGAGAATGACGGGAAAAGTCCCTGTACCGTCAGAGGTGCACCTCCTATGTAGCAGAAACGCCAACCTGAGTCGACACAACAGAAACTGCGATCTCGAGGCCCTGATGAACAGGACGAGAGGTGGCCAGCCTCTCGATAGTATTCTCCGAACCGAAGCGATGAGATCGTGCCTTCATAATCATTATGAAGACAGATCAAAACAAGAAACAATTTCTGAGAATGAAGCAAAAATTCAAGGAGGACAGTTTATATTCAAGGAAAACAACGAGTAGCATATTTAGATAAAAGGGATCTGATAAGGAGTTTTTCCTAATGTGATTGAGTACCTTCAAAATATCCTGATCCTACTGCAGGCTGTAGTGATACTCTAGTTCGAATACCACTACATAAACTCGACCTGCATGGGCCACCACTAAAAATGTGTCACGACCCGCACCCTAGAGTAAGGGCACGAGACATGGGTACGTCCAGCCTACGCCGCAGTGTCGGCGGTAGAACGTTTTCCTAGGTCGACAATCATCTAGCAATATATCTCTAAACAGTTTATACTCCCCGAATGGGGGTGACATAGCAGTAATAACTCAATCACAACTAATGAAGAGATAGCACGATATGAAATAGAACTCAAGAAAATAAATAGATGAAAAGTAGTCTAAGATAATCCCAGCAATATCTAGAAGTACATGGTCTCAGATACAGAATGAAAGAATATATACAACTCAGAACTCAGAATAAAGTCTAGCTAAAACATGACTCAAGACTACATAAAATAAGATAAGCCTAACTAAACTAGTCTAGGCAACGGGGGTGATGTCCTCAGCTAGAGCTGGGTCCTCCTGAGGGTCCAGCTCGCAAGTGTCATCTAAGGCTGCCCCGTAGAAAGTATCCAGGCAGGCCTCCTCCTCGTCCTCTGTAATATTTTCAACAGGTCCAGTCAGGACAGGAGCGAGCACAGTACATCTCAACAATTCATAGGAGGTTAGAAATATAATCATGCAGTAAAGTAAGATACAAGTACTGAAAGAAATGCTGTATGTAAACAGAGAGAGAACTGTAATAGAAATATCTACTATAAATAGAGGCTAACAGTGGCTAGTGAGTCAGAGTACAATATAGACATGTAAATAACATAGGAGATTCTGATAAGACACTATAGAAGAGATTCTGATAAGATACTACTTAGGTATTATTCACATGTCTACTTCTACTCTCCCGTACCCCCAATCAGTACACAAGGATCCAACCAAGTTATGTTATGATTCCACGCAAAGCCCCCGAAGGGTGATACATGGATGTCCCAAAAATGGGGATTCTAGTAGATTCTAGGATACCCAGTAAATGGGATAAGAGATTCTAGGAGACTCTGTGATCATAAGGGTATATGTCACAAGTGATCAAAGAACCTGTGAAGCATAGTGATACGTCATGTAAGTGAAATGCACAGAACATGTAGTATCCGATGCTCCCTAAGGATAACATCTCAAGAAGGGATCCGTATAGTACAAATTCGTGTGACCAACGTGACAGTAACAAGTAAAGTAATTTAATGCAGGAAATAATTCTAAGCAGGATATGAAATGATCAGAGAATGTACTCGCCTGGTATCTGAGTGTCCAATATGAAAGTACTGTCCGAGGAGTGGTGTCTGGCTCCAAATCAGAACAGTATAAGTCACAACAAGTCCAGAATAGTGTAATGAAGTCCTACTATGTATTCTACATGATTCTAGGTCAATCTAGGCCAAAGTCAACTCTTGGTCAACTCTGGTCAACCCTAGAAGTCAAACTAGGTCAAACTAGCCTATACTAGTCTAGCAAGTCAAACCTATATCTAAAACCTATCACTCTTGATATATATATTGCAAATCTAACCATACACACCTATATATGTAATACACATATATAGTTCACACAAATTATATGTACATGATGCTTATGTGTATAAACCAATACAACCTATACATCCAAATAGGTATCCATACTAGATACCCAAAAAGATACACAACCCTAATATATATATATATATATATATATATATATATATATATGCACATATTATATTATATGAATACATTACATATTATAATACATTATATAGTATGTATAAGGAAGATAGAGAGTTAGAGGGGAAGAGTGACAAGTGTCACATGTGTGTACAACATAGTGTAGGGTGTCAATGTGAACATGGCTAGTGAGGAGTGAACAGTGTGATGGAATAAGAGGGTGCGTGTGTGTGACAATGTGTGACTGCAATGTGTGTGTTAGAGTGTAGCTGTGTGTGTGTGTGTGGAAAGGTAAAAACAGTGTGCAGGAACTACAAAAACAGTGAAAGAGAGAGAGAGGAAAGTGTGTGTGTATATATAACTGGACTTTTTGTGTGTGTAGAGGACAGTGAGAAGGAAAGGAAATCAAACTTCAACACCCAGGTTTTCAAGCATCACTGAAACTACATACTTCTAAAAAGAAGAAGGGAAATCTGTGGAAAGAAGGGAAAACAATTCATGAACCCTATCAATACACAAGTTGTATCAACACAATTTCAGACTTTTAAATATCAAAACAACTCAGTAACCTAGGTATTAATATCAACCAAATTCAGATTTGAGTCTATAAGACTAAATCCTAGGTTTCCACCTCAGTCCTAGCCATTCCCAGGTTGATACAATACTGGAATCACCCTTAGCTCATGATAAACACAAAAATCAGTTTCAATAGTTCAAAATTTCAGAACTGAACTATAAGCTATAATTTGAAGTCATTTGCTCACCAATGAACCCAGAAATTGACACACAAGTAGTTCAAGTATAGGAGAGTAATTCCAGGAACTTAAAACAACAATTTAACAGCATTAAAGGGTCCAAATTTGATGCCAAAGTTCATGAATACAAACTGGAAAATCTGTTCATAACATGTATCAGGGAGAAAAATTGGGAAAATGAATTTAACCAACCAATTCGACCTAATTTACTAAACTAATGGTTGGTAACCAAAATATATATTATATATGCGTCCCACATTGCAATGGTGTCCACCCAAGTGGACACGACGTATCCAGAATAAGGAAAACTCAAAACAGACACAACAGTGCACTGTCTCGTACACACATGCACTCGTGTCGTACACACGACACAGGACACTTCGTGTCTCGTGCTCGTGTCAGTAGGTACACCTAGTGTCCAGCTAAGTGTCCAAGCACCTGTACTGAGTCCTAGGGTGTCGTGTCCATAGTAATAGGGCCGTATCAGTGCACTAATATAACTGAACCCAGTTCAGTACAAAACTAATGCACGTGCTCGTGCGTGTCAGACACGACATGTGCGGGTCTGAGACTCGACACACGGGATGTCAGTCATTGCCCCATGCCACGTGTCAAGTGGTTCGTGTCCTCGTGTCCTACAGAGGGAGAAAAAGACCCCGAGTAGCAGGGGATCCCTGTAGCGTGTGCGCACGGTGTACGGCGCGTGTCCAAGACGTGAATCTGACACAAACTGACACTATAATCACCACAGAAGATTAGAAATCAATAATAAATGATAAAACCTTATTTCCTATTTAAAAAGTTAGCACAAAGGAAATCGAAATGCTCTCAGTGGCATTTTGACAAACACCCTAAGGATAACTCTGATACGTGTCCAAACGGACACGAAACTTACGAGACCCGACACGAATCCAATGCGAACACTTAGGGGACCCCTAGGGATTCCTAAATATGAAGACAAAATGAAATTTCATGGAGAAATGAGAAAGTTACCTATTGTTGAACTTCCAAGAAAAACCCCCAATCAAAAGCTCTTCCCTTGATGTCCCAATCCACTCAAATCACATCAAACTGAGATGGAACCTTAATGACAGCAAGAATAGGTGTATAAGAACCTAATGGAAAAGATTAGAATGAAAAAGGAAGAGGAATGGAGGTCTAGGGATTAAAATACAATAGGAAACTAACCTTCTTGAACTTTGAGCTTTCATAAGAAAGAGGCAACCCTAGATTTTAGGAGAGATTTTATAGTGGGGGAATCCCTAGGTTTAGCTAAGTGGCCGGCAAGATGGAATAGACTAGGGTTTTTACTAGGTTGGCTAGTCCTATTAGGTTAAGTCACAAAATGACTTGTGCAATCACAAGCTATTTCTCAAACCATTTAATTCCTAATCTCCTCACTCAATTTCTAATGAACTAATTGCCACTAACTTAAGTCATGCTAGGTTAGACTAGAGTCACATAACCTAACCAAGTCCATACTAACTAGGGTTAGCTTCTAGGTTAGTCTACAAGGATCAAGACTAGTCAAAGTCAACCTAGTCCAAACAATTCCAAAATAATTCCTAAAAATTCCCAAATATTCAAATAAATTCTAATAAATTTAAATTACCCCAAAATGACAAAAATACCCTCATATGGAAAACTGAGTGTTACATCAAATCCTAAGAAGCCATCCCATACTGCCGCTGTCCTCATGCGGCTCGGATCATGGGGATCATCTCCATGCGGCTCAAATATTAAGAGGCCAGGTCCATGAAGCCTTGACACGTAGCTAGTCTTATGCAGCTCAATTGGAAACCACCCCCATGCGGCTCAAATTTTGGAGGCTACACCTATGCGGCTGCCACCTTCATGCGGTTCAAAATCTAAGAAGCTACCCTTATGCGGCTATGGCTCGCGGTTATGACACGTGGCAGAAGATCAGTTTCACTGTAATGATGGTTAGATACGTGGCATTAAATCAATCAAGACTTATCAACAAATCCCAACAGCCAAATTTAGTGCTATCATCATAATTATCCAAATCAAATCAGATCAGACAAACCGAACACGTGGCAAGAGATCCGAGCCTATCATCACAAATTATGAAAATTCATGGCAATCAATATTACTTGCCCATAGGATTTGGTGCAATCCACATTAATTGCCCTGATTCGTTATAATCAAAATTAATGGCCCAGATGATTGGCTGTCGACTTTTTAAGGGGGAATCATCACAAACCCTATTGATCACACCCCCACCTCTATAAATAGCAAGGTGCCATTCCCTTGCAAAGCCCTGGAGAGACCTGAAGACCTGGAGGACCCCCTGCTGGATACACAGAGAGACAAAGGCACGCACAGAAGAGTCTTCCCACACGCTTCGAGAGCATTTCTTCATCAGAGCCGAGGCTATGTCCGATCGTCCAAGGAGTAAGGGAGAGCTGCCGTCGCTTTCCCGAGCCTCTATCGTCATCCACCAGAATCAAAACTAAACAATTGTACTTAGATTGAGGTACCTAGGTTTTCATTCCTAGGCTTTCTTTGTATGAGCGAGTTTGTATTGTGAAGTAAAAGTCCAGTCCACTCATAAAATTATTCTATTTTTTATAATCAATGGCAAACATGATGGCGACTCTGTTGGGGACAAACTTCTCCAAGGCTGAGAAGTTGGTTAGGCAATCAGATGCAGCCAAACTCGGCTCCACACAACAGAAGATGGTCGTCCGCTTCGACCAACAGGCGTTTGAAGAAATGCTGTCCGAAGGGAGCGCTGACCCGATCCAGAAGCAAGCCCATACGAAGAAGGCTCGCAGGAAGGGGAGGCCCAAGTTATTTGTTCCTCCCCAAGCTCTGGACGAAGTACTCTCTGCTGCCCAAGAAGGCAAGGGTGACTCTCATACGGCTCCACTTCCGGCCATAGAGGAACTCTGCTGTCCCCAAGTTCGACAGAGAAAAACACTACGATGCTAGACTTACAGGGGCAAAGAGGGACTCTATGTGGTCCAGGAAAAAGCTGAATAAAGGCACCAGCGGCATGCATGATGCTTATGCGACCAAGATTGCCAGCGGCATGTATGATGTTTATGCGGCCAAAACTTCCAGCCGCATACATGATGCTCATGCGGCCAAAACTGCCAGCCGTATACAGAAGAATCATGCGGCGGACACTTCCAGCCACATGAAGAAGGCCTATGCAGCCACGACTGCCCGCCGCATGAAGACTGCTGATTCCAGCCACATATTATCCACTCCACGCAGCTCGGGTTCTGTCTTCGACCGCCTCTCCTATGGCCCTGATCTCTCATGCTCCCAAGAAAATGTGCCTGACTCTCTGCAGCACCACTTAGACTCTTCCTACTATGTGCCCTCAGGCACTAGAGTAAAGAAGTCTAGGGCAGCGCGAGCTTGGCAAGCTCATTCGGCTGTTCCAACCTCTGACCATCCGAGCGCTCCGCTTACTGTTATGCGGGCCTCTGATGGAAAGTTATACAGAACTACTCAAGTCCAGCCCCCAGAGGCAAATGGACAGAGTGGTTCCCAAACGTCTCCCTGCAACCAGGGAGCAAACATGGTTGCTCGAGACCCATCTGACTTGTGTGACGTGATCCTTCACAAATGCAAGGAAAGAGAAGGGGACTCGGTGTGCAAAGAGTCCTCCCACGAACATCACTGCACCCAAGTCATTGTCAACTGCTGCTGCAACAACACGGCAGTACGAGAAGACCGACGGTCCGTCTTCCAAAGACTGCAACAACCAAGTTCAGAGGATGAGGCACTTCCCGTCGTCTCCTACAACTCTGCTTAGAGAATCCCCGCCAGCAGGAGAGGGAAAAAAACAAATATCTCCAGCCCGAAGATTTCAACTACTGCGACCAAGAAACTATCATCTAAGCGGTTGCCTACCACCGAAGTTTTCTAAGGTACCAGATTGAAGATGAAATCTACTACATTGGGAGATTCGTCATCCACATCCCTGGGGGTCGCTGGAACCGGGGGTAGCATTCCTCCGAACATCCACGACAATCCGATATTCCAAGGAGATGAGCCCGGGGAAACAACTCTTCCAACAGATACAGCAGGTGCCGACGTCCTCTAAGATGTTCGCGACTCTCAAGACGAGGCAAGCTCTGAAGCTGGAGGTACTATTCCTTCTGAGTCCGAACCAGAGGAAAACATTCCCACATACCCCGACGACTTCTCTGTATCGGGATATGATTCAGAGGGCACATCGTCCACCGTCCCTTCTATTTCGGCCCGTATAAGGACGACATTTATGACAAACGACGATTAAGATGGTTCCAGTGATCGCCAACGCATCGACACTTTGGAGGCCATACTGCGTACCTTGGTCAAATCTGTGGACGAAATCAAAGCGGCTCTTCCAACTCCGTAAGAAAGGATGCCTGGCCAAACAAGCTTGGGTCCCACGGTCAATGCGGACTCGAACTCAGCGGCACAAAACTCGGGCGACAATCCTCATGAAATATCGACTCCCACCACTGCTGATGAGGCCAGGGAGGCAAGAAGAGAGGTCCAGGAGCTCCGGGCCATGTTTCACGCCTGAGAAACCTTCCAAGACCTCAGAATACGGCAACCATACCCTGCTGCATGGAGGGATGTTCCTTTCCCACAAAGATATAAGCCGTTCAACATCAATCCCTATGATGGCAAGACTTCCACAAGTCGGTACATTACTTACTTCGAGATCACAACCGACCATCTGCCCCATGACGACGCCATCCTTACATGATTATTCATCGGGGCTTTGAAAGGGGTCGTCTTCGACTGGTACCGCAACCTGCCAGACAATTGCATCCATTCCTTTGCCAAATTCAAGTGTATGTTTTTGGAGAGATTCTACGAAGTAGGACAAGACGTGACGATGTCCACCCTCATGGATGTTGTTCAAGGGGAGAAGGAGCTGACAAGGAACTATATTGAGCGGTTTTGCCAAACTGCAATGAAGTTGCCATCTGGAAATCCGGATTCCTTTTTAATTGAAATTTGCCAAAAGAGACTGCACCCAACAATCAGCCTCCGGATGGGTGAAAGTCAATTTAAGGACTGGATGACGTTCATCATCAGTGCCACTAGCGCCGAAGATAAGTTGATGAAAGCTCGCCAACTAGATTACACATCTCGGAGGGAGAGGACAAGGGCAAACGCCATAATTCCAACACCAACAACGGGAGTAACTCCACCAATATCCGAGACAACAAGAGCAAACAGGCTATGGTGGCCGATGCAACCCAGAAGCCTGAATCAAAGCCAGCAGAAAAGCAGTGGCCGCAGATGACTTACTCCTTCAAGGACGGTCATGTCAAGCCCATCTTGGATATGCTCATACAATGAGATAGAATCCAGCTCCCTCCACCTAGTCGGGAACCTCGGTCGGCCGAGATGGAAAGCCCTAAGTACTGCCATTACCATCGTTACGTCCACCACGCCATGCAGGACTGCTTCCAATTGAAGAGAAATATTTAGCATCTCATCGATTCGAAGGCTCTGGCTATTGATTTCGAGGAGGTAACCGTGGCAGCCAATATGGTGTCAGTACAGTTCGGCAACAATGGAGATTGCTAATCTTCCACCTCCTCGAGATCAGGCTGCTGGTCTAGTGCCCCTCACCACATCACGAGGGGAGGTCATGTGGGTCCATCCGGACCTGGTACTTAAAGTGACTCAACCCACAACACCCTCCACTGGCTGAAAAAAGGGTGGAAATGTCAGATCCTGTCGTACAATCTCGGCAGATGTCGAAGAAGCCACAGCTGTTGTCACCCAGTCAGGTGAGCAATCCCAACCCATACCAGATAACTCGGCTGAAGATCATCAGCCGGCTACTGCTGACGCTCCAGGACCTTCTCAAATTTCGACGACCTACAAGCCTAGGCCGAAGGAGACTCGCTTTGACAAATCCCTCCGAAAAGAGGCACCTCATGGGCTGAAGAGGCCCTACAACTTTGACATCTTGGCACAATTGGCCAACACACCGACCAAATTGTCATTATACGAGCTCCTGAGACTCTCCAAAGATGTTCGCGTGGCACTGAGCGATGCACTCCAGAATGCCGACGCATATCTGGCTCAGGTCAACCTCACGGTAGAGAGCTCGCCTGCAAATCTCTAGAACAGCGCTTGCATAGGTGCAATGCCCAATATCATCTTCACTCTGCAGGATATGCTCATTAAAACCAACATACACGATCGTCCATTGTATTACACTGGATACATCGGTGACATAAAGGTGGATCGGATGCACATTAATCCCGGTTTTTCCATAAGCATCATCCTGAAGAGTTTGTTTCACCATCTTCGCATCCCCATACATCGCCTAACACCGACAAGTACTGCCATTAGTGGTTTCAATTCGAGCAGGAGCTACCCGATCGGGAAGATTCGCTTGAAGTGCCAAATCGGCGATCTGCAGTCGGAAGTGACTTGTTATGTCATAGATGCAGACACTTCTTATAATATTCTCCTAGGGTATCCCTGGATACATGATTACATGATCGTGCCTTCCATGCTGTACCAGTTCTTCAAGTATGTTAACAAGCACGGCTTCGTGAGGACAGAATTTGCCGACATCGATCCCTTCAAAGGGGTCGAGTCTTATTACTCGGACTCCTGCTTATACGAGAAGTCAAAGAGGCATCTTGTCGAAGGAGATTTGCTAGCTCAAACTGAGACAACAACGGGATCAGAAGAACCTCTGACGATCCACCTTCAAGCTCGTAAACCCGACAAAACAGTACCCCTTACGGCCGCTCTGCGTAAGGATGCAATCAGTCTCTCGGCACAAGAAGGGCAAATGATAATCCGACTGCCAAGGTCTGGCCAAGCGCCAAAACCCACAACGGAGCCACTGACAATCAGGTTGCCAAGAGCCGGCCAGCCACAAACTGAGAAGCTCAAACCCTCTGACAAGCCAATAACGATACGATTTCCCAAGATGAATCGTCAGCCCAATGCAAAGTCGGGGACTCCTAGCGAGCCAACAACTCCCCACCTAGCATCAAGCACCAAACAGGGGGTCGCTAGTTCACCAATAGTTCTACGTTCTGCCCCACCAGCGGAACCCCTGATGATTAAGCTGCCCAAGTTATCCTCGCAGTCTTCATCTATACAGGGGGGTGGCCGAAAAAGAAACAAAATTGGCCAAGTATGTGGCTGCTCATACTGATGGTCCATCCGCAGATGATGTAATCCTACTAGAAAAGATACCTTACTTCATCAATAAAGGGTTATCTTTATACTACCTCGAGCTTGATAAGCTTTGTACAATGTATGCTATGGAACACGGTATAGGCACTCACCTACACACGCAAGTGACGAATGTTTACACCGCAAATCAATTTACTCCTACGGAAGGCGCCTACTTCATAGTCGAGGGAGAAAACCATCTAATCATCTTCGGCCGAAAGAATGATCCACAACCCTTCGCAATAAAGGAAGTCGATATCGAATCGGACGCCGGGAGACTGCCCCTCTATTTGTATAGCTCCCAATCCAAGTACCTCATGGAAAGACAAGGGTTTGTGTCACACTCATATTTCAATTTCATGGGTATTTTAGTAATTGTTATTTATTTCAATTTTTATGATTTTTATTTGAATTTTTATCTATTTATTAATTAGATTGATTGTAGTGTGATTTGATTGATTGTAGACTGGTGACTTAGTAGTTTGACCTTAGTCAACCTTCACTGGAAGCCTAATAATGTAATTAAAATTCATATTTTTGTTTTTTAAAAAAATTATTTAGATTTAAATCTCTATTTTTTTGGAGTGGTTTAAATGATTTTAGTCATTTTAGCCATTTTGGCCTTTATGTGATTCTCTGAATATGTTGACTCTTGATTGTGCTAGCAACTGGTTTAACCTTAGTAGACATGTATACGGGCCTAACCATGCATTAGAATGCTTATTTCATTTTTAGAAATTATTTTTATGCATTAGATTATTTTTAAGGCTTTTATTTATTTATTTTGCCTTTTTGCATGTAGGCCTTTACGCTTTTTGACTTGGGCCCATTTCTAATTGAGTAGGAGATGGCCCAAGTGAAACCCAAACCCCTAGACACACCCTTTGTCTGCCCAACACAGTAGCACCCCCTCCTCTTTTTATTATTTGTGAAAATGATGAGCCTCCACCAAGAAACCCTAAAAGATCCATATCTCCAAAACACCTATTTTCTTCATTCAGAGTCCGTTTCTTCCCAAACGAATGCTGTTGCGCTCGTCGAGGAGAGGAGGATCTACTGGAGTAGTTCTGCAGTGGAGACAGAGGTTTTTGCTCGAGGGAAATCGGCCGGCACGACAACCAAGGAGCCCCGATCATTGAGTTTTGACACTCAATAGGTAAATCCTAATATACCATTGCAAATCTAGTTTTTTCTTCATTTTTGCATCCATATAGGTGCCCTAGCCTTGCCCATGAAATTTGGTGGGATTTTGACTCCGTTTGATGGAGGTATCGAGCCCGTGTCGGTCCCTTACGGCACGTATTCGATGAAATGCCGCTTAGGATAGAAAGTTGTTGTTTTTTGTTTTTGACTTCATGGATGTTTAGAGAATATGATTTTGATAAACTTTCATGAAGATGGTTTTGGGTTTGACATCGTTTCAGCGACGTTTCGGACAACGGACGCACGTGCACGGATCCCGTGCACGAAGCCGTGCGTGCCCTGCTGTCCGCGTGTGATTGTGCGATGCATAGAGCGTATTTTTGCATAAAACTTTGTGAGCACGTGGAGGAAACCTCTGCCCTCATACTCGTAAAATTTCATGACTGTTTGTTGAGCGAGCGCGGAGATATCGTGCGTGCACCGCTCTGCCACTGTGCATTCAGCTTATCGTTTTTGTCGCGGAGACGGACTTCGTGCGCGCACACGACGCAGCGAAGACCCATTCCAGGACCCTGAACATGTTGACCTAGACCTATACGACCCGTAGGACGTACCCCAAGTCACGGCGTGGCCTGACGAGGGAGCAGCGAGGCCGGCACCGCGCATACGAGGGCACGCGGGAGCGCGCGCACGCGCAGCAGGCCGCGTGGGTGCGGGGGCTGCGTGCGCCGCTTTGGCACATCGTGTCGCTATGTTATCGTGTCCTAGACCTACCCTAGGACCCCCCTAGCTATGTGCATAAGCACGTGGCGTTACGTTGCGTGTGCGGCGCTCAAACAAGCAAGAACGCACGCGTACCACGCGGTATCGGGAAATTCCGATACGCGTTCTGTGGACACAACACGGACACGATTTTGAACCCGAGAGTATACGAATGCATCACGTGGGTCAAGGCCAACGTGTATGCCAAGTTTCGCGGGTTCGTTTGGTGTATTTTGGATTTTGGGTCGTTGTGTGAATTGGGTTATTTTTTTTTAGTTTTCGATTTTTGAATTAATGTGATATTCTAATTTTTTTCAGCTTTTTAGCATCTAAATCTGAGTTTACAGGATTTATATGAGATTTTGGATTCGTGGGAACCAACCTTTGGCTTTGTTTCATAATTTTTCCATCATTTATGAATATATGTGTTTCTATATAGCTTTATGTATATATATATATATATATATATTTTTTTTTGTATATATATATATATATATATATATATATATTTTTTTTTTTTTAATGTATATATATATATATATATATATATATATATATATATATATATATATATATATATATATATATATATATATATATATATATATAGTTCCGTTGAAAGCCATTCCTAATGTATATATATTGCGAATGGGTCGAGGGAGATATATTCCAGATTTTAGACTCTTTATTTATCTCGCATCATTGCGTATCTTCCATTTAAACATTTGTATATATATATATATATATATATATATATATATATATATATATATATATATATATATATATATATATAGTTTCTTACTTTTTATATATGTATATAAATAGTATATTATTTGAGTAATTCCATGGTTGCGTTTTACTGTTTTTAATCTCAGATTTTACCCTATTTCAGTAAGCACCAATACACACACACACATCATCTTTTGTTAGAAATAAGGTTTGGTTGTATTGTATATACACATGTGTGTATATAACTATATGTATATATATATATTTATGCTTGTTAATTCTCTTAGATTAGATTGTAATTGTGTATATAACTATAGGAGCCCTAGGACAGATTTGGTTTGTCATTTCGAGCTTAGTTTAGTCGAATTGGCCGACAAGTTGACCAAATTGATAAAAGTCAACTTTGGGTCAAACTTGATCCAATTCAACTCAAACGAACTCCAAATGACCTAGAATTTTGTGTATGACCTAGAAATTAGTAGACGGACTAGTTGACCCAGGTTTGACCAGCGTTGACCAGGTTTGACTAGAGTTGATCAATGGTTAACTTTGACCAAAATGGACCTGGAAGCATGTAGTCTTGCATTGTAGCTATTTCTCTTGATATTGTAGACTTGGTTGTGACATGTGTGTATTTTAAATAGGTTTACATTGCCCCAGTTTAGTTACACCTCATCATCATCAGTTCGATTTGCCAGGCGAGTACATTCTCTGATCTTTTCGTACTTCTTTGGATATGTTCTCTTGTTATAGACTAGTATACTTGATGCTGACACGATGTTCATACGGATTAGTACCCGCTGGATCTTTTCATGCGATGTTGTTCCCTCAGAAACATCGAGTATATCATATTCATGTACTTTATCATGGCCATCATGTACTCCAAGTATTCATATTTATCCATGTGCACTCATATGTTATTCATGTACACTCATGACCATATGAGCTCCATGTATACAGTAGTTGTTATCCATGTGCAATAACATAACATGCATTGATCCTTGTGTATTGATTGGGGGCAGGGAGAGTGTAGTTGGTTATGTGATCATTATCCCCAGTAGGTATCCATGTGCACTCCATAGCTGTATCCATGTGCAACCCGGACCGTTTATATAACCAATTCATGCTCTGATTCACGTAGAAGGTTATATTTCTCTATTATCACATTATATCTCATTTTATAGTCTCTCTCTGTTGTTGATTTCCTTTACAGCGATTCATGTATAGTTTTCTATAGCTTGCTTTATATGTTCATTCCTGCTATGAACTGTTGTGAGAGATATGTGCTCGTTCCGTCGTAACTGGCATGTTGAAAATTTTACAGGTATTGATGAGGAGTACTGCCCTACTTATTATGGCATTGGCTTAGATGACACTGGCGATGTGGACCCTCAGGAGGATCCCACAGTCGCTGAGGACTTGCCCGTAGTCTAGCTGTGATTTAGTACTTTATTTGTATTTCTATCTGAGACATTATGAGTTGTACTTGAGTTTAGCTTCCTGGTGGTTTACACCTAGATCTTTTTATCTGTGACTCTCTTGAGATTCATTCTTCTAGTCCATCTTAGTTTTGTGATTGAGTTACTTATTATTTACTCTCCATTCGGAGCTTATTCTAGAATGTGTTAGATACTGTGACTAAGGATAGCGTTCTACCACCGACACTGCGGCGTAGGCTGGGCGTTCGTCATTTCTCGTGCCCTTTTACTGGGTGCGGGTCATGACACATTTTTAGTGGTGGCCCATGCAGGTCAGTCATAATCACAACTAGTGTGATTCGTAGTGGTACTCGAACTAGAGTATCATTACAACCTGCAATAGGATATAGGATATAAGTTAAGGTACTCAATCACATATGAAAACTCTTATCAAATTCTTGCTGTTAGTTGTCTCCTTTTGAAAACAACTGTCCTCCTTTGATGATTTTGCTTCTTTTTCAGTAATTGATTCCTTGTTCGATCTGTCTTCAATTTAGTTAAGGAGACACGATTTCATCTCTTCGGTCCATGCAGGACAAGATTTGCATTAGAATTTCCTGAGAGATTTCATCTCTTCGGTCCATCTCTACGATGTCGTGGTAGTACGGCAATTTAGTTGTACTACTACGAGGCTGCTATAGAGTATAGGAAGTAAAGTGTTAGAATGAGAGGATACTCAATCACCATTAGAATTTCCTGAGAGATTTCTGGGACAACCGTTGAGAATCTCATTTTGAGCTTCGATTTAAATTCTATTATTTTAATCCACCTTCTTCCCTTGACTCTTGCATCTTGTTTGAACTCTTTTTACCAATACCCTTACTTTCTTGTGCTTAATAATGGTTAGGAAGATGGCTACACTGCTATATACTTATTGGTCAAATACATGGCTAGAAGGATTACATTAAGGAATTGGAATACACGGAGACTTTGATTAAGTTATAAGGGCATTTTTCTAAAAGGTAGATTTCTCACACTCACTTTTCAATTTCATGGGTATTTTAGTAATTGTTATTTATTTCAATTTTTATGATTTTTATTTGAATTTTTATCTATTTATTAATTAGATCGATTGCATTGTGATTTGATTGATTGTAGACTGGTGACTTAGTAGTTTGACCTTACCCAACCATCACTGGAAGCCTAATAATGTAATTAAAATTTATATTTTTGTTTTAAAAAAAAATATTTAGATTTAAATCTCTATTTTTTTTGTAGTGGTTTAAATAATTTTAGTCATTTTAGCCATTTTGGCCTTTATGTAATTCTCTGAATATGTTGACTCTTGATTGTGCTAGCAACTGGTTTAACCTTAGTGGACATGTATATGGGCCTAACCATGTATTAGAATGGTTATTTCATTTTTAGAAATTATTTTTATGCATTAGATTATTTATAAGGATTTTATTTATTTATTTAGCCTTTTTGCATGTAGGCCTTTAAGCTTTTTGACTTGGGCCCATTTCTAATTGAGTAAGAGATGGCCCAAGTGAAACCCTAACCCCTAGACACAACCCTTGGCCACCCAACACAGCAGCAACCCCTCCTTTTTTTTATTATTTGTGAAAATTGTGAGCCTCCACCAAGAAACCCTAAAAGATCCATCTCTCCAAAATACCTATTTTCTTCATCCGAAGTTCGTTTCTTCCCAAACGAACTCCGTTGCACTCGTCGAGGAGAGGAGGATCTGCTGGAGCATTTCTGGAGTGGAGACGGAGGTTTTTGCTGGAGGGAAATCGGCCGACACGACAACCGAGGAGCCCCGATCATTGAGTTTTGACACTCAATAGGTAAATCCTAATCTACCATTGCAAATCTAGTTTTTTCTTCATTTTTGCATCCATATAGGTGCCCTAGCCTTGCCCACAAAATTTGGTGGGATTTCGACTCCGTTTGATGGAGGAATCGAGCCCGTGTCGGTCCCTTACGGCAGGTGTTCGATGAAATGCCACTTAGGATAGAAAGTTGTTGTTTTTCATTTCCGACTTCATGGATGTTTAGATAATATAATTTTGATAAACTTTCGTGAAGACGGTTTTGGGTTTGACATCGTTTCAGGGGCGTTTCGGGCAACGGACGCACGTACACGGATCACGTGCACGAGGCCGTGCGTGCCCTGCTGTCCGCGTGTGATTGCGCGATGCACAGAGCGAATTTTTGCGTGAAAATTTGTGAGCATGTGGGGGCAAACTCTGCCCTCATGATCATAATATTTCACGACTGTTCGTTGAGCGAGCGCGAAGATATTATGCGTGCACCACTAAGCCACTGTGCATTCAGCCTGTCATTTTTGTCGCGGAGACGGACTTCGAGCGCGCACACGACGTAGCGAAGACCCGTTCCAGGACCCGGAACATGTTGAACTAGACCTAGACGACCCGTAGGAGGAACCCCAAGTCACGGCGTGGCCCGACGAGGGAGCAGCGAGGCCGACACCACGCGCACGAGGGCACGCGAGCGCGCGCACACGCGCAGCAGGCCGCACGAGTGCGGGAGCTGCGTGCGCCTCTTTGGTGCATCGTATCTCCATGTCATCGTGTCCTAGAACTACCCCAGGACCACCCCAGCTATGTGCACAAGCATGTGGCTTTTCGTTGCGTGTGCGACGCTCAAACGAGCGAGAACGCACGCGTACCACGCGGTATCGGGAAATTCTGATACCCGTTCTGTGGACACGACACGAACACGATTTCGAACCTGAGAGTATACGAACGCATCACATGGGTCGAGGCCAACGTGTATGCCAAGTTTCGCAGGTTCGTTTGGTGTATTTTGGATTTTGGGTCGTTGTGTGAATTGGGTTATTTTTCTTTAGTTTTTGATTTTTGAATTAATATGATATTCTAATTTTTTTCAGCTTTTTAGCTTCTAAATCTGAGTTTATAGGACTTATATGAGATTTTGGATTCGTGAGAACCAACCTTTGGCTTTGTTTCATAATTTTTCCATCATTTATGAATATATGTGTTTCTATGTAGCTTTATGCATATATTTAACTATATATATATATATAGTTCCGTTGAAACCCATTCCTAATGTATATATATTACGAATGGGTCGATGGAGATATATTTCCAGATTTTAGACTCTTTATTTGGAATCGTGTCAATTGATTGAAGATTTAAAAATCTATTTAGATTTTGGTTTAAGAAGTAGTGAATATGTTTCAATGACTTAGAAATTAAGAGAAATTATGGTTGATAAGCGCGTTAAAATACTGAGCTGTAAATGCTAGATTGTCGAGATAAGATAAGTGTCTATTTTGAGAATTTTTTGAGACAATAGGGAGTTTTTTTTTAAAGTTATGAAGTGATATAGAATTTTATGGATTCATGATTTATTAAATCTGGAGTTCAAAGTTGGATTGAAATGTTAAATTTTGGAAAGGTTAGTAGTAATGTGATAAAAGTTATTATGAGATTTATGAAAGGGATCTGAATGTTAGTCGTGATTAGATTGGATGGCTTAGAGTGAATACAATTGAGGTAGTTATTTTGAAATTTCTTTTTAAAGAAATGTAATGGTAGGCCACCAAGGTAACCTTAATGAGATAGAAGTGTTCTACACTAATTGCCATATCACTCATGACTATGATAGTAGTATATACTCCAGTATTGTTAGTCATCTGCCAAACTATGGGACTGTATCTCAATCTTGACTTACTCAACCTTCCCTCAAATCTAGATCTTTTATTGTGACTTTCTAACCGTTTGTATTTGATCATTCCTTTACAATATTCTCCCTTTAGAACTGTGTCCCTAAATTATGTTACTGGATTCTTAATTAATTTTATTTCATGCTTCAACTTGATTTTCTTTATTCTTGTATTCGTTGTCACCTCTTGAACCCTTACCATGATACTAAATTACTTTCTGACTTAAATTCGAGATCCAACCATGACTCAATTCTTTCGACTCGACATGTGATGGTGTTCTTCTTGTTTCCTTAAATGCTTAACCTTGTACCTTATCTTGATTGCTTGACCAGCTTTGTTAATGATCTTGGACTATTTTTCTTCTTCATCATTACCTCCCTTACTTATATTTTGACTACCTTATGTTGCTAATTTAGCCTTAGTTTTGTAAGCTTATCTCTTTTTCGAGCTTGATCATGACATATTTTATTGGGTCGACCCACTAACATATTGTCTAATCAGAACTGGTGTATGATGGTCTGATCAACCTAGTGCACCTTGGTTCGCTCTCATATATTACTCTACGTGGATAGAGGCATAGTTAAACTTGCCCTAGAGTCTCATCCACGAAAGCTTTGGCAATTCTCCTTGAATTATTTTTGTCGTCTATGAACCACGTATTGTACTCAATAGCATCGTCTTTGAACTCTTTTTGCTTTTGTCTTTCACATATTTCAGAAAGACAAGGCACTGTACTTAATAGGTCAACCCAGGGTATCACGTTTAGCTTCCTTATCAAAAGTAGGATAGTGGCTTATTTCCATATCCTCGCAGTATTCTTTGGGATTTCAATAGTGTTGAATTCTAAACCCTTGATCGCGACCAGTCGACTTGGTCATTCTCCTTATCATCCAATGTTTGGAACCTTATTCAATTGAATTGATTCAATTGTGACATAGATTTCAAGTCTTGGATACTCGTACCTAGACTTCAATGACCTCGTTCTCCATCTTGCCCAAACCTCGATTCATCCTGGATTGAATCAACCTAGATCTTATCGAGACTAAAATTTCTTATAGATATTTATATATAGTGTGCTTAGATTTTAGTGTTATTGACAGTCGTACTTTAAACTTTCAATTTTGATCATCTTTAGAATAGTAATGCTTTATAGTTAATTTCAGTTTTTTTTCTTTTTAATCATCAGTTTTTATATAGGATGATAGACTGCCTTACAGGCCGATGGTTTATTATTTTCCTTATCTTTCCCAGAATGGCACCCATGACCAGAGTCTGTCCCCAGTGCACAGCTACAATTCTGGATGAGACCGAGATTGTACTTTCCCCTTCTATTGCTCAGTTGGTGTTAGTAACCTCATCGGAGAATTTTTCTCTATCTCCTATCCTTCATGAGAGGACTGCAGTTCAGCTGGAGACTGAGGGCCTTTCTTTGCCTCATGGAGTGGTACCCCATGCCATTCCTGATGGAGCTCATATTTATAGACTTCTTCAGGATGTACAGGAGGTGCAGAGACTTCAGGCTGAGCTTATGAGAGAGCAGAGTCTCAGTTTTCAACTGTTGTGGGATTACATGCATTCGAGAGAGGAGCCTAGTTCCAAGAGAGCGAGGAGCAGTTTATACCCAGAGCCTCAGGAGTACCCAGGCTTTCAGTCTAGACCAGCCTATGCAGTTCAGATTCCTGTCCAGCAGAGGCCAGTTGAGTGGGTGCCTACCTGTACTTTCTGTAGGAAGCTTGGGCACGTATGGAAGGACTGTAGGAAGAGACTAGGATTATGCCTATTTTGTGGGTCAGCTGCACACACGATACGAGACTATCCAACTACACTTGCCCCTAGTCGAGGCCTACCTTCGGGAGAGAGTTCCAGCTACCAGACCTAGTAGAGGTGAGTTCTTGACCCATACCTTATCCTATCTTGATGATTACTGTACCCTACCATAATGTTTGTATGCTTGATACCATATGACTACTTTTGATCTAGTATGACTATAGTGGCTAGATGAGACCCCAGACTGATTACCTGCCATAATCATGTATGATATCTTTCCAACTGCATGATTTAGATAAGTTTTTTTAAGACCATGATTGTTGGGGATTTAACCTAGAAGGAGTAGGATCATCTTAATTTCGAGGACGAAATTATTTTAAAGAGGGTAGATTTGTCACACTCACTTTTCAATTTCATGGGTATTTTAGTAATTGTTATTTATTTCAATTTTTACGATTTTTATTTGAATTTTTATCTATTTATTTGTTAGATTGATTGCAGTGTGATTTGATTGATTGTAGACTGGCGACTTAGTAGTTTGACCTTAGTAACCTTCACTGGAAGCCTAATAATGTAATTAAAACTCATATTTTTGTTTTAAAAAAAATTATTTAGATTTAAATCTCTATTTTTTTGGAGTGGTTTAAATAATTTTAGTCATTTTAGCCATTTTGGCCTTTATGTGATTCTCTGAATATGTTGACTCTTGATTGTGCTTGCAACTGGTTTAACCTTAGTGGACATGTATATGAGCCTAACCATGCATTAGAATGGTTATTTCATTTTTAGAAATTATTTTTATGCATTAGATTATTTTTAAGGCTTTTATTTATTTATTTAGCCTTTTTGCATGTAGGCCTTTAAGCTTTTTGACTTGGGCCCATTTCTAATTGAGTAGGAGATGGCCCAAGTGAAACCCTAACCCCTAGACACACCCCTTGGCCGCCGAACACAGCAGCACCCTTCCTCTTTTCATTATTTGTGAAAATTGTGAGCCTCCACCAAGAAACCCTAAAAGATCCATCTCTCCAAAACACCTATTTTCTTCATCCGGAGTCCGTTTCTTCCCAAACGAACTCCGTTGCGCTCGTCGAGGAGAGGAGGATCTGCTGGAGCATTTCTTGCGTGGATACAGATGTTTTTGATAGAGGGAAATCGGCCGACACGACAACCGAGGAGCCCCGATCATTGGGTTTTGACACTCAATAGCTAAATCCTAATCTACCATTGAAAATCTGATTTTTTTTTCTTCACTTTTGCATCCATATAGGTTCCCTAGCCTTGCCCACGAAATTTGGTGGGATTTTGACTCCGTTGATGGAGGTATCGAGCCCGTGTCGGTCCCTTACGGCACGTGTTCGATAAAATGCCGCTTAGGATAGAAAGTTGTTGTTTTTCGTTTCCGACTTCATGGATGTTTAGATAATATGATTTTGATAAACTTTCATGAAGATGGTTTTGGGTTTGACATCGTTTCAGCGGCGTTTTGGACAACGGACGCACGTGCACGGATCCCGTGCACGAGACCGTGCGTGCCCTGGTGTCCGCGTGTGATTGCGCGATGCAAATAGCATATTTTTGCGTAAAAATTTGTGAGCAGGTGGGGGCAACCTATGCCCTCATGTTCGTAAAATTTCATGACTGTTCGTTTAGCGAGCGCGAAGATATCGTGCGTGCACCACTCAGCCACTGTGCATTCAGCATGTCATTTTTGTCGTGGAGACGGACTTTGTGCGCTCACACGATGCAGCGAAGACCCGTTCCAGGACCTGGAACATGTTGACCTAGACCTAGACGACCCATAGGACGAACCCCAAATCGCAGCGTGGCCCGAAGAGGGAGTAGCGAGGCCGGCACCACGCGCACGAGGGCACAGGGGTGCGGGGGCTGTGTGCGCCGCTTTGGCACATCGTGTCGCTGTGTCATCATGTCCTAGACCTACCCCAGGACCCCCCCGGCTATGTGCACAAGCACATGGCATTTTGTTGCGTGTGCGGCGCTCAAACGAGCGAGAACGCACGCGTACCACTCGGTATCGGGAAATTCTGATACGCGTTCTGTGGACATAACACGGACACGATTTCGAACCCGAGAGTATACGAATACATCACGTGGGTCGAGGCCAATGTGTATGCCAAGTTTCGTGGGTTCGTTTGGTGTATTTTGGATTTTGGGTCGTTGTGTGAATTGGGTTGTTTTTCTTTAGTTTTCAATTTTTGAATTAATATGATATTCTAATTTTTTTTCAGCTTTTTAGCTTCTAAATCTGAGTTTACAGTACTTATATGAGATTTTGGATTCGTGGGAACCAACCTTTGGCTTTGTTTCATAATTTTTCCATCATTTATAAATATATGTATTTCTATATAGCTTTATGCATATATTTAACTATATATATATATAGTTCCATTGAAACCCATTCCTAGTGTATATATATTCCGAATGGGTCGAGGGAGATATATTTCTAGATTTTAGACTCTTTATTTATCTCTTATCATTGCGTATCTTTCATTTAAACGTTTGTGTATATATATATATATATATATATATATATATATATATATATATATATATATATATATATATATATATATATATATTATGTATGTAGTTTCTTACTTTGTATATATGTATATAAATAGTATATTATTTGAGTAATTCCATGGTTGTGTTTTACTATTTTTAATCTCAGATTTTACCCTATTTCAGTAAGCACCAGTACACACACACACATCATCTTTTGTTAGAAATAAGGTTTGGTTGTATTGTATATACACGTGTGTATATACCTATATGTATATATATATATATATATATATATATATATTTATGCTTGTTAATTCTCTTAGATTAGATTGTAATTGTGTATATAACTATAGGAGCCCTAGGACAGATTTGGTTTGTCATTTCGAGCTTAGTTTAGTCGAATTAGCCGACAAGTTGACCAAATTGACAAAAGTCAACTTTGGGTCAAACTTGATCCAATTCAACTCAAACGAACTCCAAATGACCTAAAATTTTGTGTATGACCTAGAAATTAGTAGACGGAATAGTTGACCCAGGTTTGACCAGATTTGACCAGCGTTGACCAGGTTTGACTAGAGTTGACCGATGGTTGACTTTGACCAAAATGGACCTAGAAGCATGTAGTCTTGCATTGTAGCTATTTTTCTTGATATTGTAGACTTGGTTGTGACATGTGCGTATTTTAAATAGGTTTATATTGCCCCAGTTTAGTTACACCTCATCATCATCAGTTCGATTTGCCAGGCGAGTACATTCTTTGATCTTTTCGTACTTCTTTGGATATGTTTCTTGTTATAGACTAGTATACTTGATGCTGACACGACGTTCACACGGATTAGTACCCTCTGGATCTTTTCATGCGATATTATCCCCTCGGATACATCGAGTATATCATGTTCATGTACTTTATCATGGCCATCATGTACTCCGTGTATTCATATTTATCCATGTGCACTCATATGTTATTCGTGTACACTCATGACCATATGAGCTCCATGTATACAGTAGTTGTTATCCATGTGCAATAACATAACATGCATTGATCCTTGTGTATTGATTGGGGGCAGGGATAGTGTAGTTGGTTATGTGATCGTTATCCCAAGTAGGTATCCATGTGCACTCCATAGCTATATCCATGTGCAATCCAGACCGTTTACATAACCAATTCATGCTCTGATTCACGTAGAAGGTTATATTTCTGTTATCACATTATATCTCATTTTATAGTCTCTCTCTCTCTCTCTTATTGATTTCCTTTACAGCGATTCATGTATAGTTTTCTATAGCTTGCTTTATATGTCCATTCCTGCGATGAACTGTTGTGAGAGATATGTGCTCGTTCCGTCCTAACTGGGCATGTTGAAAATTTTATAGGTATTGATGAGGAGTACTGCCCTACTTATTATGGCATTGTCTTTTACGACACTGGCGACGTGGACCCTCAGGAGGATCCCACAGTCGCTGAGGACTTGCCCGTAGTCTAGCTGTGATTTAGTAATTTATTTATATTTCTATCTGAGACTTTATGAGTTGTACTTGAGTTTAGCTTTCTGGTGGTTTACACCTAGATCTTTTTATCTGTGACTCTCTTGAGATTTATTCTTCTATTTCATCTTTGTTTTGTGATTGAGTTACTTATTATTTACTCTCCATTCGGGGCTTATTCTAGACTGTGTTAGATACTGTGACTTGGACAACGTTCTACCGCCGACACTGCGGCGTAGGCTGGGCGTTCGTCATTTTTCGTGCCCTTTCACTGGGTGCGGGTCGTGACAGTATGATCTGGAGACTACACCAGGCTTGAACTACGGCACTGGTCGGCGGTTACCTTTACCGTTGCCAGTCCCTGCCGGGAAACCACGGGATTAATACAACAAGACCCGATGTGGACTGGGGTATGTTACGCCTGCAACGACAACTGAAAGCTCAGATGAGGAGTGCGACTGGCATTCACACTCAACCGGATCACCAACTTCTGATTCATATATCAGCATCGGGGACGTATTCAGGCAAGTCTTGTCTGTCAATATGGCATTCGCCGACGCTTACGAAGAAGAAGAAGACATTTTCGAACTCCTTGAATTAGAGCCGTGGGCCCAATAACTAGATGTGCAATGGAAGAAGCGGTTCAAACAAAGAGAGCCTCCCACCGAGGATGAGGTTGTACAAGTCGATCTCGGTAATGAGTCCTCTCCAAAACCCATCTTCGTCACCAAGAATCTGATGAACGAAGAGCGAGAATCACTACAACAACTCGTCAGAGAATACATCGACGTGTTTGCCTGAAGCTACGAAGATATGCCAGGACTGAACCCCGAGGTTGCACTTCACAAGCTCATCATCCGGCCGGACGCAAAACCGGTCAAACAACAACAGCGACGCTTCCGCCCGGACATTATGAATGTGATCGAAGCTGAAGTCAACAAACTGATAGCCAGTGGCTTCATTCGTGAGGAACAACATCCGGACTGGTTCGCCAACATAGTACCGGTCCTCAAGAAAAATAGGAAGATTCGAATCTGCATCGACTTCCATAATCTGAACGAGGCGTGTCCTAAAGATGAGTTCTCCCTCCCTATCACGGATATCATGATCGATAACACCTGCGGCTTTGAGCGCATGTCATTCATGGATGGTTTCTCGGGATACAAACAAATCAAGATGTCCCCGACAACGAGAAGCACACATCATTTCGAACACCGATTGGCACATACTGCTACACAGTCATGCCTTTTGGTTTAAAGAATGCTGGTGCCACCTATCAAAGAGTTATGAGCATCATCTTTAGAGACCATCTGTGTAAGACAGTGGAATGCTACGTCGACGACATCGCCGTCAAAAGCCGCTCTAAGGAAGATCATCTGCATGATCTGAGGACAGTGTTCGACCTGATGCGAGCACGCAACTTGAAAATGAATCCTACCAAATCCTTCTTGTACGTATCTAATAGAAAATTCCTGGGTTTTATCATTACTGCCCAGGGGATTCATATAGATCCGGAGAACACAAAGGCAATCATGGAGATGGGTCCCCCGAGAAATCTCTGTGAACTCCGAGGCCTTCAAGGGAGGCTAGCTTACATCAGGAGGTTCATTTCCAACCTCTCCGGACGATGTCAGCCATTCACTCAACTCATGAAGAAGGACGTCTCATTCGTATGGGAATACCAACATACCTTCGACAGCATCAAAGAATATCTGTCAAACCCTCCGGTCCTGGTGGCCCCGGTTGCTGGAAAACCATTCCTGCTCTATGTACGAGCGATGGAGCATTCTCTCAGCGCTCTGCTAGCACAAAACAACAATGCAGGCCATGAGCAGGCTATATATTACCTCAGTCGAATGATGATGGGGCCGGAACACCGATATACCGCCGTGGAGAAGGAATGTCTCGCCCTGGTATTTGCCATTCAGAAGATGCGACACTATGTCACGTGACAAACCATACATATGATCTCACGAGTCAACCCCCTCAGGGTCCTCATGACCAAGCCAAGGGCACTCGGCTCTCTCCTCGCTATATGGGTGATATTGTTGTCTCCCTACCACATGATCTTCGTCCCACAAAAGGCTATTAAAGGCCAAGCTCTGGCAGACTTTTTAGCAGCCAATCCAGGTTCGGAGTCAACCCGGATATACGAAAAGATTCCAGATGAGGCTGCCGACTCACATGTGGCCTCTTATGATACCATATGGCGAATGTTCTTCGACGATGCTTCCAGAACTGGGCCAAAAGGCAACATCGTCGTTGGAGTCGGAGTGGTGCTGATTTCTCCCTCCGGGTTGGTGATCAATCGGGCCTATTCCCTCACGGAGCCCTGTTCAAATAATGTGGCCGAGTACAACACTTTGGTCATTGGCCTCCGACTTGCGAAAGGAACTGGGGGTAGAATACTTTAAAGCATACGGCGACTCGCAGTTAATCGTCAATCAGATCCGGGGTTCATATGAAGTCCGCCATGAAGACATTATCCCCTATCACCAAATGGTGATCAACATCATTTCGTCGTTCGAAGGGTTCTTCATAGAACACGTTCCAGACTCCAAAATATCGAAGCCGATGCCTTAGCTGGCCTTGCCGCTTCCCTAGCAGTTTCGAACTATGCTCATCACTCGGTGGATGTGATAGGCCATGAACTGGTATGTCCCAAGAATAACGTTCAGTTTGTGGCGAGTCATTCTGCTCAGACGGTTGACGAAACACCAGACTGGAGACAGCTATTCATAGACTTTGTAGTCTATGGCATCTTGCCCGAAAACCCAAAGGAGACTACCTCTATCAGAAGGCGTTCCCTCAGATTCTTCTATGAAACAGAGACGAAAATGCAGTATCGACGATCCTACGATTGATTACTGCTTCGGTGTCTATCAAATACAGAAGCCAAAGAAGCCATACGTGAAGCTCATGATGGTGTCTGCGGGGCCCATCTGCCTGGTCCGAAATTACAAGACCGTCATCGCCGGATGGGCTACTACTGGCCCACGATGGTTGCAGATGTAATAGACTATGCACGAAAATGCAAAGCCTGTCAAGTCCACGCAGATTTTATTCACCAACCATCCGAGTTTCTACATCCGACAGTGGCGTCCTGGCCATTCGAAGCATGGGGAATGGACATCATCGATCCAATCACTCCACCTTCGTTCTGAGGACATCGTTTCATACTCGCAATCACATATTACTTCTCAAAATGGGCAGAAGCTATTCCGCTTACAGAAGTGAAGACGTCAAACGTGATCAGCTTCCTCAAGCATCACGTAATCTACCGCTATGGACTGCCCCGAAGGATCATCCACGACAATGGTCCGCAGTTCGTGAGCCACGCCTTCTATCGGTTCTGCGACAAGCATCGAATCCATAATGATTCTTCAACGCCATACAATCCAGCAGCAAATGGGTTGGCAGAAGCATTCAACAAAATAATCATCAAGCTTCTCAAGAAGTTCGTGTCATCAAACAAGCGTGACTGGAATGAGAAGCTCGGCGAATACTTATGGGCGTACCGTACTACAGTACGAACGGCCACCGGGAACACGCCATTCTCCTTGGTATACGGGAGTGAAGCAGTTCTTCCATTGGAGACTCAAATCCCTTCGCCCTGCGTCGCCCTCACCTATCGATTGACGACATATGATAATCACCATCGCCGACTACAAGACTTGGCGGCCCTGGATGAAAAGTGCCTACTAGCTCAAGAACGAATCGAGCTATACCAAGCACGCATCTCGGGAGCCTTCAACAAGAAGGTTAAGATCAGAACATTCCAAGTGGGTGATCTCGTTCTGGCAGTTCGGAGGCCGATGGTTATGACTCACAAAACCGTCGACAAATTCCAGCCAAAGTGGGAAGGACCATTTGTCATTGAGGCCGTCTTCTCCAACGGTGCTTACCGCCTCACGAAACAAAATGGAGACTTGCTCATGTTGCCCATCAACGGCAAGTTCCTGAAGATGTATTATATCTGAAACAACATCCTCCAAATCCCAGATTGTTGAGTTATGTACCAGCTGTTATCGCTGAACTTACATTCTGACTCCATATTCCCCAGATGGTTGAGTTATGTACGTGTCACGACCCGCACCCACTGTGAGGGTACGGGAACGTAACAACGCCCAGCCTACGCCGCAGTGTCGGCGGTAGAACGTTGTCCTAGGTCAACATACATCTAGCAATATATCTCTAAACAGTTTATACTCCCCGAATGGGGGTGACATAGCAGAAAAACTCAATCACAACTAAGGAAGAGATAGCACGATATGAAACAGAACTCAAGAAGATAAATAGATGAATAGTAGTCTAAGATAATCCCAGCAATATCCAGAACCACATGGTCTCAGATACAGAATGAAAAAAATATATACAACTCTGAACTCCAATAAAGTCTAGCTAAAACATGACTCAAGACTGCAAAAAGTAAGATAAACCTAACTAATCTAGTCTAGGTAATCAGGGTGATATCATCAACTAGAGCGGTCCAGCTCGCAGGTGTCATTTAAGGCTGCCCCATAGAAAGTATCCAGGCAGGCCTCCTCCTCGTCTTCTGTAATATTTTCAACAGGCCCAGTCAGGACAGGAGCGAGTACAGTACATCTCAACAGTTCGCGGGTTAGAAAATATAATCATGCAGTAAAGTAAGATACAGGTGCTGAAGAATACAGTATGTAAACAGAGAGAGAACTGTAATAGAAATATCTACTATAAGTAAGGAACTTACAGTGGCTAGTGAGTCAGAGTACAGTATAGCACATGTGAACGGAACAGATTTGTACATGATCTACACTAAAGAGTCGTACATGATCTACACTACTATAGAATTGTTCACATGACTACTAGCACTCCCCCGTTTTTTCCCCAATCAGTACACAAGGATCTAAGCAGGTTATGTTATTGTACATGATATCACATGGGGCCCTTGAAAGGGTGCACATGATAGTATACATGAAGGCTCTGTGAACATGAGAGTACATGATTCATATGAGTGTACATGTATGGTGAAAGCACAGGAGTATATGATAAAAGTGAAACGGACATGATGAAAGTGAAACGGACATGACACAATGTACCCGATGCTCCCGAGGGGGATAATATCGCATGAAGAGATCCGTATAGTACTAATCCGTGATAATGTCGTGACAGCACAAGTAAAGTAATTTAATGCAGGAAATAATTCTAAGCAGGATATGAAATGATCAGAGAATGTACTCGCCTGGTATCTGAGTGTCCGAGATAAAAATACTATCCGAGGAGTGGTGTCTGGCTCCTATTTAGAACAGCACAAGTCACAACAAGTCCAAAATGGTAAAATAAAGTCCTGCTATGCATTCTACATGATTCTAGGTCAATCTAGGCTTAACACGACTAGGTTAGCCTAAACTAGGTCTAAACAAGTTAATCTAGGCTAATCAAGTCTATACTAGTCTAAACTAGGCTAAACTAGCCTATTCTAAGTCTAACAAGACTGCACAAGTCTATCTAGACTCTATACTGACACACAGATACACCCATAGGCTAAGAGTCTAGGCTATAGGCTATACCATGCCTAGGAACCAAAATATAACACATCTACACATGCCAATATTTATATATATTTAAAAATAACACACATATTGATATACTATATAATATAACATAGAAATACACTTATTACTATATTATTATAATCTATATAGGAATACACCATAGCATATAGGCTACCCTTAATATCACACATGTACATATATTATCTATATATACAATAGAACACACTCATATATATAGGATACCTATATATATCTATCTCACAAATATATATACATATATATATATATATATTTTTATATATACATATATATATGTATATACACATGTGTATAGGAATAAAGGCAAGCACTCACATGTGGGTGTGTGTTAGCTATGGCATGTGTGTGATATGTTAGGCTTGAGAGTGTAGGGAAGAAAGTGAATGGCAAAACTGTGTGTGTGAGATACATGAGGGTGTCACATAGATATATGCTAATGTGTGTGTGTGTGTGTATATGCGTGTCATGAGTGAAGTGAGGGGGGGCTAGAGTGAACTGTGTGTGCAGAATTTGAGTGTGTGGATAATTATATAGAGTGTCATGTCATTTCAGTTCAGGAAATAAGAAGGGCTAAATGACAGTGTCAATGAGAGCCTTGACAGTTCTCAGGAATTGAGTCAACCAACAGTGTGTGATAGGAGGGTTCTCAGGTATAGGGAAAAACAGTGAGGAAAAACTGTGAACCAGTGAAGGGAAATCATTCCCAGGTTTGTACATAACCCATCACCAGTGAGTGTAGATGACAGAAAAAGGAGGGTGGCCTGTTCTCAGGTATAGGCAACCAAATGACTGTTCCAGTTTGTGTCTGTGTTAACACCATTCTCAGGAATTTGAAATCCAGTGAATGGCAAATGGTTCTCAGTTCAGTCCTACATTAACATTCAGAAAAAGAAGAAGAAAGAGTTCAGTTCTCATTTCATATAATCTCAGGTTTATCATTAACTCAGTTAGTTAGGAAAGGGAAAGGAAAACAGTTTTACATGAATAACACTCATCAATCTCATGACATCAACTCTTCATTCTCAGATATTAAAGATTACTTCTCAGGTTTAAGACCATTCAGTCTACAGTTTTTACATTAAACCCAAGTCAAAATCTCAGTTTTTAGTGTACCATACAATGTGCATTTGTGTGTAGGCAGGACCATGTGTGACAGTGTCAACATACAACTAAGGTTCTGGATTTTAACTTAACATGCAATGTTCATTTAGGAATTTAATATGGAAATGCATTACACTATCATTCGAATGGGAAACACATGTATATACATAGGTTAAGGCCTCAACCATGGAGAGTCTATAATGGTTAATGAATAAAATCCCAACCCAACATTGCATCAACTATAGCAACATATAACTGGGTTTGAATAATATCATAAAACATGAAGAAATGGTATGAACTCAGTTAAGAGGGAAGGAACCCAATTTCAATATTTTGAAATCCAACCCCATGTCAAAATCTCTTCTCAAAACTAAAAGCTCATTCGAATTGAAATATTAAGCTAACCTGAATAACCAATCATATGGGAGATCAAAACCAGGGAAAATATCAAATAACAGGGAATTAAACGTTAGGGAAAATGGGAAAAACTAAATATTAGCCCTATGTATCATAGTATCAGTCCACATCCCAATTTACTACTCGAAATCCAATTCTAAGTACAAAAACCAAATCAATCATGTAAAATCAAACTAACCATAATCATCACTACTACAGCTAAGAATTTAAAACTCTGAAATCAAAATTTAGGGAATGAAACAGTGTATCAGTGGTTCCCTTTTGTTTTGAAATCCAAAAATTCACAAAACCAATTCAAAATTCCAAACAGGTGCACATACATGTTCCCCTACATTAGTACGTGTCATGTGGGTCCATTCGTGTCCAGGAACTGGACACGAAGTGTCCAAATAGCTACACGAGCACAGACACAAACTGTGCACACAACAGTGTCGTGCACGTGTTGTAGAGAGTCTAGGACACGACACGACACGAATTAGAACACGTGCTTGTGCACACATGTACGCCCACACTAGGGCTACACACTCGTGTCAACACGAGGTATCCACGCTGTGCCTAGACACGACACGAAGGCCGTATCAGTGCCCAAAAGTGACAGCCGTGCGCCCAGTGCACGTACAGTGCACACGTTCGTGCGTATCCGATACGACACGAGAGTGTCTCAAACTTTGAGGACCTCATGTCAGTGTCTGCCCCTAGGGCTGTGTCAAATCCTAGGTGTCCACGTGTCGTGTACAGGGAGTAATTGCCCCCGAGTAGCAGGGCAATGCTACCGTACGGGAACGTACGTATTCACGTGTCCATGCCGACACGATATGACACAATAATCACATCAGTCAACCGAAAATCGACAAGCAAGACCAAACCCTAATTTTCTATTCAAACACATTCCTAAAATTCAACCGAAATGTCCTTTGGGATATTTTATCAAACACCTAGGTCTATAGGCTGATACGTGTCCATTTAGGACACGAAATGGACACAAAACCTAGGTCTAGGCATACCTACAGGACCAGGACACTTAGGGCTAGGTCTACATGCAAAGAAACTAGAATTTTAATGGTGTTTACATTGATTTACCTATTGGTGTCAAAATGCAAGAAAAGTCTCAAATAGGGGGGTTCCTCTTGCTAGCAAACTTCTCCAAATTGCCCCAAAGCTGAGGTTGAACACCACAAACAGCAAGAAAACATTGATTAGATCCTAATGGAAGAAATTCCAATCAAAAAGGAGTCCTATTGATTAAACTAGGAAGGAATTAATGAAGGCTTACCTATTTCCTTAAGAAATGAAGAACTATTGAAGAAAGAGGCACAAATCCCCATAGAGACATTATATAGGCAAAGGGGGGGGGTCTCTTGGCTGTTCATAATAGTTAGGGTTAGGGATTTTAGGTTTCATCCTATGGCTAGGATTGAATCAAGGGAAATAGATGGCCTAGAACAAAGGGTTCTATCCTAGTTTCTTGCAATTCACTTAACCATAACTAAACTTGACTCAACCCCCTAACCAACCCATCTAATTCTCATAGTGGCTCACTAAGTTAGTTATGACCCATCTAGGTTAGGTCCAATCTAGATTAGGCTACCAAGGTCATTGCTAGTCAAGTCAACCTAGTCAACCCTCATTCAAACAATTCAAAAATAAATTCTAAAAATTCCCATAAATTTAAATAAATTATAATAAAATCAAATAACCCCAAAATGTCAAAAATACCCTAATCACATGGCTAGGCTCTAGGGTAGGCAGTCTCTACTGTTCACTAGTAAAACACCAAAATCATAAGTCATGAATTTAAATAGTTTAAAAATAATTTAAAATCACTAAAAATCATAATATGAAATAAATATCATTAAATAATAATTATAATTACAAAATTTCAAAATTACCCTCTTCTGGAAAACTGGGTGTTACAATCCTATCCACCTTATAAAAATTTCGTCCCCAAAATTAAGATGGTCGCACCCTTTTCTAGGTTAAGCCCCCAGCAATCATAGTCTCAGAAATCTATCTTAAATCATACAGTTGGAAAGTGAAAACAATGGGATCATGGCATGCAATATCAGTCTGGGGTCTCATCTAGTTATACCAACCATGCTACAGTACCAGGCAATCACAAGGTATCAAAACATACAAGCAAGGGATGCATCAAATTTCTCAAGAAGGAAAATACTAAGGTTAGGTCAAAACTCACCTCTAGCTGGGTCTGAGAACTAGAACTCCCAACTGGAAGCAGGTCCCTGGTTGGTAGGTGCATCAGGACAATGTTGCACCCAGTGCGCAGCTGACCCGCAGAATAGGCACAATCCTAGTCTCTTTCTACAGTTGCTCCACTTGTGCTCAGACTTCCTACAGTAGTCACAGATAGGCTCTGGATCAGCTGGCCTCTGTTGGACAGGAGACTGGGCTGGGTATGATGATATTGGCTGCATAAATGGGTACTCCTCAAACTCTGGGTAGGACTGGGTATTGCTCCTCGCCCTCTTGGAGCTAGGCTCTCCTCCTGGAAGCACAGAGTCCCACAGACGTAGCAACCTCTAGATTTTCTCCCTTATGGCCTCCTCATAAACTCTCTGTGACTCCACCAGTCTCTCTTGAAAATATCCAAACACCTGGGCTGCGTCAAATAACAAACCTCCGGGTGGTACAGTAGGGAGTACCATCCCAAGGGGTAGGGAAAGGCTCTCGGTCTTAGGCAAATCTGCAGCTCTCTCCTGAACGATAGAAGATGAAGGAAGACTCTCTGGCGAGGCAACCACCATCTCCTCAATGGCAGGAGGTGCCACCACCCCCTGATCGGATAGAGGGATAACTACCTCCTGAACAGTAGGAGGTAGAGGCACACTCTCAGTAGCTGCAGCTGCTCTCAGGCGACGGGCTCGGGTCATGGGTGCTATACTGAAAGAAAAGAAAATAAAAATAAATCAATCATCAAGGCTGAAAAACTAGTAAATATCAACAAAGGAGAACTAGCTACAAGAATCACTATTTAAAGCCAGGCTATACTATCATTCCTAAGACAAGGGCCTAATCACAAGTCATCAATTTATCACACTAAGAAAGAACTACATATGCATAAGCTCTATAAAGCTAAAAGATCTCTACTCCTAAATTATTTCATGATGGAAAATAATTTATAATAACTGGAATGAAGATAGAGATGATATATTTAAGAACATTTCCAAGATACAATCTGATAATCATATGCGTCTGTCCAAAAATTATGATACTCAGAGTCCTCGCCACGCTAGTAAGCAAGGTTGCGATAAACGGTAGAGTCCATAACAGGGGCATGCACCTCTATAATCATGTCTTCTGGAATTCTCGCTATGCCGACTAGTATAGCTGCAAAAAATTCCCAATCTCATGACCAAGGTACGTACATCCGAAGTCAGGTCTCTATGTTTCCACCACGCCAGCTAATATAGCTGCGATAAACTCTAGGTTCCATAACTAAGTAGACGTCTTACCATCCCTGTATTCCCGTCGACATATATTATTAGAAAATATCGTAACTCAGGCCATAAAAATTCATCTCGATAGGAAAATCAAATCAACAACGATCCAACAAAAATCAAATTTAATAATCAAGGAGTGAGAGCAACAAGGCAAGGGAAATGATTCAAATTGAAGTTTAATAAGATTCTCAAGGGTCGTCCCAGGAATCTTTCAAGAAATCCTAACTATGATTGAGTACCTTCAAAATATATATCCTAATCCTACTACAGGTTGTAGTGATACTCTAGTTCGAATACCACTACATAAACTCGACCTGCATGGGCCACCACTAAAAACGTATCACGACCGGCACCCACTGTGAGGGTACGGGAACGTAACAATGCCCAGCCTACGCCGTAGTGTCGGCGGTAGAACGATGTCCTAGGTCAACATACATCTAGCAATATATCTCTAAACAGTTTATACTCCCCGAATGGGGGTGACATAGCAGAAAAACTCAATTAAAACTAAAGAAGAGATAGCACGATATGAAACAGAACTCAAGGAGATAAATAGATGAATAGTAGTCTAAGATAATCCCAGCAATATCCAGAACCACATGGTCTTAGATACAGAATGAAAAAAAAATATATACAACTCTGAACTCCAATAAAGTCTAGCTAAAACATGACTCAAGACAGCAAAAAGTAAGATAAACCTAACTAATCTAGTCTAGGCAATCAGGGTGATATCCTCAACTAGAGCTGGGTCCTCCTGAGGGTCCAGCTCGCAGGTGTCATCTAAGGCTGCCCCGTAGAAAGTGTCCAGGCAGGCCTCCTCCTCGTCCTCTGTAATATTTTCAACAGGTCCAGTCAGGACAGGAGCGAGTACAGTACATCTCAACAGTTCATAGCGGGTTAGAAAATATAATCATGCAGTAAAGTAAGATACAGGTGCTGAAGAATACAGTATGTAAACAGAGAGAGAGAACTGTAATAGAAATATCTACTATAAGTAAGGAACTAACAGTGGCTAGTGAGTCAGAGTACAGTATAGCATATGTGAACGAAATAGATTTGTACATGATCTATACTAAAGAGTCGTACATAATCTACAATACTATAGAATTGTTCACATGACTACTAGCACTCCCCCATTTTTCTCCAATCAGTACACAAGGATCTAAGCAGGTTATGTTATTGTACATGATATCACATGGGGCCTTTGAAAGGGTGCACATGATAGTATACATGAAGGCTCTGTGAACATGAGAGTACATGATTCACATGAGTGTACATGTATGGTGAAAGCACAGGAGTACATGATGAAAGTGAAATGCACATGACACAATGTACCCGATGCTTCCGAGGGGGATAACATCGTATGAAGAGATACGTATAGTACTAATCCGTGATAATGTCGTGACAGCACAAGTAAAGTAATTTAATGCAGGAAATAATTCTAAGCAGGATATGAAATGATCAGAGAATGTACTCGCCTGGTATCTGAGTGTCTGAGATAAAAATACTATCTGAGGAGTGGTGCCTGGCTCCTATTTCGAACAGCATAAGTCACAATAAGTCCAAAATGGTAAAATGAAGTCCTACTATGCATTCTACATGATTCTAGGTCAATCTAGGCCTAACAAGACTAGGTTAGCCTAAACTAGGTCTAAACAAGTTAATCTAGGCTAATCAAGTCTATACTAGTCTAAACTAGGCTAAACTAGCCTATTCTAAGTCTAACAAGACTGCACAAGTCTATCTAGACTCTATACTGACACACAGATACACCCATAGGCTAAGAGTCTAGGCTATAGGCTATACCATGCCTAGGAACCAAACCATAACACATCTACACATGCCAATATTTATATATATTTAAAACTAACACACATATTGATATACTATATAATATAACATAGAAATACACTTATTACTATATTATTATAATCTATATAGGAATACACCATAGCATATAGGCTACCCTTAATATCACACATGTACATATATTATCTATATATACAATAGAACACACACATATATATAGGATACCTATATATACCTATCTCATAAATATATATACATATATATATGTATATACACATGTGTATAGGAATAAAGGCAAGCACTCACATGTGGGTGTGTGTTAGCTATGGCATGTGTGTGATATGTTAGGCTTGAGAGTGTAGGGAAGATAGTGAATGGCAAAACTGTGTGTATGAGATACATGAGGGTGTCACATAGATATATGCTAATGTGTGTGTGAGTGTGTCATGAGTGAAGTGAGGGGGGAGGGGGGGCTAGAGTGAACTGTGTGTGCGGAATTTGAGTGTGTGGATAATTATATAGAGTGTCCTGTCATTTTAGTTCAGGAAATAGGAAGGGCTAAATGACAGTGTCAATGAGAGCCTTGACAGTTCTCAGGAATTGAGTCAACCAACAGTGTGTGATAGGAGGGTTCTCAGGTATAGGGAAAAACAGTGAGGAAAAACTGTGAACCAGTGAAGGGAAATCATTCCCAGGTTTGTACATAACCCATCACCAGAGAATATAGATGACAAAAAAAGGAGGGTGGCCTGTTGTCAGGTATAGGCAACCAAATGACAGTTCCAGTTTGTGTCTGTGTTAACACCATTCTCAGGAATTTGAAATCCAGTGAATGACAAATGGTTCTCAGTTCAGTCCTACATTAACATTCAGAAAAAGAAGAAGAAAGAGTTCAGTTCTCATTTCACATAATCTCAGGTTTATCATTAACTAAGTTAGTTAGGAAAGGAAAAGGAAAACAGTTTTACATGAATAACACTCATCAATCTCATGACATCAACTCTTCATTCTCAGATATTAAAGATTACTTCTCAGGTTTAAGACCATTCAGTCTACAGTTTTTACATTCAACCCAAGTCAAAATCTCAATTTTTAGTGTACCATACAATGTGCATTTGTGTGTAGGCAGGACCATGTGTGACAGTGTCAACATACAACTAAGGTTCTGGATTTTAACTTAACATGCAATGTTCATTTAGGAATTTAATATGGAAATGCATTACACTATCATTCGAATGGGAAACACATGTATATACATAGGTTAAGGCCTCAACCATGGAGAGTCTATAATGGTTAATGAATAAAATCCCAACCCAACATTGCAACTGTAGCAACATATAACTGGGTTTGAATAATATCATAAAACATGAAGAAATGGTATGAACTCAGTTAAGAGGGAAGGAACCCAATTTCAATATTTCGAAATCCAACCCCATGTCAAAATCTCTTCTCAAAACCAAAACTCATTCGAATTGAAATATTAAGCTAACCTGAATAACCAATCATATAGGAGATCAAAACCAGTGAAAATATCAAATAACTGGGAATTAAACGTTAGGTAAAATGGGAAAAACCAAATATCAGCCCTATGTATCATAGTATCAGTCCACAGCCCAATTTACTACTCGAAATCTAATTCTAAGTGCAAAAACCAAATCAATCATGTAAAATCAAACTAACCATAATCATCAATACTACAGCTAAGAATTTAAAACTCTGAAATCAAAATTTAGGGAATGAAACAGTGTATCAGTGGTTCCCTTTTGTTTTGAAATCCAAAAATCCACAAAACCAATTCAAAAGTCCAAACAGGTGCACATACATGTTCCCCTACATTAGTACGTGTCATGTGGGTCCATTCGTGTCCAGGAACTGGACACGAAGTGTCCAAATAGCTACATGAGCACAGACATAAACTGTGCACACAACAGTATCGTGCACGTGTTCCAGAGAGTCTAGGACACGACACGACATGAATTAGAACACGTGCTCGTGCACACGTGTACGCCCACACTAGGGCTACACACTCGTGTCAACATGAGGTATCCATGCTGTGTCTAGACACGACACGAAGGCCGTATCAGTGCCCAAAAGTGACAGCCGCGCGCACAGTGCACGCACAGTGCACACGTTCGTGCGTGTCCGACATGACACGAGAGTGTCTCAAACTTTGAGGACCTCGTGTCAGTGTCTGCCCCTAGGGTTGTGTCAAATCCTAGGTGTCCACGTGTCGTGTACAGGGAGTAATTGCCCCCGAGTAGCAGGGCAATGCTACCGTGCGGGAACGTGCGTGTTCACGTGTCCATGCCGACACGATATGACACAATAATCACATCAGTCAACCAAAAATCGACAAGCAAGACCAAACACTAATTTTCTATTCAAACACATTCCTAAAATTTAACCGAAATGTCCTTTGGGGCATTTCATCAAACACCTAGGTCTATAGGCTGATACGTGTCCATTTAGGACACGAAATGGACACAAAACCTAGGTCTAGGCATACCTACAGGACCAGGACACTTAGGACTAGGTCTACATGCAAAGAAACTAGAATTTTAATGGTGTTTACATTGATTTACCTATTGGTGTCAAAATGCAAGAAAAGCCTCAAATGGGGGGGGGGTTCCTCTTGCTAGCAAACTTCTCCAAATTGCCCCAAAGCTGAGGTTGAATACCACAAACAGCAAGAGAACATTGATTAGATCCTAATGGAAGAAATTCCAATCAAAAAGGAGTCCCATTGATTAAACTAGGAAGGAATTAATGAAGGCTTACCTATTTCCTTAAGAAATGAAGAACTATTGAAGAAAGAGGCACAAATCTCCATAGAGACATTATATAGGAAAAGCGGGGGTCTCTTGGCTGGTCATAATAGTTAGGGTTAGGGTTTTTAGGTTTCATCCTATGGCTAGGATTGAATCAAGGAAAATAGATGGCCTAGAACAAAGGGTTCTATCCTAGTTTCTTGCAATTCACTTAACCATAACTAAACTTGACTCAACCCCCTAACCAACCCATCTAATTCTCATAGTGGCTCACAAAGTTAGTTATGACCCATCTAGGTTAGGTCCAATCTAGATTAGGCTACCAAGGTCATTGCTAGTCAAGTCAACCTAGTCGACCCTCATTCAAACAATTCAAAAATAAATTCTAAAAATTCCCATAAATTTAAATAAATTATAATTAAATCAAATAACCCTAAAATTTCAAAAATACCCTAATCACATGGCTAGGCTCTAGGGTAGGCAGTCTCTACTGTTCACTAGCAAAACACCAAAATCACAAGTCATGAATTTAAATAGTTTAAAAATAATTAAAAATTACTAAAAATCATAATATAAAATAAATATCATTAAATAATAATTATAATTACAAAATTTTAAAATTATCCTCTTCTGGAAAACTGGGTGTTACAGTACCCGCAGGTACCGCTGAACTTACAATCCGGTCACTCCATATAAATCTATATCGCGTCTTTTAGGTAGTAAGTCATGTATGATCATACCTCTGAACTTTCTTCTTAAAAGAGCTCCCTCCTCATGATCCACTACCCGCACTTTCAGTGCACAAAAAGGGTAACAGATCCACAAATTTTCTAAAACAACCACGTCGATGTTACCTCTGTAACGCCCCAGTCCTAAAATACTTAGGATTAGGTACGTATCCATGCCAGTTGCATACATATAAAGTACACTCCTACACATGGAAACCTTGTATGTATACATAAGCTGTAAAATGCAGTAGAACCATAATAACTAAATCTCATCCACTAGATAAATAAATGATATAAAAACAACTTTGAATTTGTCATGTATACAATCGTTGGGCAGAGACAAAGTCCACTACCAACTATCTCAAATAAAAGGTACAAGAAATGATCGATAAAATAACGAGGCGAACCAAGCGCAATTGTCTTCGAAAGAATGGAGAAGATCACGGCCTTAGCTAGAACACCTGCAAAATCATAGAAGCACACACCTGGAGAGATAACCAGGTCCTCAGAGGGACGTAACAAGATACACAAAGAACATGCCATAATAAACTGAATATATAATATGTCACAACCTGAAATAAGTGACAAAACGACAATAAGGTAATCTAACCGTACTACAGTATTTATGCAGTTAAGAACAAACCTCTAACGTATGGACACTCTGGCTCAGTAGCAGTAATCTCAGGTATGGCCCATCAGGATACCAGGGACCGCAAAGCATAACATTCATCGAATGTCAAAGGCCAGCAGTAAATCAGTATCAGGATCCAGGACCGTATCTCCTGCGGAGATAACCGGCAATAGGAAAGTGCAAACTTGGCCCATACGTTAAGGAACTGTTCTTCCCACCTAATGTCTAACAGAGTCACATCCATGTCTCATATACCTCTACTAACTGCTAAGTCTCCTAACATGCCTCTATTAGCAGTTAGCCCTATCGCATGCGCATGGGGGATCAGCCCACACACAAGAACCTCTACATGCTACTCATCTCACACATCCTGGTGGTACAATTGTGTCAAGGTATATGCAATACACTACAAACGGTAGTCTCTTCACTCTAAGTCTACATGCAATCAAAGGATAATAACAAAGTATATCTAATATCACTTAGCAAATAGTAAATCAGGAACTATAAGAACTAGAAATAAATGAACAGTGATATGTAATAAAATACAACTGAATATAAACAGTAAACAGTATAATGGCAAGGTATCTTGCCTGAGGGTGGTGCGAGAAGCAGCAAAATACAACAATCAGAATCGTCAACACGAAAGTCAAAATTCACAAGAAGCTCTGGATGTTGAAACAAACATCACGAACGAGTTTGAAATAAAAGATATGCCTAGGAAATGCCTGTCCAAAAGTTAAATTCTGGAACAGGGGCAAAATCGTAATTTCGGATCAAAACGATATCCGTCGTTGGACCCGCTTTGCACCGAAATGCGTGCCAGAACCTACGGTCTCTAAAGTTGTCAAACTATATATCTACGGATTTGTTTTGATGAGATGAATCCAACGGTATGTCCAATTTTGGATTCCGGTGGGCTGTGCACAAAATCGCCCGTTGAGTGGGATTGTGGGCCCGCCAAAATAGCGTTCCGATCAACGGTCTCAGAATCAGACCAAACTTGGCTCACAGGACTAGAAAAATATTTTGAGTCCAATTGCGTAAGTTTCATCACGATATGATGAGTGTGCACAAAGTTGTGACTTAATTTGTAAAGGGTCGATACGGGGTATCTCGACGGATACGCACTGTTTTCGTCGCGCACATGCAACGAAATTTGATTTTGTCAGTTCCCACACGTCGATAACATCAATACACGCCTTTCGATACATATAGTGCATGACCACGTCGCTCGATTTGTCGGGGCGCACACCGTATCGGGTGTTTTTCCACTTTTTGAAAACAGAATTTATAATTTTTTTTGGAAAACATTAACAACGTGTAACTTTCTACATACTAGATGAAAAGTGAATCCAAAAGGTGCGTTATAATGTCGGTTATATTGTCTTTGACTGTCTTCAATTAGTTTTTACGAAAGTTTAATGGACAGCGAGAAAAGTGGCCGACAAGTTCGTATTTTGAAACAGTTTTTAATATTTCAGAAAAGTAGTTTTTCTCCAACTTCGTCTCGATTTTTCGAGCAAGTTGGGTGGCCATGTTGAAATCCACCTGGAGGATCTCGAAGAGTGTCAAGTCTACTTTCAACAAAATCTTATGGATCAAAAATCGGTGCTACGAGTATAAAGTTACATCGTCCGGAAGTATGGTACCTTGAGTGGGAAAACTGCTGCGTGAATGACGAAGGGCTGACTTTCGAAGCTTCGTTCGTCGCGCACAAAAATCCGTCGCTGGTGAAACCAACTCCTAGGTGAAGAGGGTATGTTCTGCTAAAATTTTTGTTTTGGGAGTCTAGGGTTTTGAGGTCTGTGGTGGAAGTTATATATAAAATCAATTGGTTGAAAAACCTAATACTATTACTACTACTAATAAGCCAATTAGTCTTTACCCACGGGTCGCGTTGGGGTTAGCGTGCTACAGCAGCTTGCTGCTTAGGAGGGAAGGGAGGGGCCCGCCCACTTAAGTGGGTGGGTGAAGTTTTAATTTTTTTTTATTTCTTTTTCTTTTCTTTTCCTTTTCCTTTTTCCTTTCTTTATTCTTTTCTTTTCTAAATCTTTTCAAACTTTTTAAATATATATATATAGATATATCTATATATCTATATATGTATATATCCATACATATACCATAATTTATTTTAAAACCAACTAACAATTTAATATTATCTATCCAAATATTTAATATATTTAAACATATCTATATATATATATAAATTCAACTCACAATAAATTAACTCAAAATAATAATATATAAATAGGAAAACATGTTTACAAAATAAATTTTAATAATGATAAATTAATAAAATCTTTTCAATGGGTGAACTTATACCACACACCCTATCCGGGTCCAAAAATAGTGAAATTTTGTAAAATATTATTTTATTAATGAAATATAAATTTTTGTACCCAAAGTCAATAAATATTCAAGAAGTTCTAAAAATACTTAAAAAATACTTGTACATACACAAAATATTCCTATATACCTTAGTCACCCCACATGCTCACATGGGCTTAAAATTTTGTTCGGGCCCTGTTCGAACTGAATTTGGCCAAACCGGGTCATAAAAAATAAATAAAACCATAAATTATATAAAAATTATTTTTAAGTCTAATAAAAAAAATAGGGGTTTTACATCCTACCCAACTTACAAGAATTTCGTCCTCGAAATTTAGGATTAATAGGGCAGATAGGGTTGATGGATAGGAAGAGTTTGTCAATACCAAATGCAATTAAATTTTGGAGGAGCGATAAAACGACGTTCAACATAACCATGCATTAGAAAATTTGGGGAATCGATATATACAAAAATATATCATGGTTATGGAATTGAATAAGGGTTGCTAGTGATGGTAGCAAAATTTAATAGTCCAGTTTAGGAAATAGTAAGGATTTGAGTAGACAACAGAGAATAAATTAGACGTTTAGGAGATGTGATTCCTTAAGGGAGAACTGGATACTAATCGTCTTGGTCGAGGATTTGATTAAGTGATGATTAGAATCACTCTCGAGTGCTCAAGAATAATTGGGAGGGCACGATAACAATTCTAGGGTTGAGGTATAAGGAGTAGTTAAAGACGAGGATACCGCCACATGAGTCGGTCGGTGGCTATCTACATTCGTGTTGAGATAACTGATAGGAAAACTAAAGGTGATATCTTACCTCTATCTATCATGTACAGAGTCTGGTCTTTCTAAAGTAAGTAAAGTCCACAACAAAAAGAGTTCAAAGGCGATGCTATTTAGTACGACATACGAGGTTCATAGGCCACGAAAATAATTCAAATGAGAGTTGTCAATGCTGTCGCGGATGGGACTCTAGGGCAAGTTTACTATATCTTCATCCACGTAGAATAATATGTGATAAGCGAACCAAAGTGCAATAGGTTGATCAGACCATCATGCACCGGTTCTGATTAGACAATATGTTAATGGGTGCACCCAATAAAATATGTCATGATCAAGCTTGATAACGAAATAAGCTTGCAAAACTGAAGCTATGTTAGCAGCGTGAGATAGTCAAAATATGAGCAAGGGAGGTACTGATGAAGAAAATTTTAAATAGTCCCAGATCTTTTAAAATCAAGACTCGCCCGAAGATTGGGCCTATACAGTTGTCCTAGTGTTTCTTCATTTATGGCTTGGTAGACTAGATCAGGTAGGGTCCTCTGAATTTATAGTCTAAGTGAACTTACCAATGTGGTTCACAAGGAAACAGGTTTGTTAGGTGGTGAGGTATTCTACCCAACTTACAAGAGTTAAACAAATAGTATCATGGGACAATGGGTCAAGCAATCAAGATAAAGTACAATTTAAGCATTTAAGGAATTTAGTAGAACACAATCACATATCGGGTCAAAAGAATTGAGTCGCGGTTGAATCCCTATCCGTGGTCAAAAATATACCGGTATCATGGTAAAGATTATAGTTTAGCCATTTTGACCATAAGATCGTATCAAGAAATAGAGTACAAGGAGATGGGTTTTGGTGGGACATGATATGTCTACAGGAAGGTGGGCTTGTCTAGGTCTTATATATAAAATATGTTGGAAGGAAAAGTGTAGTGTTGTGCTCCAAATATCCGAGTCACGGTAAGAGACGCCAAAAGATCAAAAATAGTAAGTGGGAGTTCACGAGGTGATAATTAATGCACAAAATAAAGAAGATCATGTTAAAGCATGAAATAAAATTAATTAGAGAATCCAGTAAAAATAATTTAGGAACACAATTCCGGAGAGAAGATAGTCTCCCAGATGAATTCAGTTAAGGAACCATTAACTCATTATTCAAATTGCAAATGGGTTAGAAGGTCGTAATTAAAAGATGTAGAATTGAAGGAAGGTCGAGTAAGTCGAGGTGGAAATAAAGTCACATAGCTGGGTAGATGACTAACAACACTTGTGTATATACTACTATCATGGTCATGGGCAACATGGCAATTAGTGTGGAATACTCAGTAGGGTTATCTTGGGGCCTACCATTAAAATTTAACTCAAGTCCCTCCAAAAGTTTTCAAAATTAAACTTTCAAAAATAAACCATCAAAATTTGTATTCACTCCAAGCCGTTCTAATTCATCTAAAAAAAAATTTAAATCACTCTCATAATCTCAAAGCAAAATTTTATCACGTTACTACTAACCTTTTCCAAAATTAACGTTTAAATTCAACTATTTAACTTAAGTGTTCATAATTTACGAATCCATAAAAATTTCACAATCAATCAAAAATTTAACACTCTAAAGTTTTCAAATAACTCATAATAAAACTCTTAGCATATTAAAAGCAATCAAAAAAAATTTAAGCTCAATGCTCTCATCAGTTTTAACTTCTATTCATGCTAAGTTATTCCAACAAAATCACAACTTTTAAATGGTAACTTCCTTTAATCAGTCAAAATAACTTTCCATCACATCCTTCGAAATTCTCCCAAAATTTTTAATATTAGCAATCCCACATTAAACTAAATTTTCAAATAATCTTATCAGCCAAAATCTTTTTTTTTTACCAAAAATCTAAATAGATTTGTAAATCCTCAATCATAGGACAAAATTTAAAATAAAAAAATTCTCAAAAATCGTTTTCAATTATTGTAAACCAAAATTTACCATCATTACTTCCACTTAAAATTCAAAATTTACTAAGCACGAAAATCGCAAGTTGTACAAATAAATTTAAATAATTCCTAGGACCATTTTTTAAAACCTAATATCATTTTCAAACCAAATTTATAACCGTTCAAAGGTATATAACCATAATCCAATAAATCATAAACATCAAAACTCGAAAATCAAATATATTTTATATTTGTTCAAAGATGTATATCTATCATCCAAAACTCATAAATACCACAACTCGAAAAGCAAATCAATTTTATACTTGTGCAAGGATGTATAACTATAACCCAATAAATCATAAATATCAATCTTGAAAATCAATCAATTCCTTAAACCAAGTATAAAATTCTATAAATCCTCTGGTGTTTACTATTTAGAAATCTCAAGGTTAAAACTTTCCATGGTAATATCCTACTTTACAAATTACTAATCATTAATTCACAAAAAACCTTTTTAACTCCATTAGAGTCTTGAATGTATTCCAATTGCCAATATAACCATTCTAGCCATATGTGTGACCTATGAGCATATACTAATGTAGTCATCTTCCTAGTTGACACTAAGCACGAAAATAAGAATCAACGGTAGAAAGGAATCATGCAAGATGCAATTCAAGGAAGACGATCGAGAGTTCGGAATATGAAGCCAAGGGAAGAAGTCAAGCTGTATGGATGAGATTCCTATATTCTAATCCTATGTTGCAGGTTCACATCGGTACAGTAACATAACCGAAGTAACAAACTCGACCTGCATGGGCCACCACAAAAACATGTAACGCCCCAGTCCCAAAATACTTAGGACTAGGTACGTATCTATGCCAGCTGCATACATAAAAAGTACACTCCAATATATGGAAACCTTGTATGTATACATAAGCTGTAAAATATAGTAGAACCATAATAACTAAATCTCATCCACTAGATAAATAAATAAATAATATAAAAGCAACTTTGAATTTGTCATGTATACAATCGTTGGGCGGGGACAAAGTCCACTACCAACTATCTCAAATAAAAGGTACAAGAAGTGATCGATAAAATAACTAGGCGAACCAAGCGCAATCGTCTTCGAAAGAATAGAGAAGATCACGGCCTTGGCTAGAACACCTACAAAATCACAGAAGCACACACCTGGAGAGATAACCAGGTCCTCAGAGGGACGTAATGTCACGCCCCAGAACCAGAATACTGGAGAGCGGGGGCAGACATAGCCAGCTACGTATATGAAATGGATTCCATCTCGCTATACGGTCACGGCTGTCTAGGATACATGAGGGTTTATCTACAAGCCAACAGTCTCTTAAGGTCATGAACAAGCCTAATGTCTTAATCATAAGCAAGTAAGTAAGAGTCACAAGATGTATGATCATTAAATATACAATAATAAGGCGTCCCAAATATTACATATTCAGCTGATCATGAAGCTAGTCGTTACAAAATGTTAGGACTAGCAAGAGTTCAGTCATACATGATCAACCCTAGGATTTGTCAATCATGTTACGGCCCGTAGGCAGACAGTAAATAAAAGTACAATCGAGCTAAACAGGTGCTCGTCGGCTAAACGCCTCAAAAGAATATTTTTACACTAGAGCGGAAGAGCCAAAAATAATCCACTCGTTGCCAGGGTTCCGTCTAGTGGCCACCATCTGGCTGGGAATTCGGTAGATCCTCTGGAGCTGCTCCGAAATCTGGCCACACAAAACCAGCTGGGTCAGACCCCAGAAAGAGCAAGTGCCACAAAGGAGGCTTCACTTAAGAACTAAAACCAGCAATTAGCACAGAAATATAAATATAAATAAAATAAGGACTGGAATAAAAGGAAACATATCAGGATGATATACGACGAGATAACCATGGAACTATTCAGATAGCCAGGTTACAACCCGTAAACCAAACAAGGACCGGGGTTGCAACCCTTCGTCTGAACGGAGCTTGGTTTCTCACCATTTATCGAGAAAATAAATACAAGCATGCTGGTCATGTAACAGTCTGGAACAAGATCAGAGCAAGACTAGAATTGTTAGGCTCCATCCAATCATTTCACGGCCAAGCAAGATCTACGGCTTGATAACTAACTAGGGTTATCACAGTCCTAGTTACTAACAAGATACAGTGAGATTATTCCACAGCCACAAGCCCTGCAGACCATCCAGGTTACCCAGGTCGAGAGATTAGGGTTGAATTCAGGTGGATACATCGTCCAGGAAATGCATGTACCCTTAAGTAGCTTGAAGGGTGCAACACATGACAGTGTGCTGGAAATGTGCCCTACTCGACGGCAGGCTACAGATCCCAAGCGCGCCCAGGTAACGGGATTGCCTGTAGCTGGAAAACCTCTTCATGACTAATGTATTAATCTAGTTGTTAACCTTAGTCCATTTTAGTAGGTACTCCTGACCATGGTACTCAGGAGTCCCCTCCTAGACATGATGCAAGACAGGACTGGATTATTTATACAAGTACAAGCGCCCACGGTATCCAGGTTATTCATACAGGTCATGTCATGTCAGGTAGCCGTCGCAACAGCTTATCAAGATATAACATGTCAGGTTTATCATGTCAAGTATACTTGTCAGGAGTGCGCCATGACGGGCCACTATCAGGTCATGTCAGGTTACTCATGTCAGGAGTGCACCACTACGGGTCACTGTCGTGTCATGCTCAGGTATCATTCCCAAACATATTAAACAAATCCATGATTATCAAGTTCATAACAAAAGGCGTAAGGATATAAAATGGACGTAAAATATCTAATAAAATATCAATATACAGGGCTATAGAATATCAAGGGTAATCAGGCTACGCTCAAGCCAGGCTACGCTCAGGCTAGCGTACGCTCAGGTTTGCGTACCAAAGGATCCATACATTTCCAATGGGAAGCGTATGCAAGGGTCAGCGTACACAAGGGCACGCTCAAGCTACAGGTCAGCGTACGCTCAAGCTAGCGTATGCTCAAGACTGCGTACGCTCGAGCTAGCGTACGAAAGGGGCCAGCGTACGCCTTGCTCGCTTAAGCTATCGTACCAAGGCACGCGTACGCTCAAGCTAGCGTACGCTGAAGACTGCTGCCAACAGGCAGCGTATCAAGGTGAGCGTACGCTCACTAAAGAGCAGCGTACGAAGGCTAGCGTACGCTCGCTAAAGAGCAGCGTACGAAGGCTAGCGTACGCTCGCTAAAGAGCAGCGTACGAAGGTAGCGTACGCTCGCTAAAGCGCAGCGTACGAAGGCTAGCGTACGCTCGCTAAAGAGCAGCGTACGAAGGCTAGCGTACGTTCGCTAAAGAGCAGCTTACGAAGGCTAGCGTACGCTCGCTAAAGAGCAGCGTACGAAGGCTAGCAGCATAAGCTAAAAAGCTAGCTCACTGTTCACTGTCTTCTCCAAATGACAAGAATAGCAAGAACTCCAAGGATGGAACCCAAAACTCCAAATGCTCATAACTTGGTCAAAACAAGTCCGAATCCAACTTTCCAAAGGTCAAAATTGGGTAGAATAAAATTATCTACAACATGAAACCATAAAAACTTAAAAACAAAGGAGTTTGATAGATCAAAACTACCAAAATCCAAAAATACTAAATTGTAGATCTACAAGAATCAAAGCCTCAAAATGGAAAATGACAAGTTCTAATGTGTCTTAGAATCATGAAAAGAAGCTAATGGAACCATAAAAAATGAGTTCTCTTGTGGAAGCAAGTTGCACTTGCCTATGGTTGGGGAGTTGTGGAGAGGAAGGAAGAAGAAGAAGAAATAAATAAGAGTTATGGAGGAGAGAGAAGGTTGGTGGGGAAATAAATATTATGGGTTGGTGGTAGGTAGGGGGTTCACCTTGGTCCATGATGGACCAAGCAACCAGCCGGCCAAACCAAGCCAACCCAAACCGAGAGTTAAACCAAGCCAAGAAAACTAAACAAGGAACAATACAAGAAAATACGTACACGTATTTCCAAAAATACGTAATACGAACCACAGGCATTACACGTAACATGATACACAAAGAACATGCCATAATAAACTGAATATATAATATGTCACAACCCGAAATAAGTGACAAAACGACAATAAGGTAATCTAACCATACTACAGTGTTTATGCAGTTAAGAACAAACCTCCAACACATGGATACTCTGGCTCAGTAGCAGTAATCTCAGGTATGGCCCATCAGGATACCAGGGACCTCAAAGCATAACATTCATCGAATGTCAGAGGCCAGCAGTAAATCAGTATCAGGATCCAGGACTGTATTTCCCGCGGAGATAACCTGCAATAGGGAAGTGCATACTTGGCCCATACATTAAGGAACTGTTCTTCTCACCCAATGTCTAACAGAGTCACATCCATGTCTCATATACCTCTACTAACTACTAAGTCTCCTAACATGCCTCTACTAGCAGTTAGCCCTATCGTATGCGCATGGGGGATCAGTCCATACACAAAAACCTCTACATGCTACTCATCTCACACATCCTCGTAGTACAACTGTGTCAAGGTATATGCAATACACTACAAACGGTAGTCTCTTAACTCTAAGTCCACATGCAATCAAAGGATAATAACAAAGTATATCTAATATCACTGAGCAAACAGTAAATCAGGAACTATAAGAACTGAAAATAAATGAACAGTGAGAAGCAGCAAAATCCAACAATCAGAATTGTCAACACGAAAGTCAAAATCTACAAGAAGCTCCGGATGATGAAACAAACATCACGAACGAGTTTGGAATAAAAGATGTGCCTAGGAAATGCCTGTCCAAAAGTTAAATTCTGGAACAGGGGCAAAATCGTAATTTTGGGTCAAAACGATGTTCGCCGTTGGACCCGCTTTGCACGGAAATGTGTGCCAGAACCTACGGTCTATAAAGTCATTAAACTATATATCTATAGATTTATTTTGATGAGACGAACCCAACGGTATGTCCAATTTTGGATTCCGGTTGGCTGTGCACAAAATCGCCCGTTGAGTGGGAATGTGGGCCCGCCAAAATAGCGTTCCGATCAACGATCTCAGAATCAGACCAAACTTGGCTCACAGGAGCCGAAAAATATTTTGAGTCCAATGGCGCAAGTTTCATCGCGATATGATGAGTGTGCACAAAGTTGTGACTTAATTTGTAAAGGGTCGATACGGGGTATCTCGACGGATACGCACTTTTTCGTCGCGCACATGCAACGAAATTGGGTTCCGTCAGTTCCCACACGTCGACAACATCCATACGCGCCTTTCGATATGTATAGTGCACGACCATGTCGCCCGGTTTGTCGGGGCGCACGCCGTATCGGGTGTTTTTCCACTTTTTGAAAACAAAATTTACAATTTTTTTGGAAAACTTTAACAACGTGTAACTTTCTACATACTAGATGAAAAGTGAATCCAAAAGGTGCGTTACAATCTTGGTTATGTTGTCTTTGACTGTCTTCAATTAGTTTTTTCAAAAGTTTAATGGACAGCGAGAAAAGTGGCCGACAAGTTGGTATTTTGAAACAGTTTTTAATTTTTAAGAAAAATAGTTTTTCTCCAACTTCGTCTCGATTTTTCGGGCAAGTTGGGTGGCCATGTTGAAATACACCTAGGGGATCTCGAAGAGGGTCAAGTCTACTTTCAATAAAATCTTATGGATCGAAAATCGGTGCTACGAGTAAAAAGTTACGTCGTCGGAAAGTAAGGTACCTTGAGTGGGAAAACTGCTCCGTGAATGACGAAGGGCTGACTTTCGACGCTCCGTTCGTCGCGTACAAAACTCCGTCGCTGGTGAAACCAACTCCTAGGTGAAGAGGGTATGTTCTGCTAAAATTTTCGTTTTGGGAGTCTAGGGTTTCGAGGTCTGTGGTGGAAGTTATATATAAAACCAATTGGTTGAAAAACCTAATACTATTACTACTACTACTAATAAGCCAATTCGGCTTTACCCACGGGTCGCGTTGGGGTTAGCGTGCTACAACAGCTTGCTGCTTAGGAGGGAAGGGAGGGGCCCGCCCACTTAAGTGGGTGGGTGAAGTTTTAATTTTTTTTATTTCTTTTTCTTTTCTTTTCCTTTTCCTTTTTCCTTTCTTTATTCTTTTCTTTTCTAAATCCTTTCAAACTTTTTAAATATATATATAGATATATCTATATATCTATATATCTATACATATACCATAATTTATTTTAAAACCAACTAACAATTTAATATTATCTATCCAAATATTTAATATATTTAAACATATCTATATATATATAAATTCAACTCACAATAAATCAACTCAAAATAATAATATCTAAATAGGAAAACATGTTTACAAAATAAATTTTAATAATAATAAATTAATAAAATCTTTCCAATGGGTGAACTTGTACCACACACCCTATCCGGGACTAAAAATAGTAAAATTTTATAAAATATTATTTTATTAATGAAATATAGATTTTTGTACCCAAAGTCAATAAATATTCAAGAAGTTCTAAAAATACTTAAAAAAATACTTGTACATACACAAAATATTCCTATATGGCCACCTTAGTCACCCCACATGCTCACATGGGCTTAAAACTTTGTTCGGGCCCTGTTCTAACAGAATTTGGCCAAACCGGGTCATAAAAAAATAAATAAAACCATAAATTATATAAAAATTATTTTTTTAAGTCTAATAAAATAAAAAATAATAATAATAATAATAGGGGTTTTACAACATCTGAGTTGTTTCACTTCCGCCAAAAACAAATCACCCCCTTACATAGAACTTCCACGTCCTCATTACCTCTGAGTCATTCTATGTACCCCTTCATGGAGCCCACTCCTGCCACGTCCTCATTACCTCTGAGTAGGAAGGCTCCATCGAAGAAACCCTCATACTTTCCACGTCCTCATTACCTCTGAGTAAGTATGTTGGTTCCCTTTCGACTAATTATCCTTACCCAAAACCGGAGTACGTCAAGGATAATAGGCCCACAAATGTCCACTGTTGACCATAAATATCCTCCGCTGAGTCCACTCCTGCCACGTCCTCATTACCTCTGAGTAGGAAGGCCCTGCGGTAAAACCCCCATACTTGCCACGTCCTCATTACCTCTGAGTAAGTATGTTGGTTTTCTCTCGTCTTATTATCCGTATTTTGAACCAGAGTACGCCAAGGATAATCGGCCCATAAATGTCCTCTACTGACCACAAATTCTGTACCAAATTTCTTGGTACACAACCCTCATTTCTCATCATGCCTTTGGAGCCCAGCTGCTCCTTGGCATTCTTTCTCTCGATACCAGGAACGTCCATGACCACCTTACTGTCGAATCGTTCTAGGTATCCCCATCTGTCATGCCCCAGTACCGAAATACGGAGACGGACTAGGCCAGCTACTCCATATGAGGTACGTAACGTCATACGGCGATCGTGGCTGTCGAGAGACTAGGGGGTACATGCTACAATCAAGTCTCCTATGGTCCCACAGAGTTCTATGTCTCAATCAATCAAATCACATCAGCAATTAAATGAACATTAAAGATAAAGCAGTAAGGCGTCCCCGACGCTTCATCAAAATGGTCATGAGATACTAGCTTTATAATTTACCTATCTCAGAGAGTCAGGAGTACAAAATTATACACAGCTGCAGTCTGTTTATTTACAAGTCTGTACTGACACAAAATATCAAGTAATCCGGCTAACAGGTGCCGGTGGCTAAACGTCGCAAAAGTATAAGCAGGAGTGGTGGAGAAGAAACCCACTCGAGTCTCCGAACCGCCATGCTCCTAGTATGCACCATGGATGTCAGGGAGGAAGATCGTGTCCTCAGGCTCTGCTACGGGATCTGGCCAAACAAAAACCAGCGGGGTCAGCCCCGAATAGCAAGTACCGCCAAAGGGGCACAAGAGTTAAGATTAAAAACCCAGTTAATAGAATGATTGATAATAGTAATACTTATGCTACTATTATAGGGTAGCGCAACATCTTCGAACCCATATGGCACCCTTACAACCAAACAAGGACAAAAGGTGCCGCATGGAGTCAGGACGTGTCGTACTCTATAACATTCACATAAGTTAAAAGGTATAAGCAATAAAATCTCCTGATCGTGACTTCGGTCGATAGCCTGTCGCAGCACAGTAACCAACCCAACAATCAAACAAGAACTTGGGTTGGATCATGTACCATGATAGACCATGTTCCTCAGTCATTCACAGAAGTAGCACTTCACAACCAGAATAAGTCTTCCGTTCATAACTTCGGTCCACAGCCTGTCATAGTACGATAACCAACCCAACAATCAAACAAGAACATGGGTTGGATCACGTGCCATGACAGTACGCTTCCCTCAGTTATTTACGGAAGGTAATAGGATACAAGCAAGTCGTTTTCACGGCCAATCAAGTCTACGAGTTTCTAGTGGAACGAGGTTATCCTCGCGTCATGTTATCAGAAAATCCTCAGATCGTATCTTTCTAGTGGAACGAGGTTATCCTCAGTGGAGTTACGAGTCATTTGTCGAGCATGAACAAGAACTGGGACATTCAGGTACATGTATCAGGAAGGAACACTTTGTTCTTCGGGGTCACATTAGTGCTCATATCATGCTCGGGACAAAAGGCGTAAGAATATAAAATGGGCATATAATATCTAATAAAATATCAAAAGCGTACGCACAAAAGCACGCACGCTCAAGGGGTAAAAGTCACGCAGGCTCACTCAGGCTCACTCAAGGCAGCGTGCGTGAAAAGTCACGCAGACTCAAGGGAAGAGCTGCGTGAAAAGTCACGCAGGCTCAAGGAGAAAGCTGTGTGAAAAGTCACACAGGCTCAAGGAGAGAGCTGCGTGAAAAGTCACGCAAGCTCAAGGAGAGAGCTGCGTGAAAAGTCACGCAAGCTCAAGGAGAGAGCTACGTGAAAAGTCACGCAAGCTCAAGGAGAGAGCTGCGTGAAAAGTCACGCAGACTCACGGGGAGAGAGCTGCGTGAAAAGTCATGCAGACTCACTCAAGGAGAGAGCTGCGTGAAAAGTCACGCAAGCTCAAGGAGAGAGCTGCGTGAAAAGTCACGCAGACTCAAGGAAAGAGCTGCGTGAAAAGTCACGCAGGCTCAAGGAGAGAGCTGCGTAAAAAGTCACGCAGACTCACGGGGAGAGAGCTGCGTGAAAAGTCATGCAGACTCACGGGGAGAGACACGCTTCCAGCAGAAAGCGTGCTCAAACAGAAGCACACTGCTCACTGTCTTCTCCAAACAGCAAGAACACTATGGCTGAACCCAAAGCTTCAAAGCATCATAACTTGGCCATCCGAACTCCAAATCCAGATTTCCAAGCTTCCAACTTGGGTGAAACTGAATGCTCTTCCACATGGAAGCATCAAAAACCCATAAAATCCAACTAAAGTAGATCAAACCATGCAAAATCCAAAAATGATTAAAACTTAGATCTACAAAAATTAAAGCTTCAAAATGGAAATTTCTAAGTTCTAAACTAGTATAGATTGAGGAGAAGAACATGTTTCGACAAATAATTTTGTAAGAAATCATTAACAAAATATAAATCCATCTCTTGAGCAAGTTGGCACTTGTCTTGGTTGGTGGAGGAAGTAAATGAGAGGAAGTAAATGAGAGTAGAGAGAATGAGATGAGTTATATATATAAAGATCTTGGACCCATGGGTTCATGATGAACCAAAGGGTTCAAGATGAACCATTGGTGAACCAAGAATAGGTTACCCAAATGAGCCAAAACTGTAGGCCCAAAGGCAGAAAATAAATCAAAAAATAATATTTTGTCGAATATTTTTGGAAAATGCATGAAGAAATACTGCATAATAAATATAGTATAAATACAAGGTAAATACAAATTATCGGTTTACGTATTAAAATACGTATTCCAGGATCGGGGAGTGACATCTCTACCCTTCTTAGAAAAATTCCGTCCTCGGAATTCCAGCCAAGATAGGATAGTGAAATCAGGGCAAGCAAGGCTCAATCATATACAAGTTAACTATCATAGCAGTTATTATCATACATCACAAAGTACAAAACAAGCAGGTGCAGATAAGCATGGAATCGTGTCAATAAGGTGCAAAAATATACCTTATTAGTCAAACAAATACGGATACCGAGATCTGATCTCGTCCTCGCGCTCCCAGGTTGACTCTTCCGAAGAGTGATGGTTCCAAGAAACACGGACAAGGCTTATCATCCGATTCTTGAGTACCTTCTCTCGCCGGTCCAAAATAGACACGGGTTGTTCCTCGTAAGTTAGGTCGGTACCAACGACTAACTCAGAATGATCGAGGACATGACTCGGATCCGGGACATACCCACGTAATTGGGACACATGAAACACATCATGTATGCCAGTTAACGAAGGCGAAAGGGCAAGTCGATAAGCCACATCGCCTATCCGAGCGAGAATCTTAAAAGGACCAACGTATCTTGGACTAAGCTTTCCTCGGGTTCCAAATCTGATGATACCCCGAGTAGGCAAAATCCGCAGAAACACTTGGTCGCCAACTCTGAACTCCAGAGGCCTACGATACTGATCTGCCCAATGACGATGTCGGTCCTGTGCAACTCGAAGGCGCTCTCTGACCAACTTAACTATCTCCACAGTCTGCGTGATCATCTCTGGTCCCAACAACTTCCGTTCTCCGACGTCGTCCCATGCCAAAGGGGACCTGCACTTCCTTCCGTACAATGCTTCGAACGGTACCATCTGAATGCTAGCCTGATAGCTGTTGTTATAGGAGAACTCCACTAGATGAAGGTGATCCTCCCAAGATCCGCCAAAATCTAAGGTACACGCCCGTAGCATATCTTCTAATGTCTGAATAGTTCTTTCTGATTGCCCGTCGGTTTGTGGATGATAAGCAGTACTGAATCTTAACTTGGTTCCCAAACTTTGGTGTAAGCTCCGCCAAAAATGGGAAGTAAACCGCGTATCCCGATCTGATACTATACTAACTGGAACACCGTGCTGCTTCACTATCTGCTTCATGTACATTTCTGCTAACTGCTCAGTAGTCTGTCCAACTCGGAAGGGAAGGAAATGAGCGACCTTCGTGAGTCGATCTACTATTACCCAGACTGCATTCTTGCCAGCCGGGGATCTAGGTAAACCGGTCACGAAATCCATCGTGATGTGCTTCCATTTCCATTCTGGGATAGAAAGTGGCTGTAGCAATCCTTCTGGTCTCTGCTGCTCGGCTTTCACCTGTTGACATAGCAGACACTTGGATACAAATCTCGCTATCTCTCTTTTCATGCCATTCAACCAAAAGTACTGCCTGATATCTCGATACATCTTCGTTCCTCCTGGATGAATGGAGTAAATAAAACTATGAGCTTCGGACATAACTTTTTGCCGAAGGTCTCCACTCGGTACACAGAGTCTGTTTCCAAACCTGAGCGTACCATCTTCATGAATCACTAACTCCTTCCTACGGCCTGATTCACACTCCGACCGTAACTTCTGAATCTGTGGATCTCCTGCTTGTGCTGCCCTTATCCTCTCTACTAAGGTTGACTGAATCTGCATACTGGTCATTCTTTCTATATCCCTTGGCAAAACTATTTCGATTCCCATACTCTGAAGGTCTTCTAAAATATGCTTCTGCGAGGTCAAGATAAAGGCACTGTCTCTCCTACTCAGTGCATCTACAACTATATTCGCCTTGCCTGGATGATACTGAAGATCTAAATCAAAATCCTTCAGCAGTTCTAACCATCTTCTTTGCCTCATGTTCAAATCTCGCTGCGTGAACACGTATTTCAAACTCTTATGATCAGTATAGATCTCTACCCGATCTCCGTATAAATAATGCCTCCACAACTTGAGTAAAAACACCACAGCTGCAAACTCCAAATCGTGAGTCGGATAATTCTTCTCATGGTCTCGAAGCTGCCGAGACGCATATGCTATCACATTTCCGTGCTGCATCAATACACATCCAAGACCCTTTCCAGATGCGTCATAATATACTGTAAAGCCTCCCGCTCCTACTGGAAGCGTCAAGATCGGGGCTGAGATCAACCTCTTCTTCAATTCTTCAAATGATGCCTGATAGCTAGCTGACCAAACAAACTCTACGTCCTTGTGCGTCAAACGCGTTAAGGGCGCAGAGATCTTGGCAAAGTCCGCCACGAACCTTCTGTAGTAACCAGCTAATCCTAAGAAACTTCGCACTTCTGCAACCGTTTTCGGGACCGGCCAATGCTCCACGGCCTCAATCTTCTTCGGATCCACTGACACTCCTGCCCCAGAAATTACATGCCCCAGGAACGAAATGTGATCTAACTAGAATTCACACTTGTCGAGCTTCGCATAAAGTTGATGCTCCCTCAATGTCTGTATGACAGTCCTAAGATGTTTCTCATGCTCCTCTTTACTGCTGGAATAGATAAGAATGTCATCTATGAACACCACCACAAATTTATCCAAATACGGCAGAAAGATACGGTTCATTATATCCATGAATACTGCGGGGGCGTTGGTTAGTCCAAAGGGCATTACTAAAAACTCATAATGCCCATATCTAGATCTGAATGCTGTCTTCGGTATGTCTTGCTCCCGGACTCTTACTTGATAGTACCCCGACCGAAGATCGATCTTGGAAAAGACACTGGCCTTGCTCAACTGGTCAAACAGGTCATCAATCCTTGGTAGCGGGTACTTATTCTTCACTGTTACTGTATTCAGCTTGCGGTAGTCGATACACATCCTCGTCGACCCATCCTTCTTGGGAACTAGAATCACTGGCGCGACCCAGGGCGATTTACTGTCTCGGATGAATCCCTTAGACTTCAACTCTTCTTCATGTTGATACAACTTATCCTGTTCTGACGGCGACATTCTGTAAACTCTGTCTGCAATAGGCCTCGTTCCAGGGTTCAACTCAATGCTAAATTCTACTGTCATGCCCCAGAACCAGAATACTGGAGAGCGGGGGAGTGACTCAGCCAGCTACGTATTACGGGTAGATGAATACCGTATAATACGATCAATGCTGTCTAACCAGACGAGGGGGTGCATACTACATAAAGTCTTACTATGGTCATTACACATCTATTGTCTCAATCATTCAAATAAGAAACAGTAATAGAGAACATGTAAGATAAAGAAGTAAGGCGTCCCAAACGCTCTGTCCAAATGTTCTTGATATCTGGCTTTACAAAACATAGCCAGATTGATGTAGCAAAGTATACACAATTGTTATCAGCTGCAGTCTGACTTTAATTATAATTATGTAAAAGTAAGTACAAGACAATCCGACTAATATGTCGGTGCCAAACGGCTAAGTATAAAGTAAGTGACAAAACGAGCGGTGAAGTAAGGAACCCACTCGAGTCCTCCTGCGATCATCCCTCTAGTGTGGACCATCCTGGAGGTAGAAGTAAGCTGGATCCTCGGGGACCGGCTCTAAATCTGGCCATGCAAAACCAGAGAGGTTAGACCTCTAATAGCAAGTACCACAAGGAAGCACGACATGAGAACTAAAACCAGTAAGTAAGAGAATATAATAATAGATCTCTGCTTTCTACTAGGATTCACATCACATCACGACACTTCGAACCAACCTCCCAACCAAACAAGGACAGAAGTTGGCCCGTCATGTCCTGACATTCTGATCATCCCAGTTAGGTAACAGAGTAGTACAGTACACAAACAAATTATCTTGAACGGCCAATCAACTCCTACGGCTTGCTATTGTGAGTCCCAAGTTATCCTGGAATAATGCAATTAGGGATTCCGTAGTTCTTACTATGTGCAGCAAGGCTAGTCTATCCAGTCAATCATGTGCGCCATGCATGAATTAGACGAGTCCTAGCAGGACGTCCGTCATCAATATACAATATACAATAATAATAAAAGTAGATACTGTTCCCTGCCCGTGTTGCAGTTTTACAGTATCTGTGGGAACCAGCCGGCCCGTCGGGTACTACTTGTCCCAAGGGGGCTGCCATGTAAGGACTCGGGAATCCATTCTTTTCATGCAATCATTATTTTATTTAACTTAATAGTCCCTACGTTGAGTGAAATCCCATGCCGTGGATCATGGTCATTCAAATAAGTACTTTCGTACGGGGTACGATATGCACAACTCTACAACGATACCAGTGCGGTTAGGTTGCAGGTCTTACATAGCGTAATGCAACAATCAAATCTAACCACGGTAATCATGCCTTGACCATAAAGTACACATACTTCTTTTGTAGAAAATAAATAAGTAAATAAATAAATAAATAGATTGAAGCCTGCATGTGCATGTATGTCAATATTCGGGATCAGCCAGTCGATTACAATAGTTTATAACATGAAACGTGTCTCATTCATTTCATTCAATAAGACGACTAGCCAGTCTCTTAGTTCCAACTAGGAACGCATGATCAATTTTAGTCAAGATAACCATTATTATCAATGGTGACAAGGCATGAAAGTCAATTAGCATTAAAAGGGGGTCGAGTCTATAACTCTCAAGGTTTAATTCCAGTCAATCGGGGCATCTATGCTCAATTCACGACACATGGTACATCCCACGTAACAATCCATATTTAACAGAAATATTAACATATCATGATTTTATCAAGTTTATGCCAAAAGGCGTAAGGATGTAAAATGGACGTTAAATATCTAATAAAATATCAATATACAGGGCTATAGAAGATCAGAGTAAGTAAGGTCAGCGTACGCTCAAGTCAGGCTACGCTCAAGTCAAAGAGGCAGCGTATGGGCTCCATACGACTCCTCACTATCCAAGTCAGCGTATGCAAGTCATACGCTCCCAAAAGGTAGCGTATGAACTCCATACGACTCCTGACCATTCAAGTGAGCGTATGTAAGTCATACTCTCCCAAAAGGTAGCGTATGAACTCCATACGACTCCTGACCATTCAAGTCAGCGTATGCAAGTCATACGCTCCCAAAAGGTAGCGTATGAACTCCATACGACTCCTGACCATCCAAGTCAGCGTATGCAAGTCATACGCTCCCAAAAGGTAGCGTATGAACTCCATACGACTCCTGACCATTCAAGTGAGCGTATGCAAGTCATACGCTCCCAAAAGGTAGCGTATGAACTCTATACGACTCCTGACCATTCAAGTCAGCGTATGCAAGTCATACGCCCCCAAAAGGTAGCGTATGAACTCCATACGACTCCTAACCATCCAAGTCAGCGTATGCAAGTCATACGCTCCCAAAAGGTAGCGTATGAACTCCATACGACTTCTGACCATTCAAGTGAGCGTATGCAAGTCATACGCTCCCAAAAGGTAGCGTATGAACTCCATATGACATACGCTTCCAAAAGGTAGCGTATGCAAGACACACGCTTCCTAAAAAGGTAGCGTATGGACTCCATACTGCGCTGCGCTAAAGAGCGCGTACAGCTCAGTGATGCAAGCTAAAAAGCTAGTGTATACTGCTCACTGTCTTCCCCAAACAGCAAGAACTCCATGGTTGCACCCCAAAGCTTCAAGGGTCCATAACTTGGTCAAAACAAGTCCAAATCCAACTTTCCAAAGGTCAAAATTGGGTAAAATAAACTTCTTTACAACATGGAACCATCAAAATTTGCAAACAAAGAAGTTTGATAGATCAAAACCACCAAAATCCGAAAATAACTAATTTCTAGATCTACAAAAATTAAGACTTCGAAATGAAAAATGCCAAGTTCTAAACTCTCTTAGGATCACGAGAGGAAGATAAATGAACCATAAAAACATGGGTTCTCATGTGGAGCAAGTTGTACTTGCCTACGGTTTGGTAGGTGGAGAGAGTAATGAAGAAGAAGAAGAGGAGTAATGGTGAGAATGTGAGTTTATGAGGAGAGAGAAAGAGATGTAAGCTTAAAATAGAAAAAGGGGGTGGTAGGTGGGAGTTGGGCCGGGTCCAATGGGTCCAATCAAAGCCAACCCGAACCCAAAGCCTAGCTAAAGCAGAGAATAAAAGCAGGAAGTAAAGTGCAGAAATAAAATTGCAGAAATATAATTGCAGGAAATAAATTAACATGAAAATTTAAAGAGCAGATTAATTGATTAACATGAAATTAAAGGAATTTAAATACAGGATAATACATGATAAATATTAAATAAATACTCATGAGTTGTACATGTATAAAAATATGTATTCTGGGAACGGGGAGTGACATCTCTACCCTCCTTAGAAAAATTCCGTCCTCGAAATTTCAAATCTAAGCAGGATAGAAACATCGGGGCTAAACTAATCTAAGTACAAGCAATTCAATGAAACAATCATTTTATAATGTCCATAGCAAGTAACATATCTATATTTAACAATCTACGACATCAAGCAATTCTACCCATAAGGTGATAAGCATGAGGAATCAAGGCAATCAGGTACACAGAAAAAGATATACCTTGTGAGTCAAACAGATGTGGATACCGTGACCGGATATCATCCTCATGTTCCCACGTTGACTCTCCCAAAGAGTGATGACCCCAAGCAACCCGGACAAGGTTAATTGTTCGGTTCTTGAGTATCTTCTCTCTTCGGTCCAAGATGGACACAGGCTGCTCCTCGTAAGACAGGTTGGTACCAACAACCAGTTCTGAATGATCGAGGACATGGCTGGGGTCCGATACATACCTTCGCAATTGAGATACATGAAACACGTCATGCACCTCTCGTAGCGAAGGTGGAAGGGATAAACGATAAGCAACATCGTCTACCCTATCAAGGATAATGAATGGGCCTACGTATCGTGGACTCAACTTCCCGCGAACGCCAAATCTAATGACCCCACGGGTAGGTGAGATCCGCAAGAACACGTGGTCCCCAACAGAAAACTCTAGTGGCCTACGATGCTGGTCCGCCCAATGACGATGTCGATCCTGCACAACATGAAGTCGCTCTCTAATTCCCTTAATCACTTCAACCGTCTGGATAATCATTTCTGGGCCTAGCATCTTCCTCTCCCCGATATCATCCCATGCAAGCGGCGATCTACACTTCTTACCATATAGTGCCTCAAATGGCGCCATCTTGATACTAGCATGATAACTGTTGTTGTATGAGAACTCAATTAAGTGCAGATGGCTTTCCCAAGATCCTCCAAAATCTAGAGTGCAAGCTCGCAACATATCTTCCAAAGTCTAAATTGTTCTTTCTGATTGCCCATCCGTCTGCGGATGGTAAGCCGTGCTAAATCTTAACTTAGTGCCCAAACTACGATGCAAGCTCTTCCAGAAATATGATGTAAAGCGGGTATCTCGGTCTGACACAATACTGACAGGGACTCCATGCTGCCTGACTATCTGTTGCATATACAACTCTGCCAACTTTTCTGTAGATTGCCCTACTCTGAAAGAAAGAAAATGTGCTACCTTTGTAAGCCGATCTACTATTACCCAAATAGCATCTTTACCACTTTGTGATCTCGGTAAACCGGTCACAAAGTCTATTGTGATGTGTTCCCACTTCCATTCCGGGATAGAAAGCGGTTGCAATAATCTAGCTGGCCTCTGTTGTTCTGCCTTCACTTGCTGACATACCAAGCAACGGGAAACAAACCTAGCTATCTCTCTCTTCATCCCGTTCCACCAGAAGTGCTGCTTGATATCTTGGTACATCTTGGTCCCTCCAGGATGTATAGAATACTGGGAACTGTGAGCTTCTGCCATAACTTCCTGTCTGATATCTCCACTAGGCACACATAGACGTGATCCAAACCTAAGTGTACCATCTTCATGAATTTTCAACTCCTTTCTGTGCCCTGACTCACATTCTGCCCTAAGCTTCTGAATCCTTGGGTCTTGTGCCTGAGCTGCCTTAATCCTATCTACCAAGTCAGATTGGACTTGTAGACTTGCCAGAACTCCTACATCGCTAGAAAGTACAACTTCTATGCCCATCTCCTGAAGGTCTTCTAAGATATGCTTCTGTGTTGTCAACATAAATGTGTCGCCTCTTCTGCTGAGAGCGTCTGCTACCACATTAGCCTTGCCTGGATGATACTGAAGCTCCACGTCATAATCCTTGATCAACTCTAGCCATCTTCTCTGCCTCATGTTCAGTTCCTTCTGGGTAAAGATGTACTTCAGACGTTTGTGGTCTGTGTACATGTCCACTCGGTCACCATATAAGTAATGCCTCCATAGCTTCAAAGCAAACACTACTGCCGCCAACTCCAAGTCATGAGTTGGATAATTCTTCTCGTGGTCTCGAAGCTGCCTAGATGCATACGCTATCACCTTCCCATGTTGAATGAGGACACATCCAAGTCCTTTACCCGACGCATCACAATATACAGTAAAACCTCCGGGCCCAACTGGCAATGTAAGAATAGGCGCTGATATCAACTTCTGCTTCAAATTCTCAAATGATGCCTGATATTCGGTCGACCAGACAAATGGCACATCCTTCCGTGTCAAGCGGGTCATGGGTGCTGAAAGTCTTGCAAAATCTGACATAAATCTTCTGTAATATCCTGCCAATCCTAAAAAACTCTGTATATCAGCTCCGGTCTTGGATACTGGCCAACTCTCTACTGCTTCTACCTTCTTGGGATACACTGCTACTCCAGCTTCTGATACGATATGACCCAAAAATGAAATGTGGTCCATCCAGAACTCATACTTGCTGAGCTTGGCATACAACTGGTTCTCTCTTAGAACCTGCAACACTTTTCTGAGGTGGTCTTCATGCTCCTCTTCACTAGCAGAGTACACAAGAATGTCGTCGAGAAATACTACGACAAACTGATCTAAATACGGCATAAAGATGCGGTTCATCAAATCCATGAATATTGCTGGAGCATTGGTCAAACCAAACGGCATTACCAAGAATTCATAATGTCCATACTTCGACCTGAATGCTGTCTTGGGGATGTCTTCCTTTCGAACCCTCACCTGATGGTACCCTGAACGAAGATCTATCTTGGAGAAGACTCTAGCCCTGCTCAACTGATCAAATAAGTCATCGATCCTGGGTAATGGGTACTTGTTCTTTACTATTGTCGCGTTAAGCTTCCTGTAATCGATGCATAATCTTGATGATCCATCCTTCTTCCCCACAAGTACCACTGGTGCTGCCCACGGCGATACACTAGCTTGGATAAACTTCTTCTCCTTTAATTCCTCTATATGCTGATATACCTTGGCCTGTTCCAAATCCACCATTCTGTAAACCCGATCTGATATCGGTTTAGTCCCAGGTGCCAATTCTATACTGAACTCAATATCTCTAACCGGTGGTAGACCTGGAAGTTCTTCGGGAAATACGTCTAGAAATTCTTCAACTACCTTCGAAACTTGAACTTCTTCCATTGCTGTTACTACTCCCTGCTCTTGCTGAGTTGCCTCTGACCTGACTAAGGTGAACCTCTTCATGCCTGGAATATCAAAAGATACACTCCCACTACGACAATCTATTGTCGCATGACTGTCTTTCAGCCAGTCCATGCCTAAGATAACGTCGAAATTTCCAACAGGAAATTCTATCAACTGGGCGGGTAAAGAATGCCCGTAAACTACAACGCTACATGCTAGAATAACTCTACTAACTCCTACGAGCCCATTACCAGTGAGTATATTCAACCTTCCTGGCAATGCCTTGAACTCCATTCCTAACCGTGTCGCAAATTGTGCAGATATAAATGAGTGTGATGCTCCCGAATCAAACAATGCTACTGCAGGATATAAGATGACGAGAATTTTACCTGCCACAACATCTCCCGATGCTAATGCCTCCTTCAAGGACAGTGTGAATGCTTGCCCTCGACCTCCTTGCTGGTTCCCATGCTGTGGCCTAGCCTGGTGCTGCTGCTGGCCCCTTCCTTGATGATGCTGGGGTGGTCTATGCTGGTGTTGCTGTACCGGCGGTCCCTGCTGCCGAAATATCTGAGCCTGCGACATTAACGGACGCTGTGCCAACGGTCTTACTGCTACCGCTGGCCCTCGATACTGTCCTGCCCCTGGTGCTGGCAGAGCAGGAAACTGTTGCACTGGTCCTTCTGACCTCGAATTCATAGGACATGTGGTAACCCGATGATCTGGATTTCTACATATCAAACACTGCCCGTTCAATGTCCGACACACATCTCTAGTGTGCCCCATCTTCCCACAATAAGTACAGCCCGCTGGGGGTTGCTGGTTCTTCTTCTGTTGCTGCTGCCTGGGTGGTGGTGCTGGCCCTCGTATCGTCACATCGTGGATACGAATGCCAGGGGATGGTGCTGTTGTTCGGGGCGCTGCTTCCCTTCCACCTTCAATCTGACTGTGGGATCTCTTCTGACCTCCAGTCCTTGCCGCAAGCCTCTGAATGGTGATCTCATGCCTACGGGTTGCTGTCAATACTTTATCAAAAGTTTGGTAATTGTGCCCTTCTATCAATTGCAAGAGCTCAAGATGAAACCCTTGCTGGAACCTCATCGCCCTCTGGCGCTCCGTTGCTACCATCTCTGGGGCAAACCTACTCAATCTGCAGAACTCCGCTGTATAAGCATCTACAGTCTTACCAGCCTACCTGAGGTTGATAAACTTCTGTTGTAGCTCAAACTGCGCCACAACTCCATAGTACTTCGTCTTGAATCTTGCAGTAAAATCGTCCCATGCAACAGGACGTCTGATGCCTACTTCCTCTGCTTTCCACCAATCACGTGCGAGATCCTAAAGTAACAACTTCACTAGATCCACACGTTCTTCTGCCGGTACCTTAGCGGCTGTCAAAATAGCCTCAATATCCTTAAGCCATGCATCTGCTGAGATGGCATCCTCCGTGCCCTCGAAACGACGGGGGTTGTACTTGCAAAACCGGGCTGACGCTCCTGAATCTGTCCTTGCCCCTCTTTCCAATACCGTCTGTAATCCTTGGTTGAGTAGTACATTCTGCTCTTGCAACTGAGCGTGCATGCGCTGCTGGGCTAACATCTGATGTTGTTGGGTAGCCATCATTCCTCTCATGATCTCCAGAAGGGCTGGTGTGTCCATCTCCACAGGGGTAGGTAGAACTGTTGGTGGTGGTGGAACATCTGGATACTGCGATCCAGCTGCTGCTTCCACTATCACTTCTTCCTGGATAGTCTCTTGAGTTAGTACCGGCTCTTGTTGCTGACCAACAAGGTCAGGTTGTCCATGTTGCTGTCCATGTTGTTGCTGTCCAGCTCTGGCAGATACGGACGAGGTGCCCCTAAGAGAAGGGACAAGAGAACAATCAAATGACCGGACATGAAGGATCAATGAAGTCAAGGGATACTGGAATGTCAAGCTGGAGTTGAGAATCAACAAATCATGAGATCAAGGGGGAACATGTGTGATTGAGACATCCTATAAATCAAAATACCCCACAAGTCTGAAATCAGACCTGTATGGGCCACCACTAAAATCTTGTCACGCCCCAGAACCAGAATACTAGAGAGCGGGGGAGTGACTCAGCCAGCTACGTATTACGGGTAGATGAATACCGTATAATACGATCAATGCTGTCTAACCAGACGAGGGGGTACATACTACATAAAGTCTTACTATGGTCATTACACATCTATTGTCTCAATCATTCAAACAAGAAACAGTAATAGAGAACATGTAAGATAAAGCAGTAAGGCGTCCCAAACGCTCTTCAAAATGTTCTTGATATCTGGCTTTACAAAACATAGCCAGATTGATGTAGCAAAGTATACACAATTATTATCAGCTGCAGTCTGACTTTAATTACAATTATGTAAAAGTAAGTACAAGACAATCCGACTAACATGTCGGTGCCAAATGGCTAAGTATAAAGTAAGTGACAAAACGAGCGGTGAAGTAAGGAACCCACTCGAGTCCTCCTGCGATCATCCCTCTAGTGTGGACCATCCTGGAGGTAGAAATAAGCTGGATCCTCGGGGACCGGCTCTAAATCTGGCCATGCAAAACCATAGAGGTTAGACCTCTAATAGCAAGTACCACAAGGAAGCACGACATGAGAACTAAAACCAGTAAGTAAGAGAATATAATAATAGATCTCTGCTTTCTACTAGGATTCACATCACATCACGACACTTCGAACCAACCTCCCAACCAAACAAGGACATAAGTTGGCCCGTCATGTCCTGACATTCTGATCATCCCAGTTAGGTAACAGAGTAGTACAGTACACAAACAAATCATCTTGAACGGCCAATCAACTCCTACGGCTTGCTATTGTGAGTCCCAAGTTATCCTGGAATAATGCAATTAGGGATTCCGTAGTTCTTACTATGTACAGCAAGGCTAGTCTATCCAGTCAATCATGTGCACCATGTATGAATTAGACGAGTCCTAGCAGGACGTCCGTCATCAATATACAATATACAATAATAATATAAGCAGATACTGTTCCCTGCCCGTGTGGCAGTTTTACAGTATCTGTGGGAACCAGCCGGCCCGTCGGGTACTACTTGTCCCAAGGGGGCTGCCATGTAAGAACTCAGGAATCCATTCTCTCCATGCAATCATTATTTTATTTAACTTAATAGTCCCTACGTTGAGTGAAATCCCATGCCGCGGATCATGGTCATTCAAATGAGTACTTTCGTACGGGGTACGATATGCACAACTCTACAACGATACCAGTGCGGTTAGGTTGCAGGTCTTACATAGCGTAATGCAACAATCAAATCTAACCATGGTAATCATGCCTTGACCATAAAGTACACATGCTTCTTTTGTAGAAAATAAATAAGTAAATAAATAAATAAATAGATTGAAGCCTGCATGTGCATGTATGTCAATATTCGGGATCAGCCAGTCGATTACAATAGTTCATAACATGAAACGTGTCTCATTCATTTCATTCAATAAGATGACTAGCCAGTCTCTTAGTTCCAACTAGGAACGCATGATCAATTTTAGTCAAGATAACCATTATTATCAATGGTGACAAGGCATGAAAGTCAATTAGCATTAAAAGGGGGTCGAGTCTATAACTCTCAAGGTTTAATTCCAGTCAATCGGGGTATCTATGCTCAATTCACGACACATGGTACATCCCACGTAACAATCCATATTTAACAGAAATATTAACATATCATGATTTTATCAAGTTTATGCCAAAAGGCGTAAGGATATAAAATGGACGTTAAATATCTAATAAAATATCAATATACAGGGCTATAGAAGATCAGAGTAAGTAAGGTCAGCGTACGCTCAAGTCAGGCTACGCTCAAGTCAAAGAGGCAGCGTATGGGCTCCATACGTCTCCTCACTATCCAAGTCAGCGTATGCAAGTCATACGCTCCCAAAAGGTAGCGTATGAACTCCATACGACTCCTGACCATTCAAGTGAGCGTATGCAAGTCATACGCTCCCAAAAGGTAGCGTATGAACTCCATACGACTCCTGACCATCAAAGTCAGCGTATGCAAGTCATACGCTCCCAAAAGGTAGCGTATGAACTCCATACGACTCCTGACCATCCAAGTCAGCGTATGCAAGTCATACGCTCCCAAAAGGTAGCGTAGGAACTCCATACGACTCCTGACCATCCAAGTCAGCGTATGCAAGTCATACGCTCCCAAAAGGTAGCGTACGAACTCCATACGACTCCTGACCATTCAAGTGAGCGTATGCAAGTCATACGCTCCCAAAAGGTAGCGTATGAACTCCATATGACTCCTGACCATTCAAGTCAGCGTATGCAAGTCATACGCTCCCAAAAGGTAGCGTATGAACTCCATACGACTCCTGACCATCCAAGTCAGCGTATGCAAGTCATACGCTCCCAAAAGGCAGCGTATGAACTCCATACGACTCCTGACCATTCAAGTGAGCGTATGCAAGTCATACGCTCCCAAAAGGTAGCGTATGAACTTCATACGATATACGCTTCCAAAAGGTAGCGTATGCAAGACACACGCTTCCTAAAAAGGTAGCGTATGGACTCCATACTGCGCTGCACTAAAGAGCGCGTACAGCTCAGTGACGCAAGCTAAAAAGCTAGTGTACACTACTCACTGTCTTCCCCAAACAGCAAGAACTCTATGGTTGCTCCCTAAAGCTTCAAGGGTCCATAACTTGGTCAAAACAAGTCCAAATCCAACTTTCCAAAGGTCAAAATTGGGTAGAATAAACTTCTCTACAACATGGAACCATCAAAATTTGCAAACAAAGAAGTTTGATAGATCAAAACCACCAAAATCCAAAAATAACTAATTTCTAGATCTACAAAAATTAAGACTTCGAAATGAAAAATGCCAAGTTCTAAACTCTCTTAGGATCACGAGAGGAAGATAAATGAACCATAAAAATATGGGTTCTCATGTGGAGCAAGTTGTACTTGCCTACGGTTTGGTAGGTGGAGAGAGTAATGAAGAAGAAGAAGAGGAGTAATGGTGAGAATGTGAGTTTATGAGGAGAGAGAAAGAGATGTAAGCTTAAAATAGAAAAAAGGGGTGGTAGGTGGGAGTTGGGCCGGGTCCAATGGGTCCAATCAAAGCCAACCCGAACCTAAAGCCTAGCTAAAGCAGAGAATAAAAGCAGGAAGTAAAGTGCAAAAATAAAATTACAGAAATATAATTGTAGGAAATAAATTAACATGAAAATTTAAAGAGCAGATTAATTGATTAACATGAAATTAAAGGAATTTAAATACAGGATAATACATGATAAATATTAAATAAATACTCATGAGTTGTACATGTATAAAAATATGTATTCTGGGAACGGGGAGTGACATCTACCTCTCTGACTGGGGGTATCCCTGGGAGCTCATTAGGGAAGACGTCGAGAAAATCTTCGACCACTCTCGGAATCTGTCCTGGCTCTGACACTGCTGCTGAGATGACGCCTCCGGCCTGATTCTTCAAGGTTCGAGTAAAGATGAACTGTTCTATCCCAGGAACGCTGAATATATCCCTACCTCCTCTACAATCAATTGTCGCATGACTGTCTCTCAACCAGTCCATGCCAAGAACAATATCAAAATTCCCTATAGGGAATTCAATCAATGATGCGGGCAATAAATGCCCACACACCTCTACCGGACATGAAAAGTGCAGCCTGCTAACTTCTACGAACCCATTGCCGGTGAGTATATCCATCCTCTCCGGCAATGCCTCAAACTCTAATCCAATCCGTGTAGCATATTGTGCAGAGATGAATGAATGAGTAGCGCCTGAATCAAATAATGCTACAGCGGGAAATGAGGTGACGAGAATTTTACCTGCCACCACGTCACTAGACGCTAGAGCCTCTCCAAGGTCAATGTGAGAGCCTGGCCCCGCGGAGCCCCTTGTTGCGGCCTTCCTTGACCATGTTGTTGCTGCCTCTGAGGGCCTTCGGCTTCCTGTGCCTGGCGAAACATCTGAGCCTGTGTTGGTAGACGCTGGGCTAGAGGCCTTACTGCTAATACTGGCCCTTCACTCGGGGTTGCCACCGGAGCTGGCAATGCTGGAAACTGCTGAGCTGGCCCTCTTGGCTTCTGCATCACAGGACAAGTGGAGATACGGTGGTCTGAACTACCACACCTCAAGCATAAGCCATTCGCTGACCGGCACACCTCCCTCGTGTGTCCTGTCTTCCCACAGAATGTACAGCCCTGGGGTGCTCCCTGACGCTGTTGCTGGTTTCTCGGCTGCTGATGCCGAACTGGTGCTGTATTAGTTGACACGGCCGTCCTTCGCGGCGCTCCTGCATCATGAATACGTACACCGGGTACTTATGCCGTTGTTCGCTGCATTGCTCCTCCTCCAACCTGGGAATGAGATCTCTTCTGACCTCCTGTCCTCCTGTCCCCGACGCTTCATCAAAATGGTCATGAGAGACTAGCTTTATAATTTAGCTATCTCAGAGAGTCAGGAGTACAAAATTGTACACAGCTGCAGTCTGTTTATTTACAAGTCTGTACTGACACAAAATATCAAGTAATCCGGCTAACAGGTGCCGGTGGCTAAATGCCGCAAAAGTATAAGCAGGAGTGGTGGAGAAGAAACCCACTCGAGTTCCCGAACCGCCATGCTCCTAGTATGCACCATGGATGTCAGGGAGGAAGATCGTGTCCTCAGGCTCTGCTACGAGATCTGGCCAAACAAAAACCAGCGGGGTCAGCCCCGAATAGCAAGTACCGCCAAAGGGGCACAAGAGTTAAGATTAAAAACCCAGTTAATAGAATGATTGATAATAGTAATACTTATGCTACTATTATAGGGTAGCGCAACATCTTCGAACCCATATGGTACCCTTACAACCAATCTAGGACAAAAGCTGCCGCATGGAGTCGGAATGTGTCGTACTCTATAACATTCACATAAGTTAAAAGGTATAAGCAATAAAATCTCCTGATCGTGACTTCGGTCGATAGCCTATCACAGCACAATAACCAACCCAACAATCAAACAAGAACATGGGTTAGATCATGTACCATGATAGACCATGTTCCTCAGTCATTCACAGAAGTAGCACTTCACAACCAGAATAAGTCTTCCGTTCATAACTTCGGTCCACAGCTTGTCATAGTACGATAACCAACCCAACAATCAAACAAGAACATGGGTTGGATCACGTGCCATGACAGTCCGCTTCCCTCAGTTATTTACGGAAGGTAATAGGATACAAGCAAGTCGTTTTCACGGCTAATCAAGTCTACGAGTTTCTAGTGGAACGAGGTTATCCTCGCGTCATGTTATTAGAAAATCCTCAGATCGTATCTTTCCAGCAAGGCTAGCCAACCCAGGGGTTCGCGTAGACAGGTATGATTGAGCACAGGTCCCTCGTAAGGCCACCTTGCTAAAACATATAATATATAGCAGGAATTAATCGGATACAGTCATCCACTCGTTGCAGATGACACAGTATCCGTGGAGACCAGCCGGCGCGTCAAGACAGTATCTCAAGGCGGCTGGTGTAACACGATCTCGGGATTTTGCCCTCCCCATGCATCTAGTATATTTAGTTGCCTAGTTTAACCCTAGGTGAAATCTTGGACTCACATGCTGTGGCCTGCATAATTATCCTCCTAAAGTCGTACTTTAGTACGAGTATCCCAAAGAGGATCCATGTCAATCAGTATGTCAACATGTTCTACCCTCCTTAGTGTAGTGCATCATTACAAATACGCCACGTGGAGTTACGAGTCATTTGTCGAGCATGAACAAGAACTGGGACATTCAGGTACATGTATCAGGAAGGAACACTTTGTTCTTCGGGGTCACATTAGTGCTCATATCATGCTCGAGACAAAAGGCGTAAGAATATAAAATGGGCATATAATATCTAATAAAATATCAAAAGCGTACGCACAAAAGCACGCACGCTCAAGGGGTAAAAGTTACGCAGGCTCACTCAGGCTCACTCAAGGCAGCGTGCGTGAAAAGTCACGTAGCCTCAAGGGAAGAGCTGCGTGAAAAGTCACGCAGGCTCAAGGAGAGAGCTGCGTGAAAAGTCACGCAGGCTCAAGGAGAGAGCTGCGTGAAAAGTCACGCAAGCTCAAGGAGAGAGCTGCATGAAAAGTCACACAAGCTCAAGGAGAGAGCTGCGTAAAAAGTCACGCAGACTCACGGGGAGAGAGCTACGTGAAAAGTCACGCAGACTCACTCAAGAAGAGAGCTGCGTGAAAAGTCACGCAAGCTCAAGGAGAGAGCTACGTGAAAAGTCACGCAGACTCAAGGGAAGAGCTGCGTGAAAAGTCACGCAGGCTCAAGGAGAGAGCTGCGTGAAAAGTCACGCAGACTCATGGGGAGAGTGCTGCGTGAAAAGTCACGCAGACTCACGGGGAAAGACACGCTTCCAACAGGAAGCGTGCTCAAACAGAAGCACACTGCTCACTGTCTTCTCCAAACAGCAAGAACACCATGGCTGAACCCAAAGCTTCAAAGCATAATAACTTGGCCATCCGAACTCCAAATCCAGATTTCCAAGGTTCAAACTTGGGTGAAACTGAATGCTCTTCCACATGGAAGCATCAAAAACCCATAAAATCCAACTAAAGTAGATCAAACCATGCAAAATCCAAAAATGATTAAAACTTAGATCTAAAAAAATTAAAGCTTCAAAATAGAAATTTCCAAGTTCTAAACTAGTATAGATTGAGGAGAAGAACATGTTTCGACAAATAATTTTGTAAGAAATCATTAACAAAATATAAATCCATCTCTTGAGCAAGTTGGCACTTGCCTTGGTTGGTGGAGGAAGTAAATGAGAGGAAGTAAATGAGAGGAGAAAGAATGAGATGAGTTATATATATAAAGATCTTGGACCCATGGGTTTATGATGAACCAAAGGGTTCAAGATGAACCATTGGTGAACCAAGAATAGGTTACCCAAATGAGCCAAAACTGTAGGCCCAAAGGCAGAAAATAAATTAAAAAATAATATTTTGTCGAATATTTTTGGGAAATGCATGAAGAAATACTGCATAATAAATATAGTATAAATACAAGGTTAATACAAATTATCGGTTTACGTATTAAAATACGTATTCCAGGATCGGGGAGTGACACCATCAAATTTGTTATACGTACCTAAAAACCAGGTATGCCAAGGATAATAGGTCCACAAAAAAAGTCTCCTATTGGGGCAACTGCTACAAGCTAAGAATAGAGGGAATGTATTCCGGTCATTCAAAATCGGTTACATTCACATGACTACATCTCATGAGCAAGCCAGAAAAGTTCTCTATCATTTTATTCAGACAAAAAGGAAGAAGATTACATTGATGTCTAAAAGAAGCAAAACACAAACTGCAGCTAAAGACAGACAGAAATATCAAGAAAAAAGACAGACATTTATGAGAGCCCATGAATCCTAATTGCGGGGGCGCATATACCAATCCCTCAACCATTTTGCATATGAAGGATCTACTTGAGCAAAATCCTCGTCCGGAGTAGGAAGGTCAGAACTCCCAGTACTATCGGCGTCAGACTGGGGCTCCTCCTTTACAGCAATAGGCGCCAGCTCTCCTTTCTATTCCTCCGTTGTTGGTATTACCTCCTCCTTAACAAACGACGACTCTTGTGTGAGGGGAGGCAGCAGCTCTTCCTTCACAATGATCTCAGCCTTCGGCAGGGATGCTGCAAGAATCAGAAAATAAAAAGAAAAAACAAAGTTAGATGGTCATAGCCTTATGCGGCCCAGTCCAGATGAACTTATACGGTCCTGATTAAGGGGACTTCATGCGGTTCGATTCAGAGAGACTTATGCGGCTCTGTGCGACGGGTCATTATGCGGTTTAATTTGTGAAGTGTCTATGCGGCCACTAGACAACTCCCATGCAGCTCGGACATGGGATATATCCTCATGCAGCTCGGACATGGGACGTACATGCGGCCCATACAAATTGAACAGTTTGATGAAGACGAGGGACGCATTAAAGGCTTGTGCATAAAGCATACAACAAAGCCATCTTTAGGGTTTCGAAGTATGCAACATTCCTAAAACACTTACCAGCAATGATGGGATAAACGTCAGGGTAGACTTTGGGCACCGTGGCTGACGAAGAAGCCACTCCCTTACCCTTTGCCGTAGCTTTGGAAGACTTGGGGGCCATTGTCGATGGTGATCGGAGAAAGAAAAATAGCAGCTTAGGCCAAGAGAAGACAAAAGAAAGCAAAGAAGTTTCTATGTCCTAAAAATACCCCTATTTACAGGCAGACATATGGGGGCACGTGGACCGATAACCGCTTCGGGTCGTGTGCTGCAGGCAAAACCGACTCCTCGAATTTCACCCCCTCTTATAAAAGAGATTCACCCAGGGCATAAAATCCAAATATTTAATGAACCAACTCTTGGGATTTCCCCAAAAGACGACTCTAAAATGAATTAAGGGCAATTATTGAGACGCACGCGTGGCAGGGAACCCATACGGCTAGGAAGTCTATGCGGCCAGACAGGCCATGCGGCCAAGAAGCCCATACGGCCAGAACATCCTATGCGGCCAGCGGAGCTCATATAGCCATGATTCTTATTCAAAGTATTTTAATTTTTCAAATTAAAAACTTTGAAGGGGGACTTGTAGAAGCATGAAAAAGAACAAGAAGAAGTCCATGCGGCTCAAAATAGAAGAAGCCCATGCGGCTCAAAATAGAAGAAGCCTCATGCGGCTCAGGAATCTATCGGAGCCTCATACGGCTCAGAAATTCTCCAATAGCCTTATGTGGCTCAGGAAAGAATCACGTGGCCCTATGCAGCTTGCTTTTTATAGCTGGCCATAAAGTGACTGCTCCCATTAAATGCTCTGACGTAAAGTGAAGACTCTGACATTAAAGACTGAAATGATGATGAACTCTGACATGATGGCACATTCTTCGAGAAACGAAGAAAATCTTCTATACAGTTGGCACGATCCACCAACTCCAAAGCTTCATATGCGGCTGCCATCTCCCCATGCAGTTGATGCTCTCATACGGCTCAGATCGTGGAGACCATCATCATGCGGCTCAAATCCTAAGAAGCCACCCCATGCGGCCGCTATCCTCATGCGGCTCGGATCATGGGGATCATCTCTATGCGGCTCAAATACTGAGAGGCCATGTCCATACAGCCTTGACACGTGGCTATCTTATGCAGCTCAATTGGAAACCATCCCCATGCGACTCAGATTTTGGAGGCTACACCTATGCGGCTGCCACCTTCATGCGGTTCAAAACCTAAAAAGCTACCCTCATGCGGCTGTGGCTCGCAGTTATGACACATGGCAGAAGATCAGTTTCCTCGTAATGATGGTTAGATATGTGGCATTAAATTAATCAAGAATTATCAACAAATCTTAACAGCCAGATTTAGTACAATCATCATAATTATCCAAATCAAATCAGATCAGACAAACCGAACACGTGGTAGGAGATCCGAGCCTATCATCACAAATTATGAAAATTCATGGCAATCAACATTAATTGCCCATAGGATTTGGTACAATCCACATTAATTGCCCAGATTCGTTGTAATCAAAATTAATGGCCCAGATGATTAGCCGTCGACTTTTTAAGGGGGAATCATCGCAAACCCTAATGATCACATCCCCACCTCTATAAATAGCAAGGTGCCATTCCCTTGCAAAGCACCTGGAGAGACCTGAAGACCTGGAGGACCCCCGGCTGGATACACAGAGAGACAAAGGCACGAACAGAATAGTCTTCCCACACGCTCCGAGAGCATTTCTTCATCAGAGCCGAGGCTGCGTCCGATCGTCCAAGGAGTAAGGCAGAGCTACCGTCGCTTTCCCGAGCCTCTATCGTCACCCCCAGAATCAAAACTAAATAATTGTACTTAGATTGCTGTACCTAGGTTTTTATTCCTAGGCTTTCTTTGTATGAGTGAGTTTGTATTGTAAAGTAAAAGTCCAGTCCTCCCATAAAATTATTCTGTTCTTTTATAATCAATGGCAAACACATATATACTCACACACTATCTCACAGTTCACACACACCTGTTTATATTCCATGTTTTTTTGTTTTCCAGGATATCACACATTGACACCCATATTGCCTAACACTCCTATTGACACATGAACACTACACTGATTTCATGTACTACTCTACTGTTTTCAGGATTCACACTCCTACACATTGTTAGCTGCCACACTGTTTTGTATTCACTGATTTCAGGATACTATACACAATATATTAGCTCATGTTACATTGGTAACTGTCAACTGAATTCTAGGATACACCATGTTAGCTCACTGTTTTTATAACCTTCACTATTTTCAGGATATCATGACATACACACTCTTGTGCACTCTCACATACACACACATGTTCCCCATTAAACATTAACACTAATGCCTATAGCTATATATCATGTCTAACCTAATGTGAATGAATGAATGGTAGTGTAGGATATATAAGAATTTTAATGTGTTGATAACTTATAATAATTGTGGTTGATGTGAGAGCTTAGAATGGTTTGTTAGAGCTTAGAATGGTTGTTAGACCTAGTCTAGTTGGACTTAGACTAGTTTGACCTAGTTGACCTAACTTTAACTTCTAGGGTTGACCAAAGTTGACCAAGAGTTGACTTTGGTCTAGATTGACTTAGATTCATTTAGAATGCATTGAATTGCATCGTATTATCATTTTAGACATGTTGTGACTTGTGCTGTTCTGATTAGGAGCTAGACACTACTCCTCAGGCAGTATTTTCTTCTAGACAGCCAGGATATCAGGCGAGTACATTCTCTTACTGTTTCATACTTGCTAGGAGTATTTTCTCGCTCTAGATTATCTTACTTGATGCTGACATGATGGAAACACGGATTAGTACTATATGGATCTTTTCATACGATGTTATCCCCCTCGAAAGCATCAGATACATCATGTCATGTGCGTTTCACTTTCATCATGTACTTTCTTGCTTTCACCTTACATGTGCACTCTCGTGATTCATGCACTCTCATAAACACGGAGCCCCCATATTTATATTCACGTGCACCCTTATATGGGCCCCCATGTGAATATCATGTAATAACATAACTTGTCTAGATCCTTGTGTATTGATTGGGGTACGGAGGAGTATAAATGGTCATGTGGACAATTTCCAAAGTAGTATAGCCATGTACGACCTCTCATGTTTATTATCAAACCGTTCACATGTCTAGCTTGTACTCTAAATCACTAGTTCACTATAGCTCTTTACTTATAGTGATATTTTATTACAGTCTTCTTTTTTACACATGTATACTCTTCAGCATTTTATGTATTTTACTTTATTGTCTGTATTTTATTCCTGTCATTATATGAACTACGTGAGATGTACTATGCTCGCTCCTGTCCTGACTGGACCTGTTGAAATATTATAGAGGATGAGGATGAGGCATGCTGCCCTACCTATTATGGGACTACCTTTGATGACAGCTGTGACTTGGACCAGCAGCCAGACCCTATAGCTGCGGACGACACTCCTCTAGATTAGGATGTTTTTATTTACATTATATTTTGGATGACTGTATATTTGCTACTTGGGATTTATGTTATGTGATGTATTAGACACTTAGACTCTCTGTTTGTACTTGTGGATTTCCTTTCATTTCAGCAGTATCTATCTATCTTCCTATCTTATCTTTCTTCCTTAGTTGTGATTGAGTTTACATTCTGCTATGTCACCCCCATTCGGGGAGTATAAACTGCTTAGTATTATATTGTTAGATGTTGTGACCTAGGACAGCGTTCTACTGCCGATACTGCGACGTAGGCTGGACGTACCCATGTCTCGTGCCCTTACTCTAGGGTGTGGGTCGTGACACTTTTTAGCGGTGGCCCATGCAGGTCTAGTTTAGAAACGTAGTGGTATTCGAACTAGAATATCACTCCAGTCTGCAGTAGGATTAGGATATTTTGAAGGTACTCAATCACATTAGGAAAAACCCTTTATCAGATTCCGTATATCTATATTTTTCTGTTATTTGTCTTCCTTTGAGTATTAACTGTCCGCCTTTGCTATTTTTGACTCATTTTCAGTAATTGTTTCTTGTTTTATCTGTGTCTCCAGGATGGTTGAGATGAGATCTCATCGTCCCGGACCGAGGGACGCTGCAGAGGGGTCTGCCACCTCTCGTCCTCAGTAGCAGCCAGCCCTGGTACCGCAGCTCCAGTCATGCCAGCTGGGGTGGGCGTTTCAGCTGCATTCGGAGGAGCCCCTCCACCAGCAGCAGGGTTCAGGCCGAGCCCAGTAGTTGTGGAGGCGCTTCTGCAGCAGCAGCCACCTGCGGGGACAGTTGATGCAATTCAGCTGTTTGCTTTCTTCCGACAGTTTATGGAGGGTCAGCAGGCCCAACAGCAGAGACAGACAGCAGAGATCAGTCGAGGCATCGATCTAGCCGTGACTACGGTGGAGAGAGTTGTAGCTCAGCCAGCGGCAGCCCCGTAGCCGCACCAGCCATGGGAGAAGGGCATCCAGGATTTTTAGAAGATGCACCCTAGGGACTTCCAAGGGACAGAAGGGATCCTGTATGCCGACGAGTGGATCGAGCACATGGAGGAGATATTCAAGTTGGCTGAGATCCTGACGAGGCTCCAAATTTAGGCAGCGGCCAGCATGATGTAGGATCTGGCCCGTACGTGGTACCAGACCGACCCGAGGGTTGGTACTGCAGGATAGACTTTGGCAGCATTCAAGAAGTTGTTCAAGGAGAAGTTCTTCCCGGATGCAGTGCTGGGAGCCCTCAAGACTCAATTCGAGGCTCTAGTCCAGGGGAGCCAGTCTGTGGAGGAGTACACAGGAGAGTTCTACTGCCTGGGCAGATTTATGAAGGGATTGTCAGAGGTGACGAAGGCCCGGAGGTTACGGAAGGGCTTGGTAAAGGAGGTCAAGTCCTACACCAAGAATGCCTGCAGCGCTACATTTAAGGAGATCCTAGTGGACGCGTTAGCTGCAGAGGATGATCTTGAGCTTAGGCTCAAGAGGGGACGAGACTTCCAGGGAGGCAGCAGTAGCAGAGGACCAGCTAAGAGGCCGCATTTCCAGTAACAGCACCAGCAGCACCACCAGCAGCAGAGATTCCAGCCGTAGCAGTTTCAGCAGCCGAGGCATCAGCCAGTGCAGCATCAGCAGCCGAGGCAGCAGCAGCAGGCCCCGAGGCAGCGACTATCAGTAGCACTTTTTGTAAGAAGCCGGGGCACGGTTGGACAGAGTGCTGGAAGAGGCTGGGGAAGTGCCTCTTGTGTGGATCGTTTGTCACGCCCCAGAACCAGAATACTGGCAAGTAGGGACGGACCAGGCCAGCTACATATACCAAAGTACTCCAGTACTCCGAAACAACGTATAAGCTGTATAGATGGGGGTTACTACTACAAGCCAACAGTCGATCCTAGGTTAAGCAATCCTAGGTATCTCAATCACAGGCAGTAAACAATGTACAAAAAGTAAGATCAACTGGAATATAAAATAGTAAAGTGTTCCAAACTATCATATATCAATGATCATGAAGCCAGTAATACAGAGTAAAGACTAGCAAGAGTAATAGTCATACATGATAAGTTCTAGCTATAGTCTAGAATACGCAAATCATGTTCTGGCCCGTAGGCTAAATGTCAAGTCCAAAACACGAGCTAAACACGTGCTCGGAGGCTAAACGCCACAAAAGAATAATGTACATAACTAGTGGGAGAATGAAATAGAAAACCCACTAAGGTACTCTGGTGCTCTGGATAATCACCAACGAGTTGAAGGTACGAAAGATCCTCCGGGCTCCTCTATCAGATCTGGTCAATACAAAACCAGTGGGGTCAGACCCCCAATAGCAAGTACCACAAAGGAATCCAAACTATGAACTAAAACCAGCATGCAAATCATAGCAATAGATAGAGACAGAAATAAGTAAAAGCAAATCGAGACTCGTGCGCTACCAATGCACTTATCCCGAGAATAGAAAGACAATGAGTAAAGCAAAATGTAGCATAAAGTAAAGGACATGTGACATAATATAAACTGTGTACATGTAAAGAAAAGGAAGCATGTGAACATGAAATATAAACTAGACATGTGAGCATGTTAAGTAACTAGAACATGTGAGCATGTTATGTAACTGGAGCATGTGAGCATGTCATGTAACTGGAGCATGTGAGCATGTCATGTAACTGGAGCATGTGACCATGTCATATAACTGGAGCATGTGAGCATGTCATGTCTATATAGAACGACAAATGATAAGATGACTTGGGAACTATTCCGAAACCCAAGTTACAACCCGTAAACCAAACAAGGACCGGGGTTGTAGCCCTTCTCCTGAACAGAACTTTAGTATCTAATCATTTACCGGCAAAAGTAAAGCATAAACAAAGATGTACTGAAAATAAACAAATTTGGACGTTGCCTAGACAAACTAGACTAGACTGGACTCTATACAATAGTCACGGCCAAGCAATGAGTACGGCTTTATACATTAGCTAACTAGGGTTGTCACAATCCTAATTACTAACAAATGCAAGTTTGAGAATTCCAAGTCCGGTTACCTGCCTGCTGTCACCTATTGGTCATGCCGGGAAGTGATTACAAGTGTGACTTTGTGCTCCCACGCGACGGTGAAGCTGGGAGAGTGCTCATCTCGACGGATAGCTCCAAACCCTTAAATTAATGTTATAACGACCTAGACCAAAGGCAACAAGTAACTGGGAAATCCTCCCCACCCATGTTCTAATGATCAATCTAGTTATATAATCCTTACCATTTTCTTGGATTCTTGGTGTGGCATTCCGCAGAATCCATCCTAGACATGAGACATGCAAGACTGGATAAAAGCGAGAATGTGTACCATAACAAGCCACAACAAGAAAACATAATAAACTGGAAGCTGGGAGTGCGCTACGACGAGCCACTATAGGGAGTGCACCATGACAGGCCACTATCATGTAAGCAAAGAAAGACATGTACAAGAGTGCACCACGACGGGTCACTATCTAGTAAGCAAAGAAGACATATAAGGAGAGTGCGCCACGACGGGCCACTATCATGTAAGCAAGGAAGACATGTAACAATTATCATAGCTTGTAAGAAAGAATCTATCAAAAGACATATCATGGCATGTGGGAAACAATAATTTAAGCTAAGTACATTTCATAGAAAATGATTGAACATGTGCTAGTGTCAAGAGTATATAGGGTGTACAATCATTTTCTAACTATGCAAGATCATCTAATCATGTTAAGAAATCATTACAATCGAAGAGAATATCAAAAACGGACAAAAACGGGCAGAAACGGGCAAAAACAGACAAAAATAGCCTAACCGGATTATCCGGCGGATTATAGCGGATTTTCGGCGGATTTTCCGGATTGAAACAGCAAGTTTTGTGGTGCAAGTTCGGATTTTCCGACGGATTTCGGCGGATTTCCGACGGATTTTCCGAACCGTCACAAAAAGTTGATTTTTGAACTAAAAACTTGTTTCGGCCATAAAAACTTGTTTTAAATCGAAATTTGGATTTTCAAAAGTCAAAATTGCATAGAATTAAATTTCCTACAGCATCGAAGTATTAGTTTTCACAAATCAAAACATTTGATAGATCAATACCTCAAAATACTCCCAAACAGAGGTTCTCGGGACACCGAAACGGGTTTTGATTGCCACCAAACTCAAAATCCATGATATACAAACTATGTGAGGGCCTCAGATATGTATATGTGACCAAGATCCATGATGGTAACACTAGTATCACTTTTGATACCAAGTTTTCTACTAAGTCCATATTGGGTTTTAACAGAAAATCAAAACCTTGTTTAAACAAATTTTGGAAACATGCATATATACGAGAATCATAAGGAAAACATATTTTTCAAAATGAGTTTAGAACAATTCTAAGTATTTACTACCAAGGAAAATAAAATGACAACAAAAATATTATGGTTCATGGATTTGGCAAGATGTACTTGCCTAGGTTAAGCTCCAAGCCTAATCTTCTACTCCTCCTCCTAGGGGGGTTAGACACCACACCCAAGGCCTCATGGCCAAGCTCTTGGCAAGCTCCAAGGGGGAGAGAGGGAAGAAGAAATGAAGAGAGAGTGAAAAGAATGAAAAGAGAGAGGAGAGAGAAAGTAAAATGGTATATATAGAAAGGGGGATTTAATCTTAGCCGTCGGATGGTGATCCATGTGAAGATCTAAGTCAATCCTAACCATCAAAACAAAACCAAATATCCAATGGATAATAGGGTGCATCTACACTATTCATGAAAATATCTAAACACTATTCATCAAAATATCTAAAACACTATTCACGAAAATATTGGAAACACTATTTATGAAAATATCTGAAATCGAAAATATCTAAAATGTGGAAAATCTGTCTGGATGGTATGCCGTCGGTATACTCCGGTATACTGCGGTATGCCGGCCAAGAAGAAAATCTATAAGTTAGGAAAATTTTAAAGCATTACAAAAATCAAGAAAATATGAAATACACTACAAAATACGTATCCGTATATAAATGCCGATACCGTGAGATGAGTCTCACAACTCTCCATAACTTAAAAATAAATTTCGTCCTCGAAATTTCCTAAATCTAGTCAAGCATGAAAACCAAACCAAAAAGCTGGAAAAATCATATCAATCAAAACGAAGCATGGCATGTTGGTAAGATAAAGACAACAGTAATATAAGTAAATGTGTAAGCAGTAACACAACTATAATCAAGAAGGGATGGAGGCATATGAATAAATATGTCTCCTGAGTCAGTTGAGTAGGAACAGGCCTACGCTGACTCCACAACTTAGATAAAAGTCAATTCTCAAAATAAGCCGGTACCAATGACTTAATCCAAGACCTGACTCTACCCAGGACGTATCTTCTTAGTCGATACTAACGAAGTTATCACATGCCTCGACTACGAAGATAGAAGAGTTGGGGACGAGAAACTCGCCTTCACTCACCGAATAAATCAAGCCGGCCATTATACTCCATACGTGGATAGAATACAAGGTCGCCTGTAAGAACCCAAGATATCATGCCACTACCTGGGCTGCTACTGAAGAATAATCAAAAGGATATAACTGAAAGAAGACCATGAAGATGGTACCTGAGGCTCCCGAGGTATTACCTTCATGCTGATACTAGAGCTGCCCCTGAGACTGCGCATACAACCGCGCTCTGTGCTGTCTGACCCTCTGAGCTCACGATAGTGGAGGATACTGTACCAATGGTTGAACATCTAGTATTGGCCCTAAATGCTTATCCACTGCTGGAGGTGATGACTGAGGAGACTGAAAAGACTGAGGTGGTACATCTGGTGTAGCTGGTTGTCCACGGGATGTCGGATAGGGGCAAGTGCTAACTGAATGGTCCTCTGTACCACAGCGGAAGCATCGTCTAATGGCCACCCAACAAACTGATCTGAGATGCCCTATCTTGCCACAGTAGGTACATGCTTCTTGTTCTGACTGATACTGCTGCTGGTCTCTCTGTCTATGAGCCTGGGCCTGCATATAGTGATGAGGCCTCTCCTGCTGGAATGCATGGGACTGCGTCGGTAAAGGCCTCTGAGCTCGTTTTTGCTGAACTGGTACTGGTACCCCGAACTGTGGAACTGCGGGCTGGAAGAATGAAGATCCAGTTGAACTCCTCCGGGGACAAACCCCTATCATGTGGTCTGGTGATCCGCATGACAAACATAGAAAGTTGGCCCTTCGACAAGTAATATGAGTGTGTCCTCCCCTTCCACAGAAGGAACATACGACTGGTAACTCCTGGTGCTGGTATGGATAATTGTATGATGGTACTGGTGAGGGGTGTCGGGGTGTAACGCCTGACTTGGGTGCATGGTACCTCTTACGACCCTCAGCTCTGGACGTGGTCCTCCTAGCTATATACTCGTGCTCTCGTACTGCCTCTACAGTAGGTCGAGCTCGATATGCTGACTGACTTGAGGACTGGTACTGCCTGGCTTCATCTCCTGGCGGCAAGTCCTCGGCTTTGAATGCCTCTGGTATTTCTTGTCCACTACGGTCTATCAACATCTGGATACTCTGCTGGAGAATGAGATCTCGTTGTTATTGTGACTCTATGAAGCCCCTGAGAACACCCACCAGCTCATAAACAACATTCTCTGGCTGCTCTGGTAGGACTGACACTCCTGATGATCAGGCTGAACTGACACCTTCGCCCTCGGTTCAACTCTGAACTCTGCCCCTGAATGCTGAGACTGATCCTGAATAACTGGCCCAACAGAAGATTGCTGACCTGTCATCCGTAAAACCCGAATAAGCTGATCAAAAGGAATAAGAACATTGCCTCTGAAAGTTGAAGGACACAAGGATCAAATCGAGGGAACATGAAAGATCAACGATCAAGGCAGATATCAGGTCAAAGGATCAGAGATATAGAATAATACGAAGGATATCAATAAAAAAGAATTGTGACTGAGATATCTAAACATCAGTAACCCCCACATATCTGATAAATCAGACCTGCATGGGCCACAGTAAAACCTATGTCACGCCCCAGAACCAGAATACTGGCAAGTAGGGACGGACCAGGCCAGCTACATATACCAAAGTACTCCAGTACTCCGAAACAACGTATAAGCTGTATAGATGGGGGTTACTACTATAAGCCAACAGTCGATCCTAGGTTAAGCAATCCTAGGTATCTGAATCACAGGCAGTAAACAATGTACAAAAAGTAAGATCAACTGGAATATAAAATAGTAAAGCGTCCCAAACTATCATATATCAATGATCATGAAGCCAGTAATACAGAGTAAAGACTAGCAAGAGTAATAGTCATACATGATAAGCTCTAGCTATAGTCTAGAATACGCAAATCATGTTCTGGCCCGTAGGATAAATGTCAAGTCCAAAACACGAGCTAAACACGTGCTCGGAGGCTAAATGCCACAAAAGAATAATATACATAACTAGTGGGAGAATGAAATAGAAAACCTACTAAGGTACTCTGGTGCTCTGGATAATCACCAACGAGTGGAAGGTACAGAAGATCCTCCGGGCTCCTCTATCAGATCTGGTCAATGCAAAACCAGTGGGGTCAGACCCCCAATAGCAAGTACCACAAAGGAAGCCAAACTATGAACTAAAACCAGCATGCAAATCATAGCAATAGATAGAGACAGAAATAAGTAAAAGCAAATCGAGACTCGTGCGCTACCAATGTACTTATCCCGAGAATAGGAAGACAATGAGTAAAGCAAAATATAGCATAAAGTAAAGGACATGTGACATAATATAAACTGTGTACATGTAAAGAAAAGGAAGCATGTGAACATGAAATATAAACTAGACATGTGAGCATGTTAAGTAACTAGAACATGTGAGCATGTTATGTAACTGGAGCATGTGAGCATGTCATGTAACTGGAGCATGTGAGCATGTCATGTAACTGGAGCATGTGAGCATGTCATGTAACTGGAGCATGTGAGCATGTCATGTCTATATAGAACGAGAAATGATAAGATGACTTGGGAACTATTCCGAAACCCAAGTTACAACCCGTAAACCAAACAAGGACCGGGGTTGTAACACTTCTCCTGAACAGAACTTTAGTATCTAATCATTTACCGGCAAAAGTAAAGCATAAACAAAGATGTACTGAAAATAAACAAATCCGGACGTTGCCTAGACAAACTAGACTAGACTGGACTCCATACAATAGTCACGGCCAAGCAATGAGTACGGCTTTATACATTAGCTAACTAGGGTTGTCACAATCCTAATTACTAACAAATGCAAGTTTGAGAATTCCAAGTCCGGTTACCTGCCTGCTGCCACCTATTGGTCATGTCGGGAAGTGATTACAAGTGTGACTTTGTGCTCCCACGCGACGGTGAAGCTGGGAGAGTGCTCATCTCGACGGATAGCTCCAAACCCTTAAATTAATGTTATAACGACCTAGACCAAAGGCAACAGGTAACTGGGAAACCCTCCCTACCCATGTTCTAATGATCAATCTAGTTATATAATCCTTACCATTTTCTTGGATTCTTGGTGTGGCATTCCGCAGAATCCATCCTAGACATGAGACATGCAAGACTGGTCAAAAGCGAGAATGTGCACCATAACAAGCCACAACAAGAAAACATAATAAACTGGAAGCTGGGAGTGCGCTACGACGAGCCACTATAGGGAGTGCGCCATGACAGGCCACTATCATGTAAGCAAAGAAAGACATGTACAAGAGTGCACCACGACGGATCACTATCTAGTAAGCAAAGAAGACATGTAAGGAGAGTGCGCCATGATGGGCCACTATCATGTAAGCAAGGAAGACATGTAACAATTATCATAGCTTATAAGAAAGAATCTATCAAAAGACATATCATGGCATGTGGGAAACAATAATTTAAGCTAAGTACATTTCATAGAAAATGATTGAACATGTGCTAGTGTCAAGAGTATATAGGGTGTACAATCATTTTCTAACTATGCAAGATCATCCAATCATGTTAAGAAATCATTATAATCGAAGAGTATATCAAAAACGGACAAAAACGGGCAGAAACGGGCAAAAACAGACAAAAATAGCCTAACCGGATTATCCGGCGGATTATAGTGGATTTCCGGCGGATTTTTCGGATTGAAATAGCAAGTTTTGTGGTGCAAGTTCGGATTTTCCGACGGATTTCCGACGGATTTTCCGAACCGTCACAGAAAGTTGATTTTTGAACTAAAAACTTGTTTCGGCCATAAAAACTTCGTTTTAAATCGAAATTCAGATTTTCAAAAGTCAAAATTGTATAGAATTGAATTTCCAACAACATGGAAGTTTTAGTTTTCACAAATCAAAACATTTGATAGTTCAATACCTTAAAATACTCCCAAACAGAGGTTTTCGGGACACCGAAACGGGTTCCGATTGCCACCAAACTCAAAATCCATGATATACAAACTATGTGAGGGCCTCATATATGTATATGTGACCAAGATCCATGATGGTAACACTAGTATCACTTTTGATACCAAGTTTTCTACTAAGTCCATATTGGGTTTTAACAGAAAATCAAAACCTTGTTTAAACAAATTTTGGAAACATGCATATATACGAGAATCATAAGGAAAACATAATTTTCAAAATGAGTTTAGAACAATTCTAAGTATTTACTACCAAGGAAAATAAAATGACAACAAAAACATTATGGTTCATGGATTTGGCAAGATGTACTTGCCTAGGTTAAGCTCCAAGCCTAATCTTCTACTCCTCCTCCTAGGGGGGTTAGACACCACACCCAAGGCCTCAAGGCCAAGCTCTTGGCAAGCTCCAAGGGGGAGAGAGGGAAGAAGAAATGAAGAAAGAGTGAAAAGAATGAAAAGAGAGAGGAGAGAGAAAGTAAAATGGTATATATAGAAAGGGGGATTTAATCTTAGCCGTCGGATGGTGATCCATGTGAAGATCTAAGTCAATCCTAACCATCAAAACAAAACCAAATATCCAATGGGTAATAAGGTGCATCTATACTATTCATGAAAATATCTAAATACTATTCATCAAAATATCTAAAACACTATTCACGAAAATATCGAAAACACTATTCATGAAAATATCTGAAATCGAAAATATCTAAAATATGGAAAATCTGTCTGGACGGTATGCCGTCGGTATACTCCGGTATACTGCGGTATGCCGGCCAAGAAGAAAATCTATAAGTTAGGAAAATTTTAAAGCATTACGAAAATCAAGAAAATATGAAATACACTACAAAATACGTATCCGTATATAAATACCGATACCGTGAGACGAGTCTCACATCGTCAGAGCATCAGTTGAGGGACTGTTCCCTCTTTGCGGGCAGGACAGCTCAGGGAGTCGGAGCCAAGGCTCCAGGGGGACCGCAGAAGGGACCGTTGCCGACTCTGCAGCAGCGGTTCGTACAGCACCTGCAGCAGGCCATGGGAGGCCAGCAGGGGCAAGTTTTCGCCATGGCGGCCGAGGATGCAGAGGCGACAGAAGAGCTGATCGCAGGTTCGGTTCTTCTGGACTCTAGTCTAACTTTTACATTATTCGATTCCCGTGCTTCATATAGTTTTATATCAGTATCATTTGCGGTTAAACACGGTATCATAGCTGAATCGTTGCCTAGGACTTACAAGATCACGACCGGGGGTGGCATTATCCTCGTGAGTGATGTTTGTAAGGGTCGGGGTGTTGTTTTGGGAGGCCGTGAGTTAGAGGTGAGCCTGCTCGTAATGCCATTGTCGAACTACGATATAGTACTCGGTATGGATTGGTTGAGCAGGCACCACGCCAGCATTGATTGCAGAGGGGGTAGATTTCTCTTCAGAGTGCTGTGGGAGCCAGAGTTCGAGTACTCTAGATGTCAGGCAGAGTAAAGCAGCAGGGTTTTCTGCGGAGTCTCCGTTGAGGAGAAGACGATTCCACACCCCTTGATAGCAGAATATATGGATGTTTTTCCAGAGGAGTTGCCTGGATTGCCACCAGACAAAGATATTGAGTTCTCGATAGACTTGGTTCCAGGAGCGGAATCCTTCTCTCAGTACGTCTATCGAGTGAACAACAGTGAGTTTGTGGAGCTGAAGAAGCAAGTGGATGAGCTGCAGGAAAAGGGCTTCATCCGTTCGAGTTCATCGCCATGGGGTGCACCAGTATTGTTTGTGCCAAAGAAGGATGGGTCAGTACGAATGTGTATTGACTACAGGGCACTCAACAACCTGAAGATCAAAACAGATACCCACTATCGCGGATCGATGATCTCTTTGATCAGTTGAGCGGAGCACGGGTGTTCTTTAAGATTGATTTGAGGTCAGGTTATCACCAGATGAAGGTGAAGGGGGAGGATATTTCCAAGACCGCTTTCAGGATGCGGTACGGGCAGTTTGAGTTTTTGGTTATGCCGTTTGGGCTAACCAATGCACCAGCAGTATTTATGAACCTAATGAATAAGGTGTTCCACCAGTACTTGGACAAGTTCGTGGTGGTGTTCATTGACGACATCTTGGTATATTGCAAGACTGGGGAGGAGCACGAGGAGCACTTGAGAGTAGTGCTGGAGACTCTCAAGAAGGAGCAACTTTATGGAAAGCTCTCCAAGTGTGAGTTCTTCTTAGACCGGGTTGACTTTTTAGGGCATGTGGTGACTGGAGATGGGATCTCAGTTGACCCCAAGAAGATCGTAGCAGTTGAGGCATGGGCAGCGCCGACTTCAGTGGTAGAGATCAGGAGCTTCTTGGGGCTGGCAGGGTATTATAGGAGATTTGTGCAGGATTTCTCTCGGGTTGCAGAGCCGTTGACTCAGTTGACCTGGAAGGATGCAGAGTATGTTTGGTCAGAGGAGTATCAGGCAGCTTTTGATGAGTTGAAGAAGCGGCTTACGACAGCTCCGATTCTGACATTGCCTTCAGGATCAGGGGGATTCACTATCTATAATGATGCTTCAGGGAAGGGGCTGTGTTGTGTCTTACAGCAGCATGGGAAGGTGATTGCCTATGCTTCCAGGAAGTTATGTCCCCATGAGAAGAACTACCCTACCCACGACCTGGAGCTTGCAGCAGTGATATTTGCTCTGAAGTTGTAGAAGCACTACCTGTATGGAGAGAAGGTGAAGATTTTTATAGATCACAAGAGCTTAAAGTATGTGTTTACACAGAAAGAGCTCAACATGAGGCAGCGTAGATGGTTAGAGCTAATGAAGGACTTCGACATCTTACTTCAGTATCACCCAGGGAAGGCCAACGTGGTTGCCGATGCCTTGAGTAGGTATCCGACAGCCATGTGTTTGACTATGGACCGTCACTTGCTTGCTGACTTGGAGAGCCTTGGGATTGAGGTGATCGTGCCCGGAGTGCAGATGCAGTTATGGGGCCTTCAGATACAGTCGGACTTGATGGAGAGGATTAAGGCGACACAGTTTGAGGACGTTGCTCTGCGATGTCTCCGAGAGCAGGTTCGTACATGATTGGTGGATGGCGAGTTTTCTCTTGCAGAGGATGGTGCCTTGCAGCATGGTTCCAGGTTATGTGTGCCCAGCAGAGATCTCAGGGAGCAAGTTTTGTAGGAGGCCCACAGATCTCAGTACTCTATACACCCTGGTGCTAACAAGATGTACCGAGATCTGAGGGAACATGTCTGGTGGAACGGGATAAAGTGGGAGATAGCTTGCTTCGTAGCTAGGTGCTTGGTCTGTTAGCAGGTCAAGGCAGAGAGACAGAGGCCCGGTGGATTATTGCAGCCATTGCCCATTCCCGAGTGGAAGTGGGAGCATATTACTATGGATTTTGTATCTGGATTGCCGGGTACACCAGGAGAGAAAGACACGGTTTGGGTCATCGTTGACAGGTTGACCAAATCGGCCCACTTCTTGTTATTCGAGGTGGGTACATCTATAGATAGGCTTGCGGAGATATACATACGGCAGATAGTCAGGATTCACGATGTTCCGGTCAGCATCGTCTCGGATCGGGGTAGTCGCTTTACTTCCTATTTTTGGAGGAGTCTGCAGACTAGTTTGGGCACTCATCTCAAGTTTAGTACTACATACTACCCCCAGACGGACTAACAGTCAGAGAGGACTATTCAGACGTTCGAGGATATGCTGCGGACGTGCATCTTGGACTTTGGAGGTTCTTGGAAGGATCATCTATATTTGGTAGAGTTTGCTTACAACAACAGTTTTCAGACCAGCATTGAGATGTCACCTTTCGAGGCTCTGTACGGGCATAGGTGTCGTACACCCTTATCTTGGGATGATATTGGTGAGCGAGCTTTACTGGGACCAGAGATGGTTGTTGATGCAGCAGAGAAGGTGAAGCTCATCAGGGACAGACTTCGCGTGGCGCAGGACAGACATCGGTACTGGGCCGATAGCCACCGGAGGCCGTTGGAGTTTGAGGTACAGATTAGAGTAGGATTAGATTTAGGTTTGTTTTTTATGTTTTATTGATCATGTTTGTTTATTATAGTTAATTTGAGACCCTACTTGTGTTTAGGTTAGAGACATGGTTTTTCTGTGGATATCTCCGACTCATGGTACTATACGTTTTGGGGGAGGTGGAAAGCTTAGCCCGCGCTTCATCGGACCTTTCGTGATCAGCGGAAGAGTCGGTAACGTGGCATACATGCTAGACTTGCCACCTGTACTAGTGGGTGTCCATAATGTATTCTATGTATCACAGTTGAGACGGTACGTGGCTGACCCTAGCCATGTGCTTGATCATTCAGAGATTGAGGTAGGGCCTACTCTCAGATATCCAGAGCAGCCTATGGAGATTCTGGATCGCTGATAGAAGGTGTTGAGAAACCAGGTGATACCCTTGGTTCGCATCGCATGGAGGCATCATTCTCTAGGAGAGTCTACCTGGGAGTGGGAGGATGAGATGCGCGAGCGATACCCTTATCTTTTTGGACCGTGAGGTATGATCGTCTATCCTTCTCACTGTTAGTTTCGCCTTTCAATTTCGAGGACGAAATTTTTTTAAGGTGGGTAGATTTGTCAGTACCACATTTCTAGTTTGAGGGTATTTTTGTCATTTTTGAATTATTTGAATTTTATATATATTATTTGGAATTTAATATGATTAATTAGAATGGTGTGATTTAAATATTATTTAATTAATTTCCATGTGGTTTAGATTAGCCTAACCTAGATTGGACCTAAACAAGATTAGTCATAGCTAGTCTAATTAGCAACAATGAGTCTTAGTTAGTATTGGTTAAATGGATTTAAGTCAGGATTAGTTAGAGCTAACTAGGTTGCAACTTAGACTAGTGTGAAAGCTAGATTCTAGACCCTTGATTTGACTAGATGATAGGAGAGCCCTTGATTTGTTTTTCCAAAACCCTAACCCTAGATTTATGGGCCGGCCACTAGGGACATCCCCACCCTATTTAATGTCTCCCAAAAATACTTGCCTCTTTTGTTCATTCCTCCATTTTTTCAAGAGCAAGGTTTGTTCTTCTTTCAACTTTTCTATTTTGATCAATACTCATCTATTTTTATTCAAACTTCTTGCATTGTAATCTAATTTATGTTCTCCTACTGTTGGTGGAGGTTAACTCCAGTTTTGGTATCCATTGGAGCTTTGAGCTAGCTAGAGGGAATCTCCATTGTTGAGCTTTCTTGAGGAAGAGCACCACATAGTTAACTTCCTATTCTACCATTAGATTTTTGATTTCTTAGCATAGTTGCATAGCCCTAGGTGTCCTCTAACTGTAGGAATAGGTTTCGTGTGGTTTCGTGTCCTTTACGTGTCCTTATCGGACACGTAACAGTATAGGTTCATTAGTATTCGACGAAATGCCATAGTGGGCATTTCGACCCTGTTTTAGAAATGTTTTTGAATAGGAAATTAGGTTTTTATATGGCTTATTGATTTCCCATTGACTGAGCTGGATTCGAGTTCAGTTCGTGTCGAGTTGGACTCGTGCACATGTGCGTGCGCAGCGTGCAGTGTTCCCCTGCTACCAGTGTGTTCGTGCTCAGTACACAGGACACTTGGTCACGTGTGCTTGGACACACAGGATGGGGCAATGTCTGTCATGACATCCCCAAGGCCTCGTGTCCTAATATTTTCTATCGGGTGAGATATTCGATCCACACTGGACACGGGTTCACATAGCCTAGTGTGTGGTTTGGTGTCTTGTGTTCGTATATTGTTTGGACACTCCTGTGTCCTAATTTTGGACACCATTTGGTTAGTGTGATACATTCTAATAACCACTAATGATTACCAATCTAATGTTCATCAATGAATTGTGAATTTGAATGTGGATTGGAAATTTCTAGTCGACTGATACACTAGAGTATCAGTGAACGCTATTTTTTTTAATTCCTGTTGTTTAATGATTTACATTATGTTTAGTTATGATTTAATTGTTAATTTAATATCCTGGACATGGTCAATGATTCTTGTTAGTTAGGTTTACATATTGATAGGTTTTGTATTACTGAAATGTGAAATTAATATTGAGTGGCTTTCGAAATCAATGTATCGACTGATACTCAAGGTGTCAGTGAACTAATCACTGTTCATTATTTCCTTCACTAATTTTTTTCCTGTTAATGCCATGTATTAGTTATTTTTTTAATTACCTGAACACTAGACATCATGCTAGGATGCAATTCTCAGTTTTTGGTTGATTATCATGATCGAATTCATATGGAAGTAATAAAATCCTGAATTGGTTTTTCCATTTTATTCCTTGGTTTTAAACCTGAATTTGTTCCTTAAATTCTGAACCTGAGATGATTTCCTGAGTTGGGATTTACTACTGATTTCTTCCTCAAACTGCTAAGTCATTTTGGTATGGTTAAGCTGTCTAAATGTTTGGATTTACATTTATTTTCAACTGATTAAGTTGGTTAAAACCTGAGAACTCACACTGTCAATTCCTGAGAACATATTACCTGTCAATATTTTTTCAATGTTGTTAAAATCCTGAGCACAATGTTTCAGTCTATAGGATGTTCCCTAGGGGACACTGTCATTTAACCTGCACATATACTCACACACTATCTCACAGTTCATACACACCTGTTTATATTCCCTGTTTTTCTGTTTTCTAGGATATCACACATTGACACCCATATTGCCTAACACTCCTATTGACACATGAACACTACACTGATTTCATGTACTACTCTATTGTTTTCAGGATTCACACTCCTACACATTGTTAGCTGCCACACTGTTTTGTATTCACTGATTTTAGGATACTATACACAATGTATTAGCTCATGTTACATTGGTAAGTGTCAACTGAATTCCAGGATACACCATGTTAGCTCACTGTTTTCATAACCTTCATTGTTTTCAGGATATCATGACACACACACTCTTGTGCACTCTCACATACACACACATGTTCCCCATTAAACACTAACACTAATGCCTATAGCTATATATCATGTCTAACTTAATATGAATGAATGAATGGTAGTGTAGAATGTATAGGAATTTCAATGTGTTGATAACTTATAATGATTGTGGTTGATGTGAAAGCTTAGAATGGTTTGTTAGAGCTTAGAATGGTTGTTAGACCTAGTCTAGTTGGACTTAAACTAGTTTGACCTAGTTGACCTAACTTTGACTTCTAGGGTTGACCAGAGTTGACCAAGAGTTGACTTTGGTCTAGATTGACCTAGATTCATTTAGAATGCATTGAATTGCATCGTATTATCATTTTAGACATGTTGTGACTTGTGTTGTTCTGATTAGGAGCCAGACACCACTCCTCAGGTAGTATTTTCTTCTGGACAGCCAGGATATCAGGCAAGTACATTCTCTGACCGTTTCATACTTGCTAGGAGTATTTTCTCGCTCTAGATTATCTTACTTGATGCTGATACGATGGAAACATGGATTAGTACTATATGGATCTTTTCATACGATGTTATCCCCCTCGGGAGCATCAGATACATTATGTCATGTGCATTTCACTTTTATCATGTACTCTCATGCTTTTACCTTACATGTGCACTCTCGTGATTCATGTACTCTCATGAACACGGAGCCCCCATGTTTATATTCACGTGCACCCTTATATGGGCCCCCATGTGAATATCATGTAATAACATAACTTGTCTAGATCCTTGTTTATTGATTGGGGTACGAAGGAGTATAAATAGTCATGTAGACAATTTCCAAAGTAGTGTAGCCATGTACGACCTCTCATGTTTATTATCAAGCCGATCACATGTCTAGCTTGTACTCTAAATTACTAGTTCACTATAGCTCTTTACTTATAGTAGATATTTCATTACAGTCTTCCTTTTTACTCATGTATACTCTTCAGCGTTTCATGTATTTTACTCTATTGCTTGTATTTTATTCCTGTCATTATATAAACTGCGTGAGATGTACTGTGCTCGCTCCTGTCCTGACTGGACCTGTTGAAATATTACAGAGGATGAGGATGAGGCGTTATGCCCTACCTATTATGGGACTACCTTTGATGACAGCTGTGACTTGGACCAGCAGTCGGACCCTATAGCTGTGGACGACACTCCTCTAGATTAGGATGTTTTTATTTACATTACATTCTGGATGACTATATATTTGCTACTTGGGATTTGTGTTCTGTGATGTATTAGACACTTAGACTCTCTGTTTGTACTTGTGGATTTTCTTTCATTTCAGCAGTATCTATCTATCTTCCTATCTTATCTTTCTGTCTTAGTTGTGATTGAGTTTACATTCTGCTATGTCACCCCCATTCGGGGAGTATAAACAACTTAGCATTATATTGCTAGATGTTGTGACCTAGGACAGCGTTCTACCGCCGACACTATGGCGTAGGCTGGACGTACCCACGTCTCGTGCCCTTACTCTAGGGTGCGGGTCGTGACAGATATTTACATACTCCTTAAGGGCAGTGATGGATCCTTCTATACAGAGTTCTTCTATAAGAAGATGGCTCCTATGAACGAGAAAAGCCTCAACCAGCAGCTAACTTATACAAGACCGATCGTCGCTCGAAGTTAAGTTTGGATTTCGTATGGTAGTAAAAGATGCAAAGAAGAAGACAGCGACTCTTCAGAGGAGAACTTCCTTTTTATAGGACCGAGAATAGCCCAGAGTGCACGCCACATGGCCGACGGTCAAAATTCTTGCGTTAATGGAATGAACCTAAGACCGAGCACGACGAGTGTTAGTCTTAAACCCTTGGAATTCCCTATATTACGGTGGCAATTAAGAGGGAAGTCCTTAAAGAGCGGGTATTTATTGCTCTTTACTTCAGAAGCCAAAGCCTTCAAGCCAGAGGCACAGCTACTCGCCTGCGCCAACCTCAGAAGCAAGATGGTGGTAGGCCCCGCCCTTTCCTTGGCTTCAGAAACCAATATCTTCACTCCAGAGATGAGCTACCAGCCTGCGCCAACCCCAGACATACACGGGTTTTATACCCTTTCCTCCAAAGCCAAGGCCTTCAAAGTTCAGAGGCACAGCTACTTACATTCATCTACATGAGGTACTGGATGGTGATATGCTCACACCATCTCTATTCCCACGGCGTAGTCATCTGCCCCGATCCAGAAGTTTAAGTCACTTCTCTACAAGAGACTTGGAAACTCCCACAACAACCAATACAAGTCAACCTGTCGCTCCAAAAGTACAATAATCTCTATAAATAGAAGAAGTTCTCCTTCAACTAAAAAAAGAAGAAAAAAGGGAGAGAACCTTCATCTAAGAAGGAACAATCCACCAAACAACCAACAAAAGAACAACCACCTCCAAGGGATCTTCTTCTCCAGACAGCCTCTTGATCGGTGACCCCAGAGTTCCATCAAAGGCACCAGAGAGCCAGAGCAAGGTTGATTCATCATCAGATCGTTAATGGAGTAAAGACGTCGCTTTAGTGCTCGATATCTACCGTCACACTTTCCCAGAAACGTCTTCTCCCTTTACTTAGAATATCCTATTTAGGACTTCCTTCTTTGCACACAGATACCTTATACATTCAATAAAGCAAAAAGTTCGTCCAACCTTTTGTTATGTCGAGCAAAATGGCGACTCTGTTGGAGACCACCTTCTTCTCCAACGAGAAGGCGGTGATGCAATCTAGTGACAACTTGCTGGGATCTTTCCAAGACATGCTGGTTGTATGCTTCGACCAGAAAGCTTTTGAAGATCTTCTCTCTGATGAAAAGTCGAAGACTTCAAAGCGGTTCATACATCCGAAAAAGACTCAACGTGTCTAGAGGCCTAAGGCGGCTGCTATAGTGCCCCGTCCCGTGAAGTCAATCGGAGGAATCGAAACGCCGACGGCGTTGGAACTTAGCCTTGCAACGGCTACTCGAAGGCTCGCTCGTCCGAGGCGACTCCTCGCACAGGTGGGGTAGTTTCGGTGAGTACTTGTCTCATCTTAGCCTTCACATAATAACTCACAATGTTTTCAACTTGCACAAGTAGGCTAATCTAAAAGCTACGAACACACATAGCTAAGGGAATAATCCCGTCGGGTCGGAATGTCCTAGAATATTGAAAATGGTCCCACGGTCTTCATAGAAGTCGGCTCAGCGTGCTTTCAAATGACACTCGATCCTTCGATCCCGTGGCTTGGGAGAAGGATGTTGGCTTAAGTTGCTAAGTTGCCCCGACCCTTGAAATAGCCTAAGTTATAGGCGTCGCCTGCATGAATGCTTGGTAAAGCATGCACAGTCCCATCATTTTGCCCCAACACTCGAATCAGCCTAAGTTATAGGCGTCGCCTGCGTGAATACTTTGTCAAGCATGCACGGTCCTGTCCCGCAAGGCTTGGCATAGCCTTCGCATGTCCCGTAAGTTAAGTCGTCTTGCACGGCTTGTCGGCTTAAGTCTAGGCACGAACTTGGTTGTTCAAGTCGACCCCGTGCATAGCACGTTCCCTCGATACGTAGCTCGACGTATCCCTTGCTCGTCGAGTCGTTGCCCAAATAAGTTAGACAAGTGTTGTGCTGGGCTATCGAAGCCATTTCTAGCACTGTCCCGCTCTATCTGCAGTTGTCAAGTCGCGTAGTCCCTTGAGAACAAGGCTCGTCGTATAATGTATATGACTTGAGCGATAGCGTCGCCTATAGAACCAGGCCTGTCTAAGGCACGAGTTACGGTCGGTTTAGTGAAAAGCTTGCCACGAACAAAAGGAAGTCCACGTGACTGGTTGTCGCCGAGATCGGTCCTGCTACTTGGAAGTCTCGCTAAGTCATGATATGTCCCGCACACGAGATCGGTCCCCTAGCTTGGGAGACTCGCTAAGTCTTGATATGTCCCGCACACGAGATCGGTCCCCTGGCTTGGGAGTCTCGCTAAGTCTTCTTGATATGTCCCGCACACGAGATCGGTCACGCGGCTTGGGAGTCTCATTAAGTCTCGATAGAAAGAAAGAAAGCATGGTCATATTAAGGAAGGACTGGATAGACTGGATAGATCGAGTATGCATGGTCATTGGACAACTTGTCGATAAGGTGTAGTCTTCTCGAGTGATCACCGGGGCGCCGGGATCATTCGGCCCGGAGGAAGCGAGTGTGGCTCAAAGTAGAATGCTGGATGACCGCATGGGAGAGTTCGACCCCACCGGGCTAGCTACCCGTGTAGGTACAGGCCGATATCCCACGAGCCATGTCCAAGATAGCTTGACATTGCTAGTGACCTCCTCATGTAGATGTGTCGGCAGATAGCGGCACACCGCGTGTATGCCTTTGGATTGAGTATAGAACTTGAATGCCGGTCTAGTCTGTAATACAATGTCTGGGCCTAAGACTGGGCTGCAGCATAGGCATCATGCTTGGCACGTTAGATGGCGTCGAAGTGTTCATGGATTCGTCACTACGGTTCATAAGTCTTGTCCAAGTTAACAAATGAGTTGAACATGAAGGCCGCAAGGCAGTAGCAGGATAAGTCTTGATAAGTCGCGAGGCACGCCCTCAATTTTGAAGCATGTACAAGTCTAAGAAGATCTTAAGGCAGGAATAAAGTCTAACGGCACGGCCTGTACGAGTCGTCCCATTGCCGTCCTTGGCACTTGAATCGTTGGCACGAGGATTGGTCTAGAGGCGCTTGAGTTTAAACAAAGGTCTTGGCATGGCCGAGTTCGCGTAAGTTGCTCCTCGGCATAGCATTGCCTGGAATATGTCTAAGTCGCAAATAGAATGTGGCACGACCCTGCCGTCCCGAGTTCAAGTTTGGTCAAGTTCATGCGCGATGAGGCACTGCCTCGGTCGAAGCACACGTTGGCATTATAGCACGACCCCGTCGTTGTACGACCTTGTCGTTGCATCGCTAAGTATAGGTCGAGACGTCTTATTTAAAATGCATCCTAAGGCAAGACTAGAAAGACAATTGAAAGGGTTTAAGCTGCACAAAGTAAATGAAACGTGTCGGTCATGTATGGGTGGGCGAGAAGCTCACTCCACCAGTACAGTTGAGTACTGACACCCACACAGTGTTCATGTGCAGACACAGGTAGAAGCTCGTGGCGCGGAGCTCGCTTGGACGCATCGAGGTACGGAGTTCCTTGGCGACTCAATGCGTGCGGCCGCATGGATTGAAGACTTATACAGGACATAATGTATGGACATCGCCTTCCGAAGCTTCCGCTGGATTCAAGTATTGTATCGAGAGATGAGAAAGAGCAGAGTGACTTGTAAATGAGAGAAAAGTGAGCATGAGAGACTTGTAATGTGGCCTTGCACCCACAAATGTAATCTCGTATTCAATACCAATAAAAGAGTTTCTTTTGAATGACTTGTGTTCATGTGTACTTGTTCTTAAATTCCGTTGTACGTATTCAATGTATCTGCTTGGGACTTCTGTGCGACGACCCCGTCGCCGCCGAAGCAATCGGCCGTTATGGAACTGCCTTGTACGAGTGCAATCTAGGCTCGTGCGGCATCACACCTTAGCGAGGACGATCGCTCCTACGGGAACGGGGCGTGACAGCTGCAGCCAGCAGCATGATGGCAGGAACTACATCTCAGGACACCCTCAACACCGAAGCCACGGAGTAGATTCCAGCTGCTACAACCTTATCCCTTCGTCCAATTCTCGTCTTGGAAAAGCATGGCAAGGAAGACGATGGTTCTATAGTTGATCTGACGAAGGCACGATGGCAAAGGAAGCGCACACCGGTCCAACCCCTCACGACAGGAGCATTGCCGGTAAGAAGATCTGTCTTCGACCGAATCGCTTTCCTTCAGTCGAGCTTTCGGCAGACTCTGAATACTACTCACCCGCTGGGGGCAGTAGCAAGAGGTTCCAGCTGGTTCGTGCTTCGTACAATAAGCACACGGTAACTATGGTAGACCAGAGGCCCACGTTGACAGTTACACGTGCGGCCGACGGAAGGCTATACAAGACTGGCGCTCGTGCTATGATGCCTCGACTAGTCGAACCTTCCTTCTGCCTGAGTACTCCTGTACAAGGGCCAAGCTAGGAGGTACATCCTACAAAGAGGGGGCCATAAGAGCAGTATTCTCGCAGAAGTAACAGGAGGCCTCTCCGTCAGACCCGCTCTGACAGTACTCGCATGCAGCTTCCCTGCATGTATAATGGGGGTGCTGTGGCAAAAGATCCAACCCTCTCCTAAACGGAAAAAAGAATCTGTGGTACACCGTATGCCTAAATTAAGGCATTCTTGTACCCAGATTAGCATCAACTGTTGTTGCCAGCCGACGGCCGTGCCATTATCGAGCCAGCATTCTATCTTCCAGCGACTTCACTCCACGTCGACCCTACGCTAGAGGATCAACAGGGGATCGGTGAGCCATAGAGAAGATGAACCCTACATCGTAATATGCTACATGGTGCAAGGTTCCAGAACTTTCAAGAATCCCTTCCAGAATCCTTCCGTGTCGGTCGCTAAACCGAAGAGGAGGCCGAAGAACAGCAAAACCAAGGTACCTGATACAGGTGTGTTCCAAGGCATCTATTCCAGATCTGCATTGGGTGCTATGCCAAATACTGGGGGTAGCAGCCTCCTACCATGCACGACAACCCTGTGTTCCGATCAGAGGAGGAGCAATACGACACGGATGCCTCCATCGGCGCAGCCAGACACCAAACTGGGGGTAGCAACCGTACTGAGTCCAAAAAAGGTCACAATCTTACTGTATATCCTCAAGACGGCGAGGCTCAGGCTTCTGAGCCAGAGAGCAAAGAATCTACGGCTCCCTCGACCCATCCTCACACTTGGTCTGTGTTCATGGCCGATGGCTACGAGGAAGACAACAACAAAGCTCTCAGACGTATCGAGGCCCTCGAGGCAAAGTTAGATAAGTTAACGGACACCTTGAAGACCCTGTCCTCAGTCATAATCGACCTCAAGGGCAACATGGCCCCCGCTGCCTCTACACCTGCGCTTGATCCACCAACCAATGACGAATCTAGTAGGCTACCTGCCGCCCACCAGGCATGTCCCTCCTCGTCTACTCCATCGGCTACTGGTTCTGCAATACCGATCGAGATATAGCAGGCCATCAAGGAACTGTACACTCGTCATGATGCCAGGGAGAAGCAAGTAGCACTCCGAAAGATGGGTATTCGGCAGCCATATCCTGCGGAGTGGGACAAGGTCGTCTACCCTCCCAAATATAATCCGCGGACGCTTACACCCTATGAAAGGAAGGGGTCTCCTCAACAATACTTAAGGTACTTTGCCTCGGTAACTTGGCACCTGCTAAAGGACGATGCCCTTCTATCCAACATATTCGTAGTAGCCCTATAGAGGGTAACCTATGAATGGTTTTGAAGTCTTTCAGACGATTGTATCTCGTCATTTGAACACCTGAAGACTCTGTTCATGATCTATTCTATAAAGGAGGGATAGACATGACGATGTTGACCCTCATAAAAATTGTCCAGAGGGAGAAAGTGCCTGTCCATGCATACATCGAGCGCTTTCGCCAGGCAGCCCTTAGATTACCCCCGGCATACCTGAGCTGTCACGACCCGCACCCACTGTGAAGGTACGAGAACGTAGCAACGCCCAACCTACGCCGCAGTGTCAGCGATAGAACGCTGTCCTAGGTCAATCATCTAACAATAATAAGGTACCTGTACAGTATATACACTCCGAATGGAGGTGACATAGCAATACACAGTCTCAATCACATCTAAGGCAGAATGATAAGATAGAAAGATAGATAGATAAATACTGAAAAAAAGAATCCACATAAATACAACCAGAGAGTCTAAGTGTCTAAGATAACATCTTAGCAAACAATCCAGAAATACAAGTCTCAACTACTGAATATGAAAGAATATATATACACCCCAGATCTCAAATGACAGAAATAGTAAACCTAGACTAGGGAGCCTCAGTCTCTATAGCTAGTGGATCCAACTGGAAATCTGGGTCACAAGAATCATCTACAGCTGTCCCATAGTGGGTGTCTACGCAGGCCTCATCCTCATCCTCTGTAATATTTTCAACAGGTCCAGTCAGGACAGGAGCGAGCACAAAACATCTCACACAGTTCATATCAAGTTAGAAAATATAAAGCATGCAATAGAGTAAGGTACATGAAATGCTGAAAGAAGAATGTATATAAAAAACAACAGAGATTTGATAACGAAAAATATCTATATATGATAAGTAAGAACTGTAAGCAACATGTGATTTAGAGCACAATATGGTTATATAAACGGTCTAGGACAATACAATGGTAACTCCATTGTACGTGAGTGTACAATAGACATATACAATAGTTATACAATATTGTACAATAGAATTTGAGTACATAACCAATTCTACTCCCCCTCCCCAATCAATACACAAGGATCCACTCCAGTTACGTTATCTTGTACAATAGTGTACAATATTATACAATAGATGTACAATATTATACAATAGATGTACAATGTTATACAATAGTTGTACAATGGTCTATCCCTGGAACTCATTTGATAATGAGAGTACAATATACACAATGAGTCTACAAGGATAAGGATATTCAATAAATACAATATGTAAGTGAAACGCACATCATAATATGTATTTAGTGAATACAAGGGGATAACATCTCAAAAGAAGATCCATATAGTCCCAATCCGTGATAACAATCGTGTCAGCATCAACTACAGTAATCTAGAGTAAGAATATAAATCCAGACAAGTATGAAATGGTCAAAGAATGTACTCGTCTGATATCCTGAGTGTCTGAAGAGAATATACTGTCCGAGGAGTGGTGTTTGTCTCCTATAGAACAGTACAAGTCAATACGAGTCTAAAAAAATGATAATAAGATGCATTACAATGCATTCTAAATGAATCTAGGTCAATCTAGGTCACACCTAAGTCACACCAAGCTAAACTAGGTCATACTAGATCATACTAGGACAACCAAGGTCAAACAAGGTCACAGGAAATCAATCCAAGTCAAACTAGGTCAATTTGGGTCAAAGGTTGACTTATAGTTGACTTTTGATCAAAAAGTCAACTCTGGTCAACTCTGGTCAACCCTAGGTCAAACAAGTCACATGTTGACCAACTGTTGACTTTCAGTCAACTGGTCAACTCTGGTTTGGTTTCGGTCAAATCTAGTCGCTTAAAGGCTAAGTTTGACTCTCGGTTGACTTTTGTTGACACAGTGCTCCCTGCACGCAATCAAATTATGGCACAGTGCTTCCTGCACGGAGTTGACGCCTTTCATTACAGAGGCAGATGTCGCACAGAGGAAAGCCCAGGATGTACAGCTCCTGGGGCTACACTTTCCTGTGCCTGAAGACAAGGGGAGACGCTCATCTAGCAGCCACATAGGCAATCCTTTTATCGCCTTATGACATGGTGTTCGTCCCACAAAAAGCGGTTAAAGGTCAAGCATTGGACGACCTCTTATGGCACATCCTATACCGGAGACGTCAAAACTCTACGATGGCGTCCCTGACGAAGTCCTAGAGTCGAACACGATCACAGACAATCCTGTTTGGCGAATGTTTTTCGACGGTGCTTCAAGAAGAGGACCCGAAGGCGAGATCATCTCAAGGGTTGGAGTCATTCTCGTTACTTCCGATGGCCTAGTCATCCACCGTGCATATTCTATCATGGAGTCATGTATCAATAATGTTGCTGAGTACAATGATCTCATTATTGGGCTCCAGCTCGCTAAATAATTGGTGTTTGACTATATCGAGGCCTACAGCGACTCGAAGCTGATTAACAACCAGGTTTTAGAATAATATGAGGTCTGACATAAAGATCGGATCCCTTACCATCAGGCGGCAAGTGATATCATTTCCAACTTTACAGGGTTCTTTATAGAACATGTACCTCGATTGCAAAACTTGGAGGACAATGCCCTCGTCGGTCTTGCCGCTTCTTTGGCAACTCCTGTCGGAACCGTTGGCCCATTGGTCATGGTCAAAATAGATTTTAATAATTGATCAAACTCTGTCTCGATATACAAATTAATTCAGATATTTACTTACGACGTTTTGGACACTGATCAAAGATTGGATATCTACTCAATTCAAGACCGAAGCTGTTTGCCACTCAAGATTGTATTTCCTTAAAGCACTGTAATTTTTATTTTTATTGAGTCTAGGAATACATTGTACACCAAGTCGTACTGGCAAATAGGCTTCCGAAATCATTTTTCAAAATTGACCTATCTTTCTAAAATGACCTATGTTTTTGAAAGATATATTTTATAAAAAGCTTCTGAAGAATTTTCAAAAATCCAAAACTTATTTTTCACAAAATCAACTGACCAAACCATGACAGAGCTCGGCCAGAGTTCGGCCAAGTTGAACGTTATGTGAACGTTTGATTTTGAACTTGGTCTCCCTTCAGTTGCTGTTGGTTTCAAAAAGTTCTGTCCGAATTCTGCCCAAATTTTGTCAGAGTTTTGTCTTTGGAAAAACTATAAATAGAGAAGGATTTTGATCATTTCAACACACCAATTCACTTTCATCTCTTCTCTTCTAAAGCTTACGTTTCTTCTAAAGAGTTCAAAAAGCTTCAATTTTTAAATCCCAAGCCAGTAACAATCCTCTAGTCGATTTGTCAGTGCAGTACGGTCTAGAAGTTTCAGAGCGATTGTAATCAGAGGCTTGATTGAAGATACACTCTTCACAATTGAAGTTGGTCGAGTTCTTCGTATCAAAGTTCGCATCTGTAGAAGTTTCAAGGACTTCGTATGAAAACTTGCGAGATTTTCCAATAGTGGATTCAACTGGATGCTATAGTTCTTCCGACTGGACCAGTCCTTACAAGAGAGAAAGTAGTATAAATCTCTGTGTTTGCGTTTGCCTTCTGATCACTCTTTTTTATTACAGTTATTTACTTTAGGATTATTGTTATATCTGTGATCTAACTGCTAACTAGTTTTTTAATTAGCAATATTTCCTGCCTACTCTATTCACCCCCTCTAGAGTATTCTGCTTTATGATTTCATTCCTACAATTGATATCAGAGCGGGTTATACAGGTAAAGCAAGGTAAAATTACAACTATATTCTATTATTCTTTAATTATTATATAGATCACAGTATTACACATGGCAACTATGAAATTCATAAGTGAAGGCCAAGCCACAAACAAACCTCCACTGTTTGACGGCACAAACTACACTTATTGGAAAACACGTATGAGTTTCTTTCTAAAATCTCTTGATTTTGACTTATGGTCTTTAGTTATTGATGGCTACAAAAAGCCTCCTCGTATTAATGTTGATAGAGTTTTAGTTGAAAAACCCCATGACAAATATACAGAGGATAAAAAGAAAAAGGCCAGTCTTGACGCACGTGCTAATAATGCTTTATTTTGTGCTTTAGACAGAACTGAATTCAACAGGGTGTCTACCTTTACAACATCAAATAAAGTGTGGAAACTTCTCGAAGTAACACAGGAAGGAACAACACAAGTCAAGGAGTCAAAGATTAGCAGACTTACTCAGAAGTACGAGGCGTTCAAAATGAAGCCAAGTGAATAAGTCACTCAGATGTTTACGAGATTCTTGGATATTGTAAATCCTTTGTCTTCATTAGGCAAGGAATACAGTAACCATGAAAATATTTGTAAACTTCTACGAGCTCTCACAAAGAACTGGATTCCAAAGGCTATAGCAATCATTGAAGGAAATGACCACTCAACAATGTCTTTGGAAACACTCATGGGTAAGCTACTCACTCACGAGTTAGAATTTTAAGACTTTGAAGATGCTACACCAAAGAAGAAGTCAGAAAAAGTCGATCGCTCTCAAGGCTCAACATAGAAGAACTGTCGAAGATGATTCTGATGGAAGCAACTCTGACTCTAATGATCAAGCTCTTCTGGTAAGAAAATTCAAGACGTTCATGAGATTTAACAGGAGAACAAAAGATAGCAACATCAACAACAACGAGGAAGATCCTATTTGCTACGGATGCAAGAAGAAAGGATACATGAAGAAAGATTGTCCAACAGCATCCTCATCAACAAGAAAAAGCAACAAATATGACAAAGGCTACCTGAAGAAGTCTACATCAAGGAAGTACGCCAACACAAGCATATGGCATGAAAGCGAAGCCAGCGATTCAGAAGACGAACAATCAGATGACGCTACAAATGTATTCTTGATGTCTTGCGATCAGGTAATCACTAATCCTCTATTTGATCTTTATGATGATTTCACCTTTGGACAACTAGGAAAGACTTTCAGTGGCCTGTTAAATGATTACAGGAAACTGTATAGTAAATATAAAATCTCTAAGAAGGTACTCAAAGAGTACAAAGATGAAATAGGAAGACTTATCGATCAACTAGATCATGTTAGAAATAATTACTCTTCAATTGAGTCTGGTGAGCTTTCATTTATTAAGTTGTTACACGAGACTATTAAGTTATCCGAAGAAAAAGACCAAACTATCATCCAGCTAAAGGACGGCCTATCTAAGGAGAGAAAGAGTCTCCAGTGTGCAGAAGTCAGAATAGAAACACTTACATCTGACTACACTAGATTATATGACACCTCCAAAAAGTTGGAAATTAGTTTAGGAAAATGGCCTGAAGTTGCTGCTTCCTATTCTAACACGTGTCAATTACCGAATCATCGGAACACGCCCAAACCAAACACTATCAGACCAAACCATACCAAACCTATTCCCAAGAAGACTAATAAGCATGCATTCTTCTATACTAGAAAACCAAAACCTACCAATCATGCACCTCACACAACTTTTAACACTCAACATACAAAATGTCATTATTGTGGCCTCATTTGTCATATATCCTCTGCATATAGAATCAGAAAGTTAGTAGATTTAAATGTTTATACATGGATACCAAAAACTAACCAGTCAGGACCCTACAAGAAATGGGTACCAAGAGTTTCATCTGCAAATTATTTTGTAGGTAGAACGTCCTTCACATGCTAGAAGCAAATGAATCCTCGACAGTGGTTGCTCATGGCACATGATCGGTGATGCTTCATTATTCGCAACACTGTTAAAAAAGAATAAAGAATGATACGTCTCCTTCGAAAATAATTTAAGAGGGTACATAATTGGTATCGGTGACATTGACAAATGTACTATAGTTGATAGTTCAACTGGTAGTACTATCTTTGAAGGTATCAGGGAAGACAACATATATGTTTTCTATCTGTTAGAAGATGCCAACAAAGAAGGTAGATGTTTGATGGCCAAAAGCATTGAGAGTCAACTATAGCATATGAGACTCGATCATGCAAATATGGACACAATTTCAAAACTATCTACAAAGAAGTTGGTACGCGGCTTACTGGACATATCTTTCAAGAAGGATATGGTATACAGTGAATGTGAAAAGAACAAAGCTACCCGATCCACATTTAAATCCAAGAACGCTGTAAGTACCACTAGACCTCTACAATTATTGCATATGGACTTATTTGGACCAAGTAGAATTGCTAGTCTAGGTCGTAAGTTATATGCATTCGTCATTGTAGATGATTTTTCTAGATATACATGGGTATATTTTCTTGCACAGAAGAATGATGCATTATCAAAATTCGTCACCTTTTACAAGAAAATACAAAATGAAAAAGGGTTCATGATTACTCGCATTCGTAGTGATCATGGCGGCGAATTTGATAATGCAGAGTTCAAGCAATTTTTTGACACACACGGTTATTTGTATAAATTCTCTTGCCCTAGGACTCCACAACAAAATAGAGTTGTGGAACGTAAGAACAGGACTCTATCTGAAATGGCTAGAGTAATGTTAAACCAGTTTAGTCTACCCAGATACTTTTTGGCTGAAGCTGTCAATACAGCGTGCTATATTCTCAATAGGGCTCTAATTCGACCTATATCGAAGAAGACTTCCTATGAACTATGGTTTGATAGAACACCCACTGTTTCATATTTCAAGATTTTTAGTTGTAAATGCTTTATTCTTAATACTAAAGACAATCTGAGTAAATTTGATGAAAAGGTCGATAAAGGTATATTTTTAGGTTATGCAGCAAAAAGCAAAGGGTACAGAGTCTTCAACAAAAGAACAATGATCTTCGAAGAATCAATTAATGTCAAGTTTGATGAGCTACATCAACACTTAGACGATGACGATAATGAAGACGTAATCACACCAAGTACAGCTACTGCAAAACCTTCATATAAAGATGCAGAACCTTCAAACAAAGAAGTCGGAACCAGCAATCCTGAGGATATGCCAAAAGAGATGAGATTCTTGGCAGATCATCCAAAGGACATGGTAATTGGTAAGATTACCAAGGGTGTAAGTACTCGTTCCTCTAGTAAAAATATAGCTTCTTGTGTTGCCTTTATTTCATAGCTTGAACCCAAAAATATTGAAGAAGCATGTAGTGATAATTTTTTGTTAGATGCCATGTAAGAGGAATTAAACCAATTCGAACAAAATCAAGTTTGGGAACTTGTTTCCAAGCCCATTGATCATCCGGTCATTGGCACCCGTTGGGTATTCCAAAACAAACTGAACGAGAATGGTATAGTGACTCGTAATAAGGCTCGACTCGTAGCTCAAGGATACAATCAAGAAGAAGGTATCGACTACGATGAGACTTATGCCCCAGTTGCGAGATTAGAATCCATGCGCATATTATGTGCATTTGCATATTTTTATAATTTCAAGTTATTTCAAATAGATGTCAAAAGCGTATTTTTAAATGGTTTTATAAAAGAAGAAGTTTATGTAGCTCAACCTCTCGGTTTTACTGATTTCAAATATCCTGATTATGTTTTCAAGTTGAAGAAAGCCTTATACGGTTTGAAACAAGCCCCTCATGCTTGGTACGATCGTCTAAGTTCTTTTCTACTTGACAACGATTTTTTAAAAGGAAAGGTTGACACTACATTATTTATAAAATCTTTGAATAACAATATTCTTTTGATTCATGTCTATGTAAATGATATTATTTTTGGATCTAGTGATGAATCTCTTTGTCAAGAATTTTCAAAGTGTATGCAGAATGAGTTTGAGATGAGCATGATGGGAGAGCTGAAATTCTTTCTCGGACTACAAATCAAACAAACCAACAATGTGACATTCATAAATCAAGCATGGTACACAAAGGATCTATTAAAGGAGTTCGACCTGGAAGCAGTCAAGCCACTTAGCACTCTAATGGCAACCTCAACCAAGCTTGATATTTATGAACAAGACAAACCCGTCGACATACGTAAGTATCGAGGTATGATCGGTAGCTTACTATATTTAACTGCTAGTCGACTAGATATTATGTTTAGTGTTTGCTTGTGTGCACGTTTTCAAGCCAATCCTAAGAAATCACATCTGTGAGCAATTAAGCGTTGTCACGACCCGTACCCGCTTTTCGGACGCGAGAGCGTGAGCAAGCTAGCTATGTATCGAGCAGACTCCAGCCCGACTCGAATACGTAAACACTGTCACGGCTATGGTATACTGCCAAATCATGGCAAACAAATCTATATCTCAAATCCACAATAAGTATACGAAACATGAATGAACACTATAGGTCGTGGTTTGCAGCCCACTAGCATAAATGTCCGATAAGACTCAAAGAGTATAACTAGAGTCTCTAAAGTGAATCAATAAACATGATAACTCATGATAAGGAATGTAAAGCACAAAAGGATAATAAACATAATAATGATACTAGAAACCCACAAGAATCGCAAATCCTCCGACAACCAGAACTACTAGCTAACTCCATGCAATCGCTAAACTTGGAGATCGTCAGGTCCTCATAGGACATAGAAAGATACATAATATACATGCCTATCTAACAATTTTATCTTGTGCAAGAAAATAAATAAGGAAACAGGAACACAATAAATGACTACGAACATGAACATGAATACACGAACACTATAACAACTACGCGTAAATAAACTGCCGAGCGAACAATGAATACGAGATCAATGGAAGAACCAAACCCTCATCCCGAGTGTGGACTCACGGGTTTGAACTAAGCACTAACCCTTGTCCCGAGTGTAGACTCTCTAGTTAGTACTAACCCTCGTCTCGAGTGTGGACTCTCTGGTTAGTTCACGGCAAGGCACCCTCATCCCGAGTGTGGACTCTCTGGTGCAAGTATAACATCCTCGTCCCGAGTGTGAACTCTCTGATGTAAACACCCTCGTCCCGAGTGTGGACTCTCTGGTGCAAGTCAAGTCAATACCCTCGTCCCGAGTGTGGACTCTCTGGTGCAAATTATCGACATCCTCGTCCCGAGTGTGGACTTATGGATATAAACATATCAAGAAAAACACCCTCGTCCCGAGTGTGGACTCTCTGGTACCAAGGAAACAATATCAAGGATTTAGCAGTTCAATTACATGTACTCGTTCTATGACACGACTCAAGCAAGGTACTGACGAGAAACTCCAAGTGTGAACCACAAGACCAAACATGAACACGGCTGTATGCAATGAAAACAACTCAAAAGAATATAATATGAAAAGCATATGTCCATAAACAACCAAAACTAGGAAATGAAATACAATGCATGTAAATAAAACTGTAGAGGAAGGCAAGGTATATTTGCCTGGAGGTTGCTCGTAGATCCCACAAAATATAATCAACTAGTAAGCCGATAAGTCCAAATAACCATAACCGTCTCCGAAAGCTGAAACAAACATTACCAACATTCTCATAATAGTCAAATTAGCTAGGGTTGCCTGTCCTTAAGTCCAATTCTGGACACAGAGGCAAAATGGTAATTTCGGGCAAAAACGGTGTCCGCCGTTGGAACCGCTTTGCACCGAAAAATATGCCAGAGTCATGGTCTCTAAAGTCATCAAACTATATGTCTACGGATTCGTTTTTAATGATACGACCCAACGGTATGTCCAATTTTGGATTCCGGTGGGCCATGCACAAAATTGCTCGTTGAATCGGATCGTAGGACCCGCGAAACGGCGATACAATCAACTATCTCAGAATCGGACCAAACATGGCATGCAGGACCAGAAAGCTATACGTCCTGATGGCGTAAGTTTCGTCTCGATCTGACGAGAGTACACAAAGTAGTTAGGAAATTTGCACAGAGGTC